>CM065052.1:185320827-185680827 GCA_032883995.1 Coronaproctus castanopsis | reverse complement strand
TATGACAAGATGATATGAAAAGTCAACATACGTACTTTAAAAGATATCCTGCTCATTCCATACTGTGTTCCTTAACAACCTATAAAACCCTGTCATGTTCAGTAATAAACGCAACCCTCAAATACTTCATTAACCACAACTGGCCAAAAAAGTGGAATTGATCAAACCTAATGTTGACTTGTAGAAATCACCCGTTAGTTTATCCCGTTCCAACTATATAGTACTCGGCAGGCTCCGCCTTAGCCACTCATATCATATCGCTATCTCACGATAATCTACTCCAACGTACCACCACCTGCTTTTTCTCCATTTTGACTACTCGTAAATCCGTATTTTATTAGCAATAATTTATTATACCGCCCTATACTTCATTCCTATCGACCCCATATCCGTCCGCATACCCTATCTGGTTTCCTGTGCAACAGTTCTTCGCATATTTCCTCAATTATACAATTTCTTTACTCCTCCAATCACATTTACTTCATCTGACTATTAAGTCGTCAATGCCGCAATAGCATCGGTAGCTATGAAATGATAAATCGACAGCTGTGAGAGTATGTATCATCGTATATGGACAAAAGTATTGTTTCTTCGGTATGTTTAATTAAGAATATCGAACGAATGTACTGAAAGTTATTTTAGAGTATTAAAAAAAAAAAATTGAAGCCATTTCGCGTATTTTTTAGTAAAAAATTATGTATTCTTTAACTTTACTTAATTAATGAAAGTCTGAACACGAGTCGTCCTTATTTCGTTAACCGCAAATCGACTAAAATATAAGTTAAACCTCACGTGAGATTCATTATAGTATGTCCTTTTAAACTTAGAATAATAAGTTTATCTCAATATTTTTAATATTTACATATTTAGTAATTTAATATTTACTTATTTTTTAGTAAAAATATATTATTTACAGATAATTAAAACGCGTCTATATAGAAATGACTGGAATAATTATTTTATATATCGTAATTATCGTTCCGTGTTGCTAGCCGGCGTAATGCACAGTCTCAATTATGTTTATATCTCGATTGAGTGTTAACCTTAGATCGATCAAAGGATAATGTCGACGATTTTTTTTTTGTATTCTAACACACTCCTTACAAATAAAGTGACTATGTGGACACCAGACGGAACTCGCAGAATAGGCAGACCCTTGGTACGTTGGGTTGATTATATAAACAAATTTTGGAAAGGTTAGTCAAGTATAACGGCCGACAGGGAAAAATGGAAGGAACTTCGAGAGAGCTATATCCAGCAGTGGATTGGAAATAGTTGAAAAGAATGAGCAAGAAGAACTGCTGTTACAAAGAATGCGGTGATGTAGTACGACACGTTTCTTTTACATAGTCATCGAATATTCTACAGTAATTTATGGTATTTATAAAAAGCATGTCGCTACTACTTTGAAAGAAAAGAAAGAAAAACGTATATTTTTACATGATTAAGCATTACAAAAGAAAAACAATAATTATGCCACTGCGTACCGTTTAAAATAAACTTACCGCAGTAACTATAAATATAACATGAAAAACTTTAACAACGAATGTTTAACATATACAAAATGCAGGAAAAATAATACATAAAACACCTGCGATAAAAAACTAGACAAAGCTGACCGTCAAAAATAACGTTAATTCAAAACGTATTTAATAGGTATTTAAAAAAGAATGTTATAGATAATTATTTAACAAGCTATAATAAATTATGCTCGAGTCTGCGATGCTTATACTTAGTATATTTTGTTCTTAACTGCTTGGAATCGTAATAATCACACCGTAATTAGGTCATTATCATACGTAACACATTGTTTGAAAAAGGTAGTAGACATTTTCAATGATCTTTTAACAAAGGTAGTTTCAATTGCTCGAGCATTTTCATTATATTACTATAAATGGGAGTATTGAGTATACATCTAATGCATCTATTCTTCACTAACTGAAGCCTCTTGTAGCTAGAGTTGCTAACTCCACACTGGACAGGCGTACGTTAATACTGGTCTAATGAGCGATTTATATATTATTAATTTATTATCGACATTTAGGAAAGATTTGCGCTTAAACAAGGGATAAATGGTACAAATGCTCGATGTGTTTTAATTGACACGTAATCTAAATGCTTGTTCATCCTCTTATCTAAAATAACTCCTAAATATTTTATTTCGTCCGACCATTCTATTACACCGTTAATCGTTAAGGTAGTAGGTAGAAGTGGCCTCCTACGAGTAAACAGTATTGCCCGAGTTTTGGCAGGGTTAATGGCTATCCGCCACTTAACAAAATAACAAATTAGCCTATCTACTCCGAACTGTAATTTATTCTTTACTGCTCTTGGAATGTAAGAACTAGAAAATAATGCTTGTCATCTGCATACAAGGCTACCTCTGTGTTATTTGTTATGGGAATATCGTATAAGTAAACGGTGAATAGAAATGGACCGAGTACACTACCTCGAGGTACTCCTGCAAAACATGTTCTGCGAGAGGATAATACATCATTTATAAACACATAGAATGATCTATTACTTAAATAGCTTAAAATAAGCACAATTAGATATTTCGGAAATTTTTAATCATTTTATATATGATACCATCGTGCCAAGTAGTATCAAATGCTCTGGCCACATCGAATAAAACCATCCCCGTATGTTTATTACAAAGTTGCGAGTAATATGTTCTGCTATTCTAGCGATTTGACGAGTTGTAGAATGGCCAGGACGAAAACCAAAACTGTACTTTTGGTAATAAATTATTTTCGTCCGAGAAAGCACGTAATCTTTTTAGCACGATTTTTTCAGCAATCTTACTGAGATTACTCAACAAGCTTGGTCGAATGTTATCTGGCGATGAACAATCTTTTCCAAGTTTCGGAAGAGTTATGATTTTTGCTACTTTCCAGTTAGAAGGAAAATACTCCAGTTTAAACATACTATTGATAATATTAGTGAGTTGTACAATCGCCTTGAGTTTTTTTTTATATGATAATCGAGGGAATGTTATCATCTCCGACAGAGTGTTTGTTTTTGAACGATTGAATATGTTGGAGCACCTCCTTTGGAGAAGTGAGCAGAGGATGGAATGGATATGTAGAAGAAGTTGTATATTTTTTATGACTAGTCTTATTTTATTATTCTGATAATGGGTCGATAAGTTGTCATTGCGACTATGAGCGCTGAAATAATATCCTGCCAAAAATTCCGCTTTATCCGTATCTGAATACACATACCTATTAAGAAGATTGTCGTAAAGCGGTGGGAGTGCTTCAGTACGTTGACTATATCGTTTACAAACCCTCCAAAGACTGTTATCATTAGTAGAGAGTTGGGAAAAGGTTTTAGCAACTTTATCATTTAAATTTTTATTCAATAATTTTTGCACCAGTTTGGTCGAGAAATTTCGTATTTTTTTTAGAGAACGGCCAATCAGCGTTAGAAGAATGACGTTTCGTTTCTACGAAGTTTATTTTTAAGCCCGATGATAGCAATCCTAAATGCTGGCAGAGAAGCTCGGCGTTATAAGTGGTATAGAAATTTGGCTCGCCTCTCTGATCAAATTTGTAAGGTCGCTGAGGTTGTTATCAATATCTGTAAAGTTTTTTAAAGAGTGAACTAATTTAATATTTTTAGATATGTAATTTTTAAATTTTGTCCAATTAGCATTAGCATAGTCAGGAATTGGTTTTGGTGGGTTATGTTTACTGTTAGCGTAGATGATTGTACCTATAGGGTTGTGATCAGATGACAAACAATTTATGGAAATGGGAATAGCAATGTTTATATTTTTAACCAGTACTAAATCTAAAACACTTTGTCTATAACCCTGAGGTGGGAAGTATGTGGGTTCACACGGAGCCAGTATCTGAAGCTCATTTTGTTCTGCGGTATTAAGAAGTACCAGCAGCGTTATTAACGAAACAATTCCAAAGTTTGGTTTTCGCGTTTAAATCGCCAATTATAATCACTCGTCGATTAGTTTTAGCCAGAGAAGAAATGTCGTCATGCAATTTTGGATTGTGCGTTGGGGGCTTATCAAACAGAGATGTAATGGAATAATCATTACCGAGAGTTCTATTAGAAGTATTTGTAGGATTATCTAGATAGAGATTAACGCCTACAGCTTGTACGCAATGTAAAGAAGGAACATTGAAAATATCGTACTTAATCTTTTTATTGATTATTAAAGCAACCCCACCGCTTTTCCGAGATGGATCGTTGCGATGACAGTTAAAACCAGGAAAGCTGAGCTCGATATTATTGTCCAGCTTAGTTTCTGAGAGCGCAATTATGTCAACCTTATTTTCGACTGCTCACTATGTTTGTTGATTATGGAATTACAATTTCAAGCAATTAATTTTAACTTATTATTAGTACCCATCAGACATTAAACTAAATATAATGAGCGGCGAATATTTCTAATATGATGCTAACTTTTGCGAGCGTATCGTTATTTCTACATAATTTTAATCGAGTAATTATTTTTCTTATAACGTCGATGAATTTTGTGATATTTAGTTCTTTAAATAAACTTACTATAAAAGATATATCGGATACTTGGACTGGTCTAAATTATTTTCAACAGTTGCTGTCAGCAATGTTACTCGAACTTTCCTGTCCATTATTAACTAAATTAGGTCTATGGGAAATAGAACAAGAACGACTTGGCTGCGTCCGCCTTCTAGCCCTCACTGATTCATTTATTTTCTGATATATACTACATTCCGAAGAGTTAGCGAGATGATCACCGGAGCAATTCACGCACATAAACGACTGTTGTCGTGTACTTGAGACACATATCGGGAAGGTTACAATTATGCGACGTGTGTCCGAACCTTTGACACCTATAACACTGAATTATTTCATCTCTACGTTTATACTTTTCCCATTTAATGCAGCAATATGATAATGTTTTGATGTCTACAATGTGTCGCATAACTGCATTTGGCGGAAATGTGATCAAGTACACTGGGTATAAGTGCACTGCAGACTCTATCATTTTTTTAAATTTTTTGACTGACAATACGGGAACGTGAGATGCCAGTTCTTCTTCTATTTCCTTTTCGGTAAACGAGGGTGGTAATACCTTCAACACCATCCTGATGGGTTTACGCTCCTTAGGCAGGTGCGTGTAAAATTGATGATTATTGTTTTTAAGATAAGTTATAACTTTATCATAGTTTTCCAAAGTGTTGAATATTATAATAGTTTTATCCTTAAAATTACGTAATTTAAAGTTATTCACAACGAGCGACTTAATATTTATGATTAATGTTTTTATATTAGACATATTGCTATTTAGTAATACGATCGGCGGGTATTTACCAGTATTATCGGTGTTGACACGAATATCCGGCTGATTATCAGCAGCAACATCGTCGTCTACCGGTTGTAGAGCTTTAAATCGATTTTTACTATCGATAATATTCGAATCCTCGTTTCTTTGTTTTTTCGGC
Source organism: Coronaproctus castanopsis (assembly GCA_032883995.1). NCBI lineage: Eukaryota > Metazoa > Arthropoda > Insecta > Hemiptera > Monophlebidae > Coronaproctus > Coronaproctus castanopsis. Next base: position 185,675,380 of record CM065052.1, on the reverse strand, counting down.
GAACTTTTGCCGTTATGGTTGGCAGCAGCACGCCATTCATTGCCGTTATCTACGTCTACCATTTGTGCATCAGTTTCATTATCATCATTATAACTTTCATATCTCGTATCGTCGAACAGTCGACGTTTGGCCGATTGGCTAGCGGGGAAATCGGTTTTCACGGCACGTGCCACCGCGGCGTCTTTAATATTAGGCGGTGAATGCGCGACGAACATGTTCGCGCACCCGCGTATTCTTAACCACTATACTACTCTACACAAATCAAACAATGACTTAAGCGAACACGAGAAACAATAAACTCACGTATTATCGATTCACGATCATATAAGTGCTACTACTTTGGAATCTTATTATATATATATATATATATATATATATATACATATATGTGTGTGTATGTAAGTACGAAATATTTCCCAAAATTTGATTATCATTAGTACGACCTATTAAATCTAATTTGGGATGATAAAAATTAATTTACCTATTTATCGCGCGTAAATTGAATATATTTTAACAATTTTTCAAGTTAATGCGCTTTGAATAATGTATAAGAATTAACGCGGTTTTATCTTTGGTTTACAATTCTTACTATTTTGCATATATAAATTTGATGTTTTTTTTTTCATTTGTACCGAGTGCAAAGAAATCTCTCCTAGCTTTGATTTAATTTCGGCAAAAATATAAACGAATTCTCAAAAAGAGGCGTAATCGACGCGAATATTTAATAAGAATCGGATATTTCCCCCAGCTTGGAATGTAGCTGAAAAGCTAAACCCGGAGAAACACGGACATAGATATTAAATCGCCTAGTGAGTTCGTTACCAGTTATTTCTAAACGTTTTGAAAAATTATTGCTTAAACGATCGAAACTGCTAATAAAGAATTATACACCCGAACATCAGTTTCATACTTCGAAGAGCTCGCTCTACAATAGATCAAATGCATAGAATTGCAAATGTAATTGAGAAAAGCCTCGAAGAAAAGATCTGTATAGCTGTGTTTCCCGATGTAGCGCAGATCTTTGACAAGGTATGGGCATCAGGGGGATGGTACTTTAAATTAAGAAGATATTATCTGAGAAAACTTGTAAACTAATAGATTCGTTGAATACTCAGCATTAAAACCCATACAAGGTGGAGTTCGGCAAGGAAGTGGTACGATTTTATATTTATTATATATTGCTGATATTAACGAGCAAATCATAATTTACAGATGATAAGTGTTGTGATGGTTACTGGAAATAGTATAGAAGAATCAACTAAGAATGTATAATGTCATATCGAAAGTATTTGGATGCGGACAAAAAGTGCAAACAATGAAGCTGACACAGCGGCAGCAGATTCATGTAATATAACGCCGGTTCCGGTCATACCAACGACATGTAAAGATATGACGATCCATATCTGGAACAAAGTCGATAGCAATGGAACGATTCTCCATCCTTCCTTATTACGATCGTAGCATCGCAAACCCGATAATGCCAACATCCAGACGGAAAGATGCGGTCCTCTTTCGCGTTCGGTCCGGACACACACACACGTCTTACGCACCAGTTCCTGTTCACCAGGGAAAATCGGCCTACCTGTCCTGCATGCAATACTCCTCTTACCATCACTCACATCCTAGTTTCTTGTCCAACATATACCTTTCAACGTCAGCTTGCTGGCCTTCCTCTCGAACTTCCCAACATATTACAACGCACTTCATCCGCCGAGTTTCCTCTTCCTCAAAATCACAAACATCTTTCCTCTAATCTAGTTTCTTACACTTTTCCTTCCGTACCTCTGGCCTAAGTAGCAGGATACGGTACGGTCACAAATCAAAAAAGAAAAAGAAGAAGAAGAAAAATGTAAACTAAGACTTAATGAGAAGAAATCTATATCAAATTTACTGACAGAAAAGTCCAGTGTTATCCTATTAAAATTAATTCGAATACTGTATCTAGTAAAAATAATGTAAAATATCTAGGTATACATTTGGATACAAGATTAAATTGGTCTATTCGTATTAAGGAAAAAATAGAACAACCAAAGTTGAAAATTCCGCGGATGAAATGACTTTTCGAAAGACAGAGTATTCTTTCGTTGAGCAATAAGCTTTCAGAAGTTACGGTTTGTCAGCTATGTGGTTGTGCTAAATTAACAAACAGAAAAAAGTTCAGACGTTCCAAAACAAAGTTCACGGAATTATCACTAATGCCAGTCAATACGAAAGAAACGATCGCGATTTTCATGTAACAGAAATCATTGGAGATAAAGGAACTAGTGAGAAAGTACGAATTAAAACTGGAGAATTATACTAATTCAAAGGCGAATCAGTTCCCAATCCAACAGGTCGAATTAAGACTCCTGAAAAGAACCGAACTTTAGGAATTGAGCGAATAATTATATGTTAATTATATGTATAGAAGAATACAGGAATATTCGAATGGAAAAGTTGAAATGTATATATATATATATATATACGTATATATACGTATGTATAAAATTAATATAATTGGTTTAGAGTATTAACGAGTGTTCAAATATTGAACAGATTGTAATAGAAACCACTTCGTGTTTTTTTTTTTTTTCTTAATAAAAAATACAAAATGTAGGAACTAAATGCATAAGAATCCTTGGAATATATGCGACAACAAGAATTGTAAACTACATACTATATTTAACATTTGTTATATGGTGAACATGAAATTTTATATCATTCAGTCAGTACTCGATATAACGAATTGAACGTGTCAATTATGGTGCAGAAGAAAACTAATCTAGTCGCGTTATAGCGGTCGCGATATAAGTTTACGTCGTAATGGTGGAGTGAGTATTACGTCAGCGATAATGGAAGTTAAACATTTAGCTGGAAACGTTCGAACATTCTCTTATACGTTATTTTCGCGTATGGTTATCATCGATACATCGTGTTTTTATTTTTAGCTCGAACGGTGGTTGACGATCGATGATGTAGTTACCCTCGAACGGTCTTTGTAACCGCTAACGCTTACACACACACACACATATATATATATATACATATATAATATTAAACGATAACGAAAACGTGCTGAAAGGAAAATCCAATAGGAGGAAGAGAAAATCGATAAATTAAAAAGAATTACACGTTTTGATAAGTTTCCAACAACGGAATGGCGACTTCTCGGAAAAGTATTGGAAGAGGTAGGGACAATTGGAAAAAAATTCGGACATTACTCGAACAAACGTAACCATCACGGTTTTCAACGGGTTATCATTCATTTATAGATGTGCCATACTAAATGGTGTATATGTTAGCTGTTTCTTACAGATCATTTATATCACGTGTTTTGATTTAGCGATTATTACATAATTTCCCGAGTGTTACATGATATATGCGCCACTCACTTATACCACGTTACTTTCCTATTTTCTCTAGCTCCCATCCGCTCTCTCTATATGTCGATGTACCTGTTATATTATATATATATATATATATATATATATATATATATATATATATATATATATATATATGTATATATATATATATTCGCAAATATTCGGTTGGTTTAAGTAGCGGTACACGCAAAATAGTACACAACGATTATTTCTAATATTAATCCTGGATAACCTAATTCGATCCATTACATATTCATCACTAACTTCATAAATCGCGTATAATGTGAAATTTTGAACAATTTGAATTTGTTCTTACAGATGTTTTAAAATTTTATTGTATTTAAATTTTTAATTAAACTTTTTATAATAAATTGGTGTGTTTTTTTTTTTTTTTATTTTCAGGAATTAGTTTCTTTAACTCCCAATGAAAGAAATTGGAGAGGGATTTGCATCTCTTTGTTGGTCATCATAGCGGTGCTGGGTATGATTCTATTTTTCATAGTTTTACTATCACCGCCGTACGATGGACCACTATCTTCCGGAGCTAAGTTCACTATAGACGATGTTACCGGGTCGGATTTTAAAGTAATCCCTTTCAACGGAACGTGGATTTCTAGTAAGTTAATTTTTTGTTTTTTTTTTTAACATCGTACCAGCACTTAGTGCTACTAACAACGTAGATCACGGATAAGGGAGGGGTTTAATCAAGTGCCTCCATTAAGGCACAAGACTGCGATGAGGAAGAAGGAATGTACAATATGGGAATGAGATTGGGACGAAATAATGATAATAGGAATAAACAGATACAATAATAGGAGAAAAAGACATACGCTATCGTGTCTGAAAGGAGAAGAGAGACTGAAATCAATTAGGTGATAGGAATAGCATCGCGACACCACTTTCTTCTCAAACGTCTTGGCGGATTATCTGGACGACACGATGTGTGCATTCTGCGGATGATTGGATTGCTGCTAACCTCGAACTTGTCGAATAATTTTTTATATCGCTGTATATGTATGTCACCGACATAAGGAATCCTAAGATCGTTATGTAAAGTCCGATTGGAGACGTAGACAGGAGCGGACGTGATGGTACGAAGTATCTTCGATTGCTGCTGTTGTATTCTTCGAAGATTGCTTTTGCAGGTACTTCCATACAGCTCTATTCCGTAACGCCAAATAGGAGCGATCATTGAAAGATAGATGATCCGTTTAGTCGTTAAATTTAAAATTGACTTCCGACCTAATAATGGATACAGCAATTTTGCACGAGTAATGATTGTTCTTTTTGTCTGTGCCACGTGTAGCCTCCATGTAAGCCTCTTATCCATAATTAAGCCAAGATAACGTACCGAGTTTGCTTGAGTAATTTCTTCATTATTGATTTTTAGTGCTGGACAGCTGACTTTTCTATTTGTAAATACAACGTGTTTGCACTTATTCGGGTTAAATAGCAGACGCCAGCTCTGTGCCCATAAAACTAACCGATCTAAATGGTTTTGAACTGCTGTATTTGCATACATGACGTCTGAGTTGGACGCAAGGATAGCTATATCATCGGCAAATGATGCTAAGATAGTCTGATTACTGGTTGGTATGTCTGCTGTATAGATTGTGTATAACAACGGTCCTAGTAAGCTACCTTGTGGAACAGACGATAGAATTTTATGCTCTTCAAAGAAACAATCATTGATTTTAACAACAAATGTTCTATCGGATAAGTATGATTGAAGTAAAGCAAATAAATCGGAAGGGAGAATTTGTTTAATTTTAAAATTAATTTCTTAGAAGAAAGTTTCTTCTTTAAATTGTTGTAGTTCCTCTCGGGTTTTTTTCTATCAAGACGGTTGATTATCCGTTTTGTTGGCGGTAATATACGAGATATTCCGTTGACGTTAATAATTTTTGCCAATGATTAAAGCATTAACGCTTAGAGTATTAAATTATGAGATTAGTTTTCACGTTACACTGAGAGTTGATGGAATCGTTTATAAAGATGATAATTTAGAAAACAACATTTCTAGTATAAATCCAAAAGGTTACTTACATAACGAATTGTACAAACATTAAAATAATAGTAATAATAATAATAATATATATATGCATACAGTACGTTATGCAATCCTTATTAATATATAAATTGTATTTACTAAAATATAAGATTTTGAAAAATTAATGTCAAACCACGAGGTGGGTTAAAAAACGGAGGGGAAGAAAAGAAGTATTAAGAATTATACATATAAACGTAATTATTTAATAAATTATCGAGCTTTTTTCTCGTTAACACGCGTTAATAAATAAATATTTTTAAATACTACATACGTCTTATACAATTTCGATTAGACGGAATAGTAAAAGATTGACGAAATAAAAAATAAAATTCGAAGAAAAAAATTAGTACCAAAACTTTAATTTTTAGCCCGCGCACATTATAAAATTTCGACGCGAAATTATAAACGTTATTCAGGCGCTTATTATACATTACCGCCCGGATGAACTGTAGATAATTTTTTTTAATGTATTTATATAAACGTTTTAAAAATGAAGACAGTTAACGTTAATAGGCGAATAAAAAATTTCGTTAACGTTAAAATTTCGTGCACCGTAAAGACTGACAGGTTCGAACGGTTACGCTTAACAACGATGCTTTACGGATAAACACGATTAGATCAATTGAGATTATATTTTAATCGAGCGAGGCGTTTTTGTAGTGAATGGCGCGACATGTGTATAGTAAAAAACAATTTAGCAGAATTTTCCCGCGGACAGCAGCTTTACAGATTAACAGATCTCCTCCGATACAGGCATCCAAAGTCCGTGTGCAATACGCTACCGAAATACTTCGTTCTGTATCAGTTAGTAGCTTTCCGAAAATATATCATACAATACCTACCATTCTTCCACCGCGATCATGCTTCTAGCCCCACATTGATTTATCTTTTCATAAGTTTGAAGTTTACTTCATTTGAGGCTATCGAAATTGAATTACACCAACCGGTTACTTATAATCACGGACGGCTCCAAATCAAATATTATGCCGGACATTGGTAATTTAGTCTAAAAGAAATATAGCGCGCTATCTTGTGGAATTCCGTTCGTATAAGGTACATAGATGTATGTACACATATGTGTGTATGTATATGTTCGTACATATGCATGTATATATTGTCATACATCGTAATATGTCTACTACTACACACACACACACATATATATATATATATGATTAAAATAGAAAAACGATGTGAAAATTTTCCATACAATGCGTAGAGTGAACTATGCGTTAAATGAAAATTCATTAGTTAAAGAATTCTTCATCTAATATTCGTCTCTTTTTGATTTGTGTACGAGTGTCGTTCTGAATAAATCGGCCGGCTACAAATTCTAATTTGGTATTTTCTTTAGTTGCTGTACCGCGTGAAACTTCTTCTACTTTCAAAACAATTTATCTTCTAAGAAATAACGAATCACCCTTTGTACTACATTTGTCTCTAACCAAAGAACGAGAAACAGTCAAGACGAGAAAAGACTAAGGCTTCAGTAGAAATGAAAAATGAGTGCCCATCGACTTAGCAAATCACGCGCTATTCTGCAACCGATTAATACTAGGCGTTTTATGAAGAACTTTCTTCGCTACTTTTTTCGACACTTTCGTCAAAATAATTTTCGAAAGCTCAACAACAGCTTTCAAAGCTGCTCGAAGAGACGACCGATACGTGACTGTTAAAGGATTGAAATGCTCTTTCAGCCTTAATTTTATTTCTCTCGCAGTCGTACTTATTTTCTCAGTAACATTATTTATCAACACACCTACGAATATGTATCAAAGTGCTTACTTACTCTCAATATAATCCGACACTATTCAAATATATTGCACGCTCTATTAAGAAACTTTAGAATTTTGTAATTTAACATCGTAAGTCAAAATTTTGAAAACCGGTCGACTAATTTATAAATTGGCTGTTATTCAAAAACTCAATAAAATACATAAAAGAACTCTATAAGCAGGACGATACTTGTGGAATGTAGTTTTTCTCGAGAATTCATACCGCCGGATTGGTAAAAAACAAAATTATGCATTTAAACTTTTGCTTACCAATTTGGATGAATAATAGCCGATTATAATTTAAATGTATCGGAAAAAATAAATTTTATCGGTGTATATTTCGAAATAATTAAAATAATTTAATTTAGATATAAAACAACAAAAAATTAGGGAATTAGGGAACGAAAGCCTAAATTCAATGGCATAATAAGATTATACTTTTTTTCTTACCAAGTCTAATTTCGACTCTTTATTATATTAAACGATTAAAATTTAATGTTTTTCCTACTCTCGGGAAGCGTGCAAACATAATTATGATAAACTAATGATAGATTTAAGTAAAGGAAAATGTTACAGACCGATTTGTTTATTGAATCCTTCTATCGAAATATACCGTAAATTATGTAAAATTCCTCAATGCTGAACTTGCTAATTTATTACTACTTAGTCAATATGGATTTTGAAAATATGTTTCTATTGAATTTGCAGTAGTAGACGAAAATGACGATGCGCGTTCTAACATATAACGTAAAAATACATATGGGTGAATTGATCAATTGTCGTTATACACGACGTCGTGATCATCCAATATTTGTTCTGACCATCTTCGACGCGATCTTCCTTTTTATTTTTTACCGGGTGGTCTGGCTTCCAATATTAGTTTTTCTAATTGCAGAGCGTTTCGTCTGGTAATGTGACCAAAATAGCGCAAAATTCGTATCCGTATTGCGGACAATAAACTGGATTTTTCGCCTATTCATCTTGTTTGTGATCTTTTCGGTCCACGATATTCTTAAAAGCATCCGCCAACACTAAACCTAGAAAGCTTTTCTATTTTATTTTCTTATTTTCTATCGATAGTCCAACATTCGCAACCATATGTGAAAATAGAGAAAATTAACGACTTCATTATTCGAATTTTAGCGGCTATCGATAAATGCGAATCTTTCCATACTTTAGTTAACCCACGAACTGCAGCGCGAATACTCATATTAATTCTTCTTTTAATTTCACTTATACAATAGCCGTCGCTGGATATTAAAGAACCTAAATATATGAAATCTTTCACCGCTTGGAATCCATTTATATCTGAATAAACTTCTGCATACTTATTAATAATCATATATATATTTTTTTTTTAATGTTTATTTGAAGCCCGAAGGTATTATTCACAGTCTGCAATTTGACCAGCAATAATGTTAGACTATCTTTTAAAGTTGTTATTGTGTCATCAGCACATTTCAAATTGGAAATTAGTTTTCCTCCAATAGGAAAACCTTCGTCGCAGTCAATCACAACCTTCCTCATAATAAGTTAACCGTAAGCATGAAATAAAAAAGGTGATAACCTTGTCTTATTCCACGTTTTATATTATTGGACCATATACCATTGTATACATTTACGGACGCTTTACCGTCCTTATAAAGACTCTCAATGAGGAATATTAAATATTCAGGGGCTCCAAGATTAGTCATTCCCATAATTTATTCCATTTAGCACAATCGACGGCTTTGGCATAATCGATGAAAGCGAAATATTCTCTTGATTTTTTAATTATCTGTCGTAAATTAAATATGTCTTCTTTCGTACCAACGACTTTTCTGAAATATTTTTGATATTCAGAATTGTATTACAAATATGCAATATTGCTTTCTCAGTTATTTGTGAAAGATCCTGGAAAATAAAAGGATGAAGTAAAGGACAAAGAAATAACTGTTGTAAGCTATGTTAGCATGAACGCAAAGATAATGTGCATTTTTGATTTTATGTGATTCATGATGGTTTGATATGAGTTTTATATATATATATATCTATATTTTTTTGTTTTCCATCTTGGACAACATCTAAAAAAAGATCCATTACACATTAACTTCGACCAAATAGTGATTGGGAATTTTTCGGTTTAAATATCGCAAGTTTTGACAAAAATTTATAAATAATCGCTTTAAAAATTGTGTCATCTTCGTTTCCATGAGCTTCTGAGGACTTTAAAAAACATGAATAAATCCTTATACGGCGTTTGTACTGCCGAACACCCCAATACGAATCTTATTTATGGTTGCAATAAACAAACGCGAGTCTTTTAATGGTTTCTTCTGTTTTTTATGTTTAAATTGGGAACGTAATAAAATAAAATAAAAAAAAAAAAGGTTTACAGCATAAATTTTGTATCATTTCCTTCCAATAATATAATAGCCATCTGTGCGAGATACCACTAGTTATCTTTTACAAACGAATTTTTTAATTCTTCAAAACAAAAAAGTTAACAATTCATCAGTTTGAATATTAGTTATACATATTTTTCAACAATCTCTTTTAGGGATGGACGATATACATCGATGTATAAAAAACACTCGAAAGTATCGATGCATCGAATTTAACCGAGATGTACATTCTTGACGTTTCGATATATTCGATACATCGATGTTTTTCATTTGATATTTTAAATCGATAAAGCTGATTTTATGATGTGATTTATTTATGTAGATTTTATATTTTTAAATATTTTATCTCGGTCGATATTTACAAACTAGTTACATTCATAATAATAATAACTAATTAATTAAATAATAATAATAATAAGTAGCGATAGGTATTTTATTATAGTTACAGTTTTTACAGATTTTTTTTTAAGAACGTGTGTAGGGAGATTGAATGAAAACCCATTGGAAATATGGAAAAATTATAAAATACAATTTCCTAAATTATATAAAATTGCACTCAGATATTTAACGATGCTTGGCACACATCAGAGAGATTGTTTTCACAGCAGCGCAAATATTAAACCAACAAAGAAATCGATCGAAGGGCAAAAGAGATTAAACAAAATTTTATTTTTGCAAAGCATCGACAAGAAATATTGAGATTTTTGAAGTTTTTGTAATATTATTTTTAATGTGTAATCTACTATTGTGTATTTAAACGGTCATTTTAATAATAAACATTTTTAACTTAACACATCTATTTCCATTTATTTTCCGACATTTTTAACATTATGTATAATAAAATAAAGAAAACTAATCGATAGAACATCGATGTATTCTATGATACATCGGTCCTACATCGATGTCACCAATCGATATATTACATCGAAAAAAAAAATCGATTTAGTTTTTTTTCTGTCCATCCCTAATCTGTTTACAATTGTGAATATTTTTTTTTCTTCTTTTATTTACAGACGCTCGATTACTAAGATCATTTGCGTCTAAAGGTAGTTAGTCCGGTTTCTGCTAGAAATTTTAATAACATGTCTATTTTTTGAGGGTCATCCTGTAGTATTTCTCCTAGTGAACTGGTTGATATATTGTGAAGGTTTCGATGGTTCGCACATTTTGGAGCAATTGTTCAGTAGATATTGTGATGTAAGTAGGGTGTGGCCTATTCGTAATCTAGTTATAGCTACTTCGTCGCGCCTTTTATTTTGTTCCGTGGTTTTCCAGTGTCCTAAAATTGGTTTGATTTGAAATAGACGTGTGTGAGCGCACTGGGTCTCCCAGTATTCCTGATGTAAAGCGTTGACTTTTTGTGTTATGATTGAGTGGAGATCGTTTGTGAGTGCAGATGTTATAACTTTTATGTTTTTTGATTTTATTCTGGTGGCTTTATCAACTATTTCATTTCCTGTAATTCCCGAGTGCGCTGGAGTCCAAAGGAACACTATTTGATATTTTTTTTCTGTACGAGTTTATAGATGATGAATTTTCTATTTAAAATATCTAAGTTAGTATTTTTAATCAGTTTCTGAATCTGTTGTAGGATATTGAGTCTGAGCATATTATAAAGTTAGTTTTGTGTTTTTCTTTGACTATATTTTTTAACGCTTTATATATAGCTATTAATTCACCTGTGTACACAGATGTCCCAATAGGTAAGAGGTATGTTTGTGTTCCGCCCTTTATAAGGTAAGCAGAAGTGGTTTGGTTTAGCGTCTTATAGGCGTCGGTGTATATTTGAATGTCCGTAGTTTCTGCAGACAAATTCGTTAAATTTAGTTTTCAATATGTCAGGTGGTGTTGAATTTTTACTATATTTGTTTAGGTCCATATTTATCGTTGCAGTAACTTCGGTTCATAATTTAGGTAGGTTACTTTTTTTAATTTTGGGTAAGATGTATTGAAGTCTATCTAAGAGGTTATGAATTCGGACGGTTGTAGATTTAGAAGCATTAGGTTTATTTTGATACAGGTGGTGTAATTCATTTTCTGTTATGTTATTGTAGACTGGGTGGGATGGAGTGGACTGTAGTCTGCTATAATGTTTTAGCATGAGTGTTTGTCTTCTATATTTTAGTGGTAGAATATTACGGACTTGCATGGTTAACCACCGACTCAGTGTGTTGTTGGTATCTCCCAATTTGTCTGGCCCGCACGGGAGATTAGGTTATTTTTTCCAAGTTTATTGATTGGAGAGACCTACGTCCTGCAGTGGGCCGATATAGGTAAAATATATATATATAACATCTCTCTCTCTCTATATATACACACACACATATATATATATATATATCATTTAGTTATTCAATCTTAATGTGTTATTTTGCCATTTTTATTTCGTAGACACGGAACTAGTATATCCTGACGAATACCGTGGTGTGTCTATGCTTTGTGTTTCCAACGGGACTGTACGGACGTTAATTGAAAAAAGTAGGCTTGTAAGTATTTGAAAAATAATTATATATTAATTGTTCACTATTTTGAATAAGCGGAATATTGAATTTGTTTATTCGGAGAAGTTTTTATTAATTTGATATTCCAATAATTTAAAAATATTTATGTTTACGACTTGTTGAAGAATATTATATTGTAAACAATCTAACAAATCGTAAACTTTTTTTTTTGTTTTTTATTATTTACATTATGCACTTCAGGTGGCCATCGAACAAGACGCAAAGATTTTCATATTTTGATTCAATTATTACGTTCACTTTACTCAAATTTTATTTCTGTACACAGGCTATAACGGACGCTGTTGATTTTAAGCTATCCGCTGACAGAAATTATATTCTAATAATTTCGAAAATACAAAAGGTAAGTGTCAATTTTATAGAAATTATTCATTATGCGCTTTATGATAAAGAAATTTTATTTTTTGAAGTGGAAAAATTATTTTTTTTTTTTAAATATTTATCCTCTTTTGTATTCCGATTTTCCTATTATCAGAATTAAAACTGAAAATTATGATTATTATTGAATTCTGTTTCATTTCGTGTGTTTTAACAAATATATTTGATTTGATTATTATTATTACCTTATTATTATTATTGGTGTTTTTGAAAGTATTCTGCGGAATTATATTCTAAGCTGTATGTTTATATACATGTATGTCGATATATATATTTGGGTGAGCGAATTTACGCAAATGTAGCCAAGTGCATATTCGGTTATTTCGGTTTATAAGTATGCACGAATATCTATTTCTTTGCGTATATAATTCCCTAGAATCAGAATTGACACTAGTTAACTATTTGGTATTCGGGTGTTATAATTTTAACTCATTAACGGTCGGTGTTAATTCAAAACAACGCAGGAGATGATGCAGTTGAACAGGTCACGCCTAGGTTCCTCACTAAACGTGCTATTGGAAGTAGTAGGCAATCTTTCCTACTCGTGGTTTGAACGTGTTTTCTTTAGTTGTTCGTTGCGTTAGAGTGTTTTAAATTTTCACGCGGCGGTTAACAGTAAAAGAAAATGGATATTAATTTAGAGCACATAATTTTACTGCTTAGAAGGAATTATTATTATGGGAAATTTTTTATATAAGAATTGTTAAAAGTATACTTCCTTTATATTGCGGGTATAAAAGCAATGTTTTTTTATCAGCTGTTATATAAATGTGCTAGGGGTTCCTAAAGTTGATAGCTTCCTAAAGGCAACGCTAGGCGAGTAGAGTATATAAAAGATTTTATTATACAGAATTATCTGTTATTTTTTTTTTATATCTATTTTGATTAGACAACACCTTCAATATTTTAAATTCTCGCGCGGGCAGGTGGCTCGTAACATTTTTGCCGGCCAACAGAGGTTCATTATCCTTCTAATAGTAAATGTAACTTTAATTCTTAATCAAATAAATCAAAGAAAATAACATAATAGATAAAGAACAATACGGTTTCCCCGAAAGGGTAAGTCAACATCTAGAGCTCTAGGGGATTTCACACGGAAAATTAAAGAAAACTTCGAAGTAGGAAATAAAACAATTGTAACTTATATAGATCTAACAAGAGCTTTTGATACACCATGAAAAGTTATTAAATAAATTAGAAGAAATAAGAGTAAGATCAAAAATTAAAAACTGGTTTGAAAGTTATTTGCATAAGAGAAAAATGGCAGTTGGTGTACAGGGAATTGCGAGAGAAGTACAAAATATGAATATTGGAATACCGCAGGGAAGCAACTTAGCTCCAATATTGTTTATTATATATATATATATATATATATATATATATATATATATATAAATGGACTACAAAAGCTATTAAAATATAGTAACATATTTGTATTTGCTGATGATTTAGCAATAATGACCTCTCATAGAGATATAAAAACTACACAGATAATTATGCATGTACTAATAGTGAATAAACGGGCGCATGATAATAATCTGACAATAAATGGGTCAAAAACTAAGTTTATGATGTTAAAACCAATGGCAGAATTTGAACCGCATGAGATTATAATTCATACAAATGAATGTGTACATGATATGAACGAAGATAATGAATGTATATCTGAAAAATGTGAAACAATAAAATTTGTATATTCGCGCAAATATTTAGGAATAATAATAGACAGGCATTTAAGATGAAGCATGCATATGGAATATATAAAAAACAAAATAAAAACAGTGATACCAGCAATATATACACTAAGAAACTATGTAGATTTACATTGAAGATGGGTATGCTTTAGTAGAATCAAGATTGAGGTATGGCATCCAAGCATGGGGATTAACTAAGAAAACATACACGGAAAAAATCAAAAAATTACAGAAAAAATGCTCGAGTTATTAAACTCGACGCGAAGATAAATCAATGAGTGAATTAAAAAAAAAGAATTAAATGTATTCGGTATAAATGGTGTATATTTGCGAGTGAAAGTATGGAATTATATCATAAATGAAAAATGTGATATAAAATATGCGAAACGTATACAGACAAAATACTTACTGAGGAAACAATTAAAATAGAGAGTACCGATACCGAGGACGAAATACAGCGCACAAATAGACAAATATATTACGACAAGAATGTTAAATGAAGTCCCGAATGACATATTAAAAGAGACAAACATTAAAATAAAAAAACAGAAAATTAAAAGTTGGTTGGTGGATGAAACGGTGGTAAAGAAAATAATAACTCAAAATAAAGAAAAACTGGAAAAAGGGCATTGTAAAAAACAAAACTCAGAGGGAATTGAGCATAGCGACGCTATGAAAGTGCTGCTACAAATACTAGCGCAAAAAAAGGTGTATATATATATAAGGAATTAGAATAATTACATAATAAGACAATTAAAAATAATAAGTGTGAGTGAAAGTGTGTAAATGGATGTGAGCAAATGATGTGTAAATGGGAACAAGTGTGAGTGCGAGTGTAATTCAATATCTCTAAGTTATAAAAATTATTACATAATTATATTAAGAGGATATAAATTATATATAAGTAAATCTGTCGACAAGCAAATGCTTGACGGAACAATTGAGAAATGTTAATTATAAGGCGTGTTTGTGTACTATATAAATGTGCATGTACTTTATTTATATAAACAAATATACGTTTTCACAAAAAAAAAATTTAAACAATCGTTTGTTGAAATTAAGTCTGGGTTCACTTTAGAAGAAATAATGCACATACTAGAAGATCCCAGTTTTATGCCTCAACATGATATTGAGCATGTATATATTGGACTCTTCCAGGTGCCAGCGAGCTAACAGGAGATATGAAGGGTTATTAGACAGATAAGCTGAAATCTCGCCAGCTACAAGTAATGAAATTAGGTTTAGAAATCGAGAAGGCGAGATTTTTGATTCCTTTGACGTTCCAGCTGCTTCCGTATAAATATCAGTGCATACAGTTTCCACAATACCATTTCCCGAGCTAGGCGTATTATTTTAGAAAAAAGGGTGAGTGCTGAAATGCGATTTGATCGGACGGGTCATTTCGTCAGCTACATTCGTAAGAACGAAAAGCGGAGACGCGCAACTGCAAATCTATTGTTCGGAAAATGTGTACGAAATGCAAAATTGACAACTGCTTTACCAATTATCAAAAACTCTAATTATAATACGTACTTCTAAATTTTAATTTTTTCTACCCTATCATAGCTCTACTTCGGGTATATTACGATGAAGTCATTTTAATTTAAATATTATATCGTTATACTATCTTTATAAATTTAACTAATTGAAATTTGCTCATATTGACTAGTTTGCAATAAAATGCGGAGTATAAAAATAAACTATTCATATGCCTGATGTTAATTTAAAGCAACGGCTGGTTTCTTTGCCACCTCTTATTATGAAATCTGATGAAATTTGGTTTTTAGGTTAAATTTAAGGGGTCTAATAGGAATGTGTACCGTTTATAAGGAAATTACAAACAAATAATTCCCGTCTTCTATGGGTTAAGTTTTATCCGTAGTTGTTATTTAGCGTTTATGATAATTTTATATTTTTCAATTATTTCAGTCGTAAATTATAAAATTTTGACGAAAAATTGGAAATTTTAAACATATTATGTAATACCGCATCTTTTTAGGTGTACTTTAGATAATTTTCGACGTATTTATATAAATATTTTTTAAATTAAAATATTTAACGACGATGAGAAACTCAAAATTTCACGTACCATATAGCGGTCGTCGTGATACTAAAAGATTTAACGCGTTAATGTACCGATACGTACGTCGACTTATACATACGCGTAATGTATACATATATATAATATATATATATATATATATTATAAGGAAAACTATATATAATAATATTAGTTTAGTATTAAGAAAAGCTAGACATATTAGTATTAGTTTAGCATTAAGAAAGTTATCCATATTAATACTGTATTAAGAAAATAATATTTGTAAATTTTACTTTAGAATGACTAATACAGGCTATTGTAATTGTGGTTGTAATATATATATATACTAATACTAGCTGACCCGGCGAACTTCGTGTCGCCCCACAATTAATAAATGTATAAATTTATCAGCTGAATTAAATAAAGTACAAATACCGACGGAGAATTAGGAACTATACAAAAAATTAAAAAACAAATTTATAACGAAATTTAAATGATATTTCTAGTGTAGAAAAAAAATAACTAAGTTATTATTGGAAGTGTATAAGGATGTGGAATATGAGTGAAAAAGGCACGGAGCGCTGTGAACGATGAGGGAATATAAAAATAACAAAACACCAAACATTAATTTTTTCAATTTATTAACAGTAATAATTATTTATATCATTAATTCATTACATAATATTAATCTCTTAATGCGCCAATTCAATTTAAGCGTATTCAATTTCCGATTAGATTGGGATTTGCAATGACTATTAATAAATCCCAAGGCCAAACAATGTCTGTTTATGGCTTAGATTTTAGCACACCATGTTTTTCACACGGACAATTATACGTTGCATCCACCCGATTGGCTAGTGCGCTTCCGGAGTCATCGCCGCCCATAAAGTAGATTTGTAAAAATTTATGCGGTTCGTTTGGCATTGGCAGCAATTAGCCTATTTTATGATAAACTTGGCCTCTGATTTTAAACGTAGAATTGTATTGTTGACCATTTGCATTAGTATTTTGAACTATTTCTGTTGCTGCGAACGATGTCATTTGAAAGCATGAGTTGAATGTTCGAATGGACTTCAGGAACACGTTAGAATCTTCATCTGTGCCGATAAGCAAACCGTTCAATGGTTCCGGTGGTGTTTCAATTTCAGGTAGTTGTACCTTCCCTGACGCGCAACACATCCCGGCTGGTTCATTTTTGAATTTCAAAGCATGACAATACGGACATTCTTTGTCCATAGCACCAATTACCACTTTTGAATGAGCATAATATTCAATATCGGGCTCATACTGAAATGCTAGATGCAGGAATGATGTATGCTCGATGTGCTTGTTGGCGTTGTTGGTCATTTGCTCTGCGTCTATTGACAGTAAAACGGTGTGATTGTCGTTGTTCTAATCTCATGACTTCATTGCGTTCAGCTCGTGTATCGTCTAATTGTTCTCGACGCAATTGCGCCATTCTCACACGCGCTACAGTATTTTCTTCCTGAACTTGTTCTTCGGTTCTTTGGGCTCTTCTATTTCGAATGCTTCTAGATTTATTTGTATCACGGCTCAAATTGGCCCCTTTGCATTTTGTTGGCATTGTTCACTGTACAATACAAAACACACATAAATAGAACTGATTAAATTATTTAATTATTATATTTAATTATTATGTTTAATTATTATTATTATATTTAATTATTAAATAATTTATTTTATCTTTGATTCTGTCGAAGTTAGAGCTCTTATAAGTAAACACAAAAAAAAAAAATCCCAATTGTAATAAAAATCTAACTTTCACCGAATTCGGAATTACACTCGAAATTAATAATTTTATTAGTTATTAATAATTATTTATATTCGATAATATTAGTTATTAATAAATAAATAATAAAGTTACTTGAGAATATATTTGATATGAAAGTTACACTGAGATAGTGAAAATGTTTAACTACTACGCTCGACGGATAAACACTAATAATAGCCGAAAACTGTAGAGGGAGTGAGAGAAGGCTTATTGTTTGAGAGAAATAGGAGACCATCTTCGTTGTCATCCGTACTCCGCGCTGTTTACTGGCTGAGAAGTGACACCGGTAGACACATGGAGGGGACAACTTACCAGCGGGATAAAAAATGATAAAATTATGAAAATGACTATTAAAAAGCAGGGGTTGGTGATAGAAAAGTGAAAATTAAGGGTTGTATGTATTTTTTAATGCCACATAATAAAAAAATTTATCAAAAAAATTTAAAAAAAATTTTTTGGGGTGGACACCCATTATCACTTAGAGGTTTGAAAAGTAGATAGTAGCCGATTCTCAGACTTACTGAATATGCATAAAAAATTGCATAAGAATCGGTCAAGCCGTTTCGGAGGAGTATTGGAACGAACATTGTGACACGAGAATTTTATATATTAGAGATATAAAAGTGTATTGTCGGTCTGTGATTTGCGAATATTTTCATTATAATCACTGCATTGGCCTGTTTTTTAATCACACATAAACAGAAAATCCATTTTTTAAAATTTTTGTCTGTCTGTTCCGATTTAACTTAAAAACTATTAAAGTAGTGATGATGTAATTCACACAGCTTATAGCCTATATTATCGGATTCGATCTAAGCTTTATTTCACATTGATATCACAAATAGGACAGAAATTAAAATAATTTAAAGTTTTAAAAAGTAGTGATATCTCTGCCAAATCGTTTAACGCGTTTTCCTATTCGAATGTACCTTCACTACCAACATACGCCATACAAACCACGTTTTGTTGCGTTAGGTGACCGAAACAACGGATGATTGATATATATATATATATATATATATATATATAGATGTACTATACTAATATATAAACCTGTTGAAAATATTGTATTAAAAAAAATAATATTTTTATATATCTATACTTGCTTTTTTTTGTTTCTAATCAGCATAGGAATACTTTAAATCTTCGGCATTAGTTTCTTATCTTACACAGTCAATTTTGTTTTCCATCCGTCGTTGCACGCGCGAGATTGCTTATTCGGGAATTTACGATGTAATCGTAATTTCTCGTAAAAATAATGCCTAGAAATAAAATAAATTGAATTTGAATTGAAAACGAAATTTATTACGATTAATTAATTTATTCTCTCGCGGAAATTGATCGAAAACAATTCGTTTTATTTTAGATTTCGGTAACAATTTAGTCTCGTTCGTTAGATGAAATTTTAACTAATCAAAAGTAATAAGTAGCTAAATTTTTTTCCTTAGGTAACTAATTTATTATTATAATACTTCTAATTTTACTCGTCGAAAATAGGTTTGTTCTTATTAAAAAATGATAAATAAATTTTTTAATCGTTATTTTTCAGGTATTCACCAATCAGCACAAAGCGTTGTATCATATACAAGATTTAAAAACTAGGTAAGGTAGTACAATTTTTTTTTTATTGCGACAAATTTAAAATTCTTTCTCTGAGTCGCGACTCGATTTCCGTTAGGAAATTATAAATTTCGACGTACGAAATAAAGTCTTTAGTGTATTGTAGTCTATCTCGACGGTTTCAAAATCATCTAGGTATGTAAAATTTAGTTAATAGTCGCGCGATATTATTTTTAGAATCTTATTTAAATATTAAGAAAAAGAATAAAAATATATTTGATCGAATTGCAAAATGTGTTACACGCAATTATTAACATAGTAATCGCACTTGAAACATTAATTTTAAATTATTTTCAGTTTTTTAAACTACTATCAGAAAGTACACTTTAAAGTTTCAAAAAAAAATCCGTCACACGGAGTTCTAATTATTTATTTAAAAATTTCGAACATACTAGGTTTTGCCGGTCGACCGCTTGGAAGAATTAAGAATTTAAATTATAAAATTCGGACGTACTAAATTTTATGAAGTTGATCGGAGTTATTCGATATTCGATAATTGATTTCGATGTTATATTAAGTTGCGGATGTATCTAAGATTAAATTTTATCCAAGAAACGCGTGTCGTTCTCTTTGGGCAATTTTAAAACTTTATTCAGTTGTCCATTGACGAGTTTTTTCTTATACTGACAGACTCAATTATCAAAAGCTTGATCACCCTGCCGGGGCCAACCCAGTCCTTGGGGGCCTTCCCTGTTATATTAGATTAAGATATATTTAATATTGTACTATCGATATGTGTAATTCTGTAACGTGGAGACACTGTATCTCGTTAAGGAGATGACGGATTTTTATATTTAGATAGTTTTTAAGACATGCACGTGTTGCTTGTTATTTTAGTATTAATAATACATTTTTATAATATTAATAACGTAACATTCCCTGCATCGGGGGCCCTGCAGGCGCAGAATTACGCCGCTGGCCGTTAGTTTTGATATTTTATTAGTTTAACATATCGTAGGACATGTATTTAATTAAAGTAATTTTTTATAGAAAAGAAAAACATTCGCATACACCGTAGAGTTAAATTGCGTATCGTCTAGCAGTTTTACTGTTCGATGAAAAAATTTCTCCATAGAAAAAATTTCTCTATAGAAAAAATTTCTCTACACGTTCGTAATATTCTATTACGTTTAAAATTTCTACGTATGTACGCGAACGGTTCCTTTTTGACTCGCGAGTTTAAAACTCGATATCACTCCGTAAGCTATATTTGTACTTTTAATAATTCTAAATCTTGTTTCGCCTGTTGTTTTTGTTACTTATTTTATCGCGTTGTTTTTATCTTACAACTATATTTTCGGTAGTTGATCTCCGTCTTTTTTTATTATTATAATTATTTTCTCGATAATATCTAACTTGTTATATTTGATCTTTTTATAATTTATACCGTCGTTGACATTTTAAATAATAATAATATATATTTTTTTAAATGTAGCTCCGAGAAAGGACAGCTACTTTCTTTCTGCAATCTTAAACTTTAGTTTAAATAAGCAGCAATCATGATTATTCGACATGTGCATAGGTTTAACCCAATGGTTAAGCTCTGTTAATATTACTTAGTAACAACCAAGTCAGTAGGTTTGAAACGTTTAAGCCTTCTTAAGTCACGATAAAAGTGCCAAGGCCTCCGGCTTTGGATGATGACGAAGTTTTCTGTGGTGTTGGTCAGCACAATCCGGTATTACTTCGTCGATCCATTTGATCTGTAAATCTGCATGGAGTTCATTATGTATCCCATATTTCCATATAGGACTTACGATGGTGTATTATATAATAAATAATAATAATAAATAATAAAATAATTATTTGTTAACGATAAAATAATTTTATTTATCTGTCGTTGGGGGTTAAGTTTAATGACGTTCTATTTGTAATTTTTAAGGGTTTCCGCAAGGTTTACCTATTATAAATTGTAATATAAACACGTTTTAAATAAAAAATATAACGGTCATTATATCGATTAGCTAAATTCACGAATGAACTTATATAGAAAAATCTCTAAATGCGCACATTACGAATACCAAGTAAGAAAGACGAAATAGATAAGAGACTCGATCGGATTCTATAATGCGTCGTTACCGGAAGAGAGATAATGCGATCATTCGAGGAATATGCGATTCGCGACGATAGCAGTAAACGATTTTTTCTAAATTCTAGTCTGCACATACGGCCATTATGAATGGTTGAATTCGGTTCGTCCGTATATAGTAAAACCGCGCTAAA
The DNA here is from genome assembly GCA_032883995.1 of Coronaproctus castanopsis. Classification (NCBI taxonomy): domain Eukaryota; kingdom Metazoa; phylum Arthropoda; class Insecta; order Hemiptera; family Monophlebidae; genus Coronaproctus; species Coronaproctus castanopsis. The sequence continues at coordinate 185,653,539 of CM065052.1, read as the reverse complement.
TAAAGTACTTTAGAATTTCTAGCGTCATCGATATCCGAATTTTCCGTTTCTTAATTCTCTCCTATTTTATCATTCGTTGACTAGGAAAACTGTAAAAGTCGACATTAAGTGGACAGAAAGAAAATCTTACAACGTAGACGAACCGTATATGCAAGAAGCCGAATGGTCACCGGTCGATAATGGATTGGTTTTCGTACATCAAAACGACATTTATTATAAACCCGAAGCGATGCCGGACAAATTTTTAGTTCATAGATTAACCTATACTGGATCGGACACCGTATACAATGGTATAACCGATTGGATGTATCAAGGTACGACTTCGTATTAATCCCTATTAGGACTGTCCTATTTCTTAAATTTTTATTTTTTTTTTATTTTTTACGATTATTTTTCTGATTGATAATAAATTAGGCTTGCCGGAGGTAAAGTGCATAATTAGTAAGAACCGTCTTAACGGTGTCGTACAGATAAATACAGTAATATTTTTTTTTTTATCCGTCACACTGTAGCGGCATAACGGATTGGTTAGACTGTTTTATAAACGTGATAAAGCTTTTGACATTTTGATATTGTAACCAGCGGTGTTGTAATAATGGTGAAATGATGAAGAATCAGAATGTAACCAAAACTCAGCAATCATTCGGAAGCTGAAATAACGTTAATGAAAGTGCATCGATTAATTCGAAAGACAAGAGAACATCGAACATTGCCGTAAAGAAAGCTCCCACTACACAAAAAAAAAAACAGAATAAAATTACATTTTTTTTAAAGATGTAAACAATTGCTCTACGGCTTTTCCGCGTATCATTAGATTTTTTTTCTATCATCCATCGCCCCAAATTTCTAATAGATCTGCAACTAAAAAAATTTTTCATAATTTTGAACAGTGTGAGCAAATTAAAAAAATAACATAAAAGCAGTTAAAACCATTACATTTTATACGTAATAATAATAAAATTCGTATACTATTAAAAATCATTATTCGGAAAATATAAATCGATTAATATTCATCGAAATTATAAAATTTTACATATAGAAAAAACGTATATATATATATATATATATATATATATATATATATATATATATATATATATATATATATATATATATAAAGGAAAACTACTGGAAAAAATCGAAAGCAATTAAAAAATAATTTATTGAATTCGACGAAGAATTATAGTTTTAATAAGTATATAATAAATTTAATCATACATTAGACAAGACAGTTTAAGATGGTTTTATTCGATGTGGATACGAGCGAAGTGTAGATCGCCTATAGCAGTGCTACAACTATACTATCTCGCTGCATGGATCGGGAAACATGCCGTTTACTACAAAAGAACTCGTAGAGATTTTTAGGAGGAAGAAATTGAAAGTAAACCCCTAAGACGTCACCGAACGCTTGGAAGATGTCCGAGCATATTTATCTTTCTTATCAGTGCGCTGAGTGGAAACCGAACTAACGAGTACATTATAGATAATACATTGAGATAGTAGCGATTTACGTTTCACAAGTTCTGAACGGTCTCTGTTGCGTAACATATCGAGTGAAAGCGTCGTCTATTATTTGTTTTCGTTCAGCGATCGTTACACTTAATTTTAGGATTTCGTGTTGACGATATTTTCCTTGCTGTAGCCCATAAGGATTTTCTGTTTCTACTCGATGATGACTGCAGTTGATGATAATCGCGTAAGTTAATGTTGTGAGATATATATAACGAATTTCAACTGGATACGATACTAAACTAAAATGACATTAATCATCGTTAGGTTATCATCATTTGAATTATGATTTTGTTTTACATCATCTTTTGCAGAAGAAATTTTGAAGACGGGTAAAGCTTTTTGGTTTAGTCCGGATGGTAAATATTTAGCGTACGCAGTTTTCAATGATAGCGACGTAGTGAAAGAAGAGTTTATACTGTTCAACGATTTCTATCATCCGCAAGTGGCCAGTCGCAGATATCCGCAGGTATATATTTTATTTTATACACGATATATATATATATATATATATATATATATATATATAACTTTTGTATATGCGTGTGTCAAAATGTAATGCCTCTTATATGTCTCAGGTTGGTGAAAAAAATCCTAAAGTAACCGTAAAGGTGGTCGATTTGGATAATGTCGGCAGTAATCGGTCTCACGTTAGTTTAAGCAAACCGGAAATGGACTCCGCGGATAGGTAACGACTATAAATTAATTATCGATCTATTTACATTTGCACCGGCATGAACGGCACCGTAAACTACTTGACGTTGACACTAAAACCATCATTCTCACCACGTTTCCAAAAGTGAAATTCGTACTGATAAGAAATTCCGAATAAGTTAATTAACTTGTACGGAAAGTATTATTCTTAAACCAACTACAAATCTATACTACGTTATTCATCCGTCATTATTTAATGTTGCTAATACGTAACAAATTGTATTGCACGTTATAAAAACGTTTTGATAATCTTGCTAATACGCAACTTTATATGAATTATACAGTAGATTTTAATTTACAAGAAAATCATGTTATATGTCTTTTTTGTTTTTCTCCAATATTTCACAATCTGAACTGCCTCGTCCGAGATTCCATTTATTCTGGTCATATCTTCCATCCTGTATTGTATTGGCAACAATGAGCTAATAGATGCTCTGAATCTTGTACCATGCCACATTCACATCTGTCGTCATCTTTAATTTTCCATCGTTTCATGTTCTTTGCCGTTATTTCTGTCATGATTCTTATTCTATTTAGGGTTTTATGTTCGTTCGGTTATTCCCACGTGATTTCAGTCGATTTTCTTTCAGCCTTCCCTTCCATAATTCCATCGTAGTAATTTCAGGCGTGTGTTTCAGAGCGTTTCTGTTGTTTTAAGAAAACTTTTCCTTGACTTCAGTCGACTTATTGCCGCATCTTTCTTATTCAATAGGTGTCTTATGTCTTGTTTTGTTTCTTCTTTTACTTCCCGCCTTATATTTGGCGATACTATGCCGCATACTGTTTCTATTTCATCGATCGATGTCGGCTTTTAAGCGTCCTGTAATTATTCGATCGGTTTCGTGTAGTGCTACATCGATTATTTTTACATGTGCTGAATTCCGCCATACTAGCATATTTACTTGCGGAGTAACACAGAGCTAAAGCTGATGTCCTTAAGACATTTGAATTTGCACTCCAGGTGGAGCCAATCACTTTTCTAAGTAGATCATTCCTTTTACTAATTTTTCTTTCGTTATCTTAATACTTTGAGTTATTACAGTGTTCCAAGGATATCCCTTGATGTGTAACATTTAGTTTGCGTCTTGCATGCTTATTTCTCGGGTGAAACGCCGTTACTTGGCTTTTATTGGAGTTTGGTTTGAGGTAATGGCTATCATAGTATTTTTCCATAGTCTCCAGTACTTCAGTCAAATTCTTTTCTACCTCGCGCAAAAAGTTTTCTCTCGAGTTATAATAGCTAAATCATCAGCATATAGAAAGTGTTTTGTTGAACTTCCAATTGGCTGATCGTTAGTATATATGTTAAATAAGGTTGGTGCAAATACGCTACCTTAGCCTGTTGTTCTGTTTCCTCCATCTGTGTTTTTTTTTGTTTTGTAGCGTTACATAGAATCGCCGATTCTTCAACATTGTGCTACAATAATTTTGGTTAATTTGTAGTCGGTAGTATGTTCGTATACTTTTTTTTATTAGTATTCTATGATTTACTGTGTCTCATATGCAGCGCTTAAATCTGCGAACGCCGCCCCATTATCATTTTGTTTTCATACCTATTTTCTAATTTCCTGGAATAGACTAAGATTTGCGTTGCGCATGACCAGCTCTAAATCAGGCCTGCTGTTTAATAAGTTTTGAGTCTAATATTATTCGTTCCAATATTATATGAGCGTGAGACGATAAAGAAACAGGTCTAAAGTTTCCAGCATCTGTTTTACCGGTTTAAATAATGCAACCACGTTCGATTTTAATCATTCTTTAGGGATTCGGTCCATGCTAATATAGTTACTAAACATATCTAGAAGATGTTTAATTTTTTCCGTCATTATGTTATCAAGTCCGGGTGCTTGCCTATCTTTCATCATCTTAATTGCCCTGTCTAGTTCGTTTATTCTAAGCGGTTCATTAAACTGACTCGTATTATCAGTTGTTTTCACTATCAGTTTTGGTTTATATATATTCTACGTTTGATTTTTCCGTTCATTAGTAATTTATTTGCTATTTGATCTGGTGTAATATTTATCTATTCTTTTGGTTGTAGTTTTTCATTATTCGTGTTTTTTATCAGCGTCCAAGCCTTGTTTTTCGATATGTCCAAGTTTTCAATTGTTGAAATTCACTCTTTTTTCTTTTCTCCCGCTATTATTCCCACGAGATTTTCTCCCACTTAAATTTGTAGCTTCGTCAAAAGGATCTTTTTCATATTTTTTATAGTATTTTTCTAGGGGATTCTTAATATCTTCTTGACATAATCCCTTTATATAATTAGTGCGAGATTCTCTTGGTTAGATACTTTTTTTAAGATCACCACAAAATGGTTGATTGTGGTGGTTCTATCGTTTCTTCTTCATTATCCAAGTCATTTGCAAATTAAATCCATTTTGCTTTTTTAAAATTAAATATTCTTCTAAAAGGTACCTTTCGCGGCACTATTGCCGCATTTACTTCGTACAGAATTGGCCGGTGCTGTATCCAATATTGCTTTAGTGGTCATACTTCTTATGTTATCGCTCACGATAACATTATCCGGATTATACCCTCTACGCCGTAAACGATGAAGGCAATTTCGAATCGTGGACTAAACTGAAACAGTTCATTTCTGCCCAGTTTTCAGCAGCTTCTCCATCATCACTATTCTTTGAGTATACCCACATCGTACTGTGGTTATCTTCAATTATAATTTTTCTACTTGCACTTCCATATAATTCACAAACTTGAAGGGTAGAGGTTTATAAACCGATTTCACACTACATGTCACTATGTCTACTCTGATTATTTCTACGGAGAGTACGTCCAGTTATTTGGCCGAGTAAGTACAGCACTTCCATACTTTTCGTGTGGCCTTTCCATTCCTAATTTCATCGCGGATACATTTGGTTTCCTATGTTTTCTTTGTCAATGTGTTTCTTGTATGCAAAGCACATTGTATTTAGTTTTTTTTACATAGTTCAGCCAAAATATTCTCCTTTCCTGGTGACAGTTTTTCGATATTTATTTACGTTATAGTTAAACGTTGTTTTGGTCCTAAAAAGGGCCTTTTCCTTTGATCGTGGTTGGTAGGATTAGCCAGCGAAGTTTGCATTGTTTTACGCATAATTACCTCGCTGTTTCCAGGGGCATCGCCGCGTGGAGGTTTATACTCCCCCATTTTTATTAAATGAAATCATATTAACTACAGGTTTGAATGCAAACCAGTGTCAGTGTTTTTATCTGAAGGTTTAAATACAATCCTTTGTTTACAACTATAAATTTTTTCATTATTATTTATATATATATATATACAAGTAAAAATCATAACTTTTTAAAAATATATTATTTAATGTATAGCGTTGCATATTTTCAATATAAAAAAAAGTTGTTAATGCTTCCTGAATATTCGATTGTGGGGGATATGATTGCGTAACTTTAATTTTCAATAATTGTGCGGTAGTATTTAATTGAAATGATTTTTCAAAAAATAAAAAATTCATGAATTACAGAGTAGCCTGAAATAAAATGCTGCTTTCATATAGAAGTGAGACACGTGTGCTCGTACGTGAAATGTTTACAAAAAGAAAACATAACATACCGCAATGTGATACACGTAGAGCAACGGGCGTTCTTTATTGCAAAAATACTAATTAAAAATGTCATATAACGCGCCTCAAAATAGGTGATTCATGAAATAAAGCTTTGTCACCTGTGAGCGATGTGCTGAATAAAATTGACCACTAGTGACATTCTATTCACTATTCTAAGATGAAGAAAAAGCTCATTAGTATACGATTTTCATATTAATGTGCATATAACTACACTTTATTTCATTTTTTACGCAAAATTGAATACAAATTCTTTGATCCATTTTTTTTCACAAATGAAAATCGCCGAGCTCGAAAAACACGTCTAACGTTAGCGGCTGCCACTTAAAAAGTAACCAATGAATATTGCTGAAAATTTTCTTGTACTTCAAGGGCATGTGTACCTACAAAATAAATAAAAAAAAATTATACAGTAGGACTCTCCAAACCCGCGAAATTTAAAAATTCTCGTTACTTTTTGAACACACCTCATCATCATCGTCGTATTGTTCGTTGCCGAACGTCGTGATTAGCTATTGTAGGCTTATTGTTACGTACAAAATGAACTGGCATTCAAGGCACTATTTATATGCGACACAGATACACGCTCATATGATGATATACAGAGTGGGGTGCCACTGCCATCATCTTTTTTTTTCTTTCCCTCTAATCCAGAACTAATTTAAATAATTATCTACTGAATTTTGTGTTGGTAAGTATCAGGCGATGGTGGTTTTGCCCATTAGCAAATCCAACCGCCTTAGAGTAGTATTACATTTTAAGCCAGATCTATCATTCTTTTCCGTTTTAGTCTTTTAGGTATTTCGTCATTAAGTAGATTAGCTGCCAATGGATTTGGATGATGTATTCTTGATAAGTATCTATGGATTGCCGACTTAAACTCTTCAGCGACATATTTTACATGTAGGTCGGCGTGTAATGTCCTGTTGGAGACGTACCATGGAGCAGCAACTATCAACCGTAGTATTTTATTCTGCCTGCGCTAGATTCGTTCTACGTTAGTGGCCGAAGCACATCCCCATAGTTCTGCTGCATACAACCATATCGGCTTCAATATAGCTTTATACGATATTAACTTATTATTTATATTCAATTGCGAACGAGGTACTAACAGCCAATACGATTGTTTCATCTTAAGTTCTAGCTCGATATTCTTGGCTTTTATATGTTTCGCCCAGGTTAATGTTTGATCCAAATGAACACCGAGATATTTAGTAATAACTTTGAATTTATCGTAACCTTATATTTATCACGCGCAATACGTCGTTTGGTGAATATGATGCGATTACATTTTTGCTCATCGATAACGATTTTCCATTTATCCGACCATTCAGTTGTGTTGTTAATAGCTTTTGAACGTGCTGAGTGCATATTTTAGGACATCGATGAGATGACATCACTAGTAGCTACAAATACGGTTTCACTTGCCCAAGCACGCTCCCCTGGGGAACACCTGCCTGAATTTTGCGTATCGATGATTGTTTATCGTTTATCGCAACTCGAAAATATCGTTCATCCAAATAGGATTTGATAATGTTGTAATATTGATCAGGCAAGATCTTTCTACAATTGTAAAGTAGGCCCCAGACGCGATCAAACGCCTGCTGAATATCCAAAAATACTGCACAGCATATTTCTTTATTTTCGAAGCTCTCTTCAATTTTCTTAACCACTCTGTGAATTTGTTGTACCGTCGAGTGCCCAGTTCGAAAACCAAATTGATGATTTGGAATTATTTTATCGTTGTCTATTAATCTTTTGAATCCTTTTTTGTAATATTTTTTTCAAAAACTTTAGACAGGATTGGAAGTAAAGAAATTTGTTCGGGAGGTTTTCCAGGTTTCTGAATCATAATTATATTAGCGAATTTCTATAATACTGTAACGTATTGTAATCTCATGATTGCGTTAAAAATGTACGTCAGTAATACTATTGATTTTCTCAGTAGTTCTTTTACAATTCGACTGGTAATTAAATCGTAACAAGGAGCTTTCTCTTGTTGCTCAATTTCATGATTGCGGATTTGACTTCAGCCGGAGAGAAAAACTTGATTGTCGTTGTTCTTGAAGATTGATTTAAGTACTCACAGAATTAATAATGATGAAAAATTTTTATTTCGCGTGTTGGTTTCGAACTACCGACCGTCGAGTTGACACTACGCCACCGCGATCGTATATATATATATATATATATAATTGCAAAGCTCGATTATAATTATCACTAATCGATTAATCATGTGTATAGCGAGCCGTATTTCATAAACCTAATTTGGGGAGATAAAGATGAAATTGCCGTCATTTGGCTGAACAGAGCTCAAAATGTATTCGTAATATCAGTTTGTTTCAAACCTGTTTGGACCTGTCAAGATGTAAGTTATCAATTATTTATTTATGTTATAATTCGTCATGCAAAAACAAAAAAGTGGCGTTAGTATTATCCTTGTTCAATTCAGGTTAATAATATGACAAATTATATCATGAAACTGAAATATATATGCACATACACACACATACACACACAGATATACATATATATATATACAAAACATTGCAAAATCCATAAATTTTTATAAAAAGGTCATGGCGCTTTTCGGCTATTGAACCATTATTAAGCGGTCATAAAAAAATAAAGTACAAAAATAGACAAAATTTATAGAAAATATAAAAGGAAAAAATGAACAATAAAATAAAATTAACGAAACAAAATAAAAACAAAGTTAATCACTATAAAAGTTATTTTATTTTCAAGCGTATACAAAAAAAAAGCGTTACATGATATAAGAAAGTACTTAATTCAGATGTACAATATTATTACAAAAATATCAAATCGAAGTAACATTTATAAAATAATCTGATATTGAATGTGGTAAATAATAAAATCAAAATATCGGCGATATAAAATTCAAATTCAAATTTATTTCAAATTAAAATACAAGGTTACAAAGAAAATATATATAACGTGTAAATCCCGACTATGCGCATATTGCGCTAACGCCGGATTATACAAATAAATAAAGATAAATTTAACATCCGTTCCATCGCACTAAAAAAACGTAACGTTATATAATTCAATGAAATGATACAGTTTCTTAACCGAAACATTCTTTAAAAAAACAACGAAATCGATTTATACATATATGAGTAAACACACACAAACAACCAGACACCGCCAATCAAATAAACTAAGTATTAAACTATAATTACAAATCCGCAGAAATATACCTAACATAGAAATATACAACATAGAAATATACACATAAATAAATACTAAAAGCCGTGTATACATAAAGGCATAACAGGAAATAACTCATAATCACATAATTAATAAAAAGTTGAAGTAGAACTTAATTTACAAATAAAAAAAATTTAATTTACAAAATAAAATCCTCAATCTAACAATTCCAACCGAATACTTTTAAACCAGTTAGCAACTTTAATTATTATATGAAAAGCTCGTTACCTATTTACACATTACAAATGCAATTAACGACTTAGGCCGTCGTTTATAATTTTTAAGATCAATTTTTAGTTGACGCGGCAAAGAGTTAAACAAAGTGGCACCCATATAAACAGCTTGAATTCGGGTAGGAAATTTATTAAATTTAGGTAATTTTGCTAACTCGTATGAGGATAACCTCACCACCATGCAACTCAATCGAAAAAAGTTTAAAATTTTTAAACACGAAAACAAGTAATTGTACTTCATATAATTCACGAACGGTGAGAGGACGAGTTTTCAAACAGGGTTGCTTAACCGATGGTGTTAAATAACATGTTTTGAAGTGATTGTATGACATTCATATATACCTTTCCAGCTCCACTCCAATGCATAAGTCCATAGCACAAAACTGGTTGATACAAAGAAGTATACAAACGAAATAACTGTGTAGATGAAAAAAATTGCTTCAGATAATAAAAAAGGTAATTTAATTTTCTTAATTTTTTAGAAAGGAACTCGGTATGTTTATGTCAAGTTAATTTGCAATCAAGAACCACCCCGAGATACTTAATTTCATAAACACGTTCAAGTACCACATTATTGATATTTATATTAAAAGTGTTTTCAAAATTGATACAAATTACATTAAATAGCTGGAAAAATAAGAACTTTGTGTTTAATATAAAAAGTGATTTAATTTATAATATAGTGATTAAAATTAATTCTTCGTCAAATTTTATTATTGAATTTAATGAATTATTTTTATCTCTTTCTTTTATTATTTGCACTCTTTTCTAGTAGTTTTAATTCTTTACAATGTTTTCCGAATAATGATTTTTCATCGTTTTTTATATATGGATTTAAATGTATTCTATACTTTAGTCTGTTTTTCCTATGCATTATTTTTCACATTGATTACGATTTAAATACTTCTGAATTTTCAAATATATTTCTATCTTTTTTACACACACACACATACACACACGCGCGTGCGCATATATATATAAAAATTTTTTCTTATATTTTGTTATTACTAATTTATTTTAATATGTTTAGTATTTCTTATTGTTAAGTGTATATTTTATTAACAAATCACTACATTGCACATTGTACAGATTATGATGTATTTTTTTTTTTTTTTTACGGATAATTAAATAAAATACGGCTGTAATGCGTTCATAGATTTTTCATGTAATATGTATATTATTGATTCGACATAGGCTCATATTCAAAAATCGGTCGGCATTTCTAGTTGGGTCGAACCGAATCACGAAATATTATTTTCGGACGACGGTTTGAGATTTTTGACGATTTTATCCGTTTCGGATGGAACCATCAATCGTTTTCCTCAAGTATGTCACGTAGATATAAATACTCACGTAGTTACGCCGTTAACTCAAGGTAAATTCACCGTTACCAGTTTACGAGCCTGGGATTACGTCAATCACGTCGTGTTAGTATCCAGTTTAATTTCGTTCGATAGATATGCCTTTTATACGTAAATTTTTTGTTATAAAACGTCATTGCAATTTAATATCGTTTTTATATATGATTAATTAGTAATTAAACATGTATACCGGTTTTAATCGTTAAGCGCCTAACGTCTGATAGTGTGTCGAGCAAGCGGATTTATTCGGATGTTTATAGGGTCGCTTTTCGTGCTCGGTGGCGAAGTCATAAATAACCTCATCTACTCATTTCAGGATCTACACGCAGATCCCCGTTTCTTTAATACCAGCTTACATTAATAATTGCGCTAATAACTCGATTAGCAGGATATCCATTTGTTTATGTTAAATAATCCATTCAACGGAGTCTTTTCGCTGTGCATATACGTTTCAAGTTATTATTGTGTCAATTGAAGTTTGTAAGTACGGAGACTCATATCTTCAGCGAGTACACGCTGTAGACAGTTTCTTGAAATTGATATTCCGGGACTTTCAGACTATTGTTTTTAGCATAACTGATCGGTTTCGTGTCTGGCCGAATTTTTCAGTAATTTAAACAAAATTTATTTCAATAAAGCCTGAACAATCTGAACAAATAAAAACACATCAATTACTAAATAATGTAATAAACGACTTGGAATAAAAAAAATTGCGCATGTTACCATACAGACCAGTTCGAACCCCTTCATTATAACTAACATAATGTCACTTAAGAATACACGCGCACATAGCCGTATTGTTCTGAATATATATATATATATATACACACGCATATCAGTAAAGATTCTTTTCTACATACTCGAAATGAAATCTGGACAGATCAGGTGATTCGAATTTTTATTTTCTTCTTCGTATAAATTAACTATGCGATACACGTTCCTTGTAAACGAACCTCAAAACTGCATAGTAATCCTTCATAATTAGAGAAAATCCGTATTGTCCTCTACATGCTGGTCGTGTAGTCTGCAATCCTGATCACGTGTTCTTCGAATGTCCTTCATTAACAGCATTACGCTCTGAACTGTATCTCAAATTACTGTACGCATATCGTGATGGTCCTCCTTATAACCTAATGTCCCTTCTGCATATTGAGAATCTAGATTTGTTCCCGGACATAACGACTTTTCTCGAGAAGTTGTCCGAGTTCATTAAAATATGAGTTAGTTATCATTACGGCACCACGTTGGGTAAGCTGTAAAGGCATCCCCATTAAAAAAAACAAAAACAAAAAAAAAAACTGAATCTGGATTCACTTAGAGTAATAATCGCAGTCGTAATCAATCAATCAATCAATCAATATATTTTACAAAATTTCCAAAATCATGTATGAACAAATTAGTAATAGTAAATTAAATGGAATAAAGTATTATATTAATCATATTTATAATCTCAGTTATACGCACGAATGCGCTAACACTGAGTTACACTTAGAATTTGAATATATTAAAATAGCTTAATCGTTAAATACCATTCTACGCTGCCAGCCATAAACAGTCTATATCTGCTCACACATTTTAAACAATTATAAGTTCATTATCTTATATAAAATCCACTATCATTACATTTTAACTAAGTACTGATGTATACTAACAGACATAGAAACATAAAATAAAAAATAAAAAATAAAAAATAAAAAATAAAAAATAAAAAAATACGCACAGTCTCCTTTATTAATCAGTTACACATGAAAATTAATACCAAATACACCGAGTATTTACATAAGAAAACCAAATTATAATAGAATGACTGAACTAAGGAAAATAAAATAAATTTCGGTGAACCAAATTATAAAGAAGAAATATACACACACATATACACATACATACATATATATACATATATACAGTTATATACATATGATCATACAATTATACTATTCCTTTCAGTACCAGAATCAAAACCTGCAAGAGCACCCATCTGAAAAGTTACACAAAATGTCCTCATTTAAAGCCAAAACATCAATATTTTTCACTGTTCTTTATTATACTACTTATTACATACATAAAGAACCAAACGCTTTCGTCGCCTTTTATAATTCTTAAGCAATAATTTCACACTTTCTGGGAGAGAATTGTAAGCAACGGCTCCAGCGTACATACACTGCGCTCGCGTATGGGACTTGTTAAAACGAGGAAGACGCGCTTTATCTAACCCGGCACTTCTTGTAATACCACCAAGTGTAAATATATTAAAATACTGATTACGTTTTAAAACAAAATCCAAAATAGCTACTTCGTATAGTTGGCTCAAATTTAAAAACGTATTTTTCTTGTTCTCACTATCTGCAACAATAGCACGAACCACAGAATTTTGAAGTACTTGTATAGGCTCAAGATGATACTTTGGAGCCCCCACCCCAGTGTATAATACCGTAAGTTAAACATGATTGATACAGGACTATGTACAATCGACAGGGATGTTTTCTAGTAAAGTACTGTTTTAAATAATGAAAAAGGTAATTTACTTTCCTTAATTTTGCAGTCACATAACGTGCATGTGAATCCCACACTAATTTGCAATCCAAAATTAAACCTAAATACTTGACTTCTCTTACTCTTTCGATTACAACGTCATTCAAAGTAATAATAATAATAATAATAATAATAACTGATTATTCTGTATTTAGTATGAAAATTAAAATACTACCTATCGAGGGAATTATAAAAATGGGAATAACATTAATTGGAGATGGTATGTTGTCCACTAATTGTTCCATAAATATCCACCCCACCGTATAGCTTCTCCGCGGGGTATGATTAGTAGTATTTCTTCTTATCTGCTAGATTTCTGACTTCATTGCACTTTGTTATCTGCCACTGTTGTTGTTCCGATTCCGATTGATATATACATTCTTATCGTATTCCATATAATTCTTCATATTATGTCTGGCCGTCCTTCCTTCTTCAGTACTTTCAAATACTGGGCAATGTGATTCACACCATTCTTGCTTTTATTTATATATATATATATATATATATATATAAATTAATATATATTTATATTTATATATATATGTCTGCATCGAAGTTAATTACTTATTTAAAATTATACTTTCCCATCTTTTTATAACCTATATGTATATATATGTGTGTGTGTGTATATATGTATATATATATTCCAGCGGTTTAGTCTTACATTTCATTTCGTGTTGTGGTAGTTTGTTATGGGGAAAATTTTCGAGAATAAATTCGGCCACTTGTTAACAAAATAAATTTATAAAACACGTCGTTTAGAAAGTAATTATAAATTAAATCGATTAAAATATTAACTTTTTATTAAAGAAGCTTTTATTAAGATAAAACGAAGTATTCAATTAAGATTTTTTCAGGATTTTATTCTTATTGATATACAATTAATTTACATAGTAATACCGAGTGCAATCTAACGGTTTACTTGGATATGTACATATATATTTATTTATAAATTACAAATGACGAAATTTGTTTATATCAATTTTAATACGGTAATATGTCGATCGATTCTTTTTATATAAACATATTTGATAAATTATTTATCAGCCATCTTATAATATTTCTCATATAAATTATGTCGTGTAGGTGTTCTGAGAGAGAAAGATAAAAAATAAGTTGAAAAAAATTCGTGACACTATATTAAATAAATACGTTAATAATTCACACTTATAAATCCGGAAATAAACTCATAAATGGTACTTAGTATCTGAAATATAAGTTCCGCAGAAGGATTTTATTTTATATATATATATATATATGTATGTGTGTGTGTGTATGCACGTAGTGTATCGATATAAGAAATGGTTTATGAAATGTACACACTCCATAGTCATTTATGTAACTTTTGCCAGTAAGATGTAAAAAAAGAACTCGTGCATTATTTTCCTGCATTAAATCGAGACATATCGTTGCCACCGAAATCGAGTTTAACTTGCGTTATTCCGAACAGCGGTAGGTAAGCAGTTATATCAGCTTCGATACCGAACTATTATATTATAAGTATTATTATTTCTTAATGTGATGTATATTGCGTAGTGTATTTCGTTATCAAGTATTATTATTTCTTAATGTGATGTATATTGCGTAGTGTATTTCGTTATCGAATTCACTGATAAATATAAGTAAACTTTTAAAGCGGCTGCTGCAAAGATATTAAAATCAGTGTAGTCATTTAGGCCACAAAAAAGGTCGCAAAATGGAAAAAATAAAACTGTCACCTGTACTGGTTTCGTCTAAAATAAATCAACCTACGAATAAATTAAAAACTTCTGCGATCCAACTATTCCCGTTCAACAATCAAAACATAATCCAATTAATGAATAAAAATCCGGTATGACCACAACCGCAGTAGAAAACAAACATCCGAAAGAACCAATTAGTTTTCCGAACGCCGTCAAATCCCGAGGAAATGCTACCAGTACATTCAACTTCCCTACAGAAGAACAAGCTATTATTTTCCCAGTCATAGGGGAATTTACAAACGAAAACTATCTCATAAGCTACCGTTCAATGTGTTTTTGTTTTGTTTGAAATGTATAAATTTATTCCAAAAGATGCGTAGCTTCACTTTTCAGTTATATTTAATCATTTAAGTAATAGTAGACGCAAAAATGACCAAGAAGTCGAGCGTGTTTAAATAAATAAAATATATTAAATCGCACTTAAAATTTCAGATTTACTTCCATCCGAGATAAATCGACAAATTATATTTCAATAATTGACCAATTTCTGCTTTACGTACATATCAGTCTTCTTAATCTAACGCGGAATTTTAAAGCCGCATTTCGTTCCCAGTACTTGACGTTGCGAATACATTAGAAAACTTAGGGGAGGCGTACCCAGACTCCCGATAACCCCGACCTATGCGAAGTCTATGCGACGTTTCAACCTTTCGTAATTCGTCGGAAGTGTCCGAGAAATCATCCCTAGCAAACGTTTTCGAGTGGTTCTCAAGTCTTGCTATATGTGTGTTCTCTATCTGCAAAATCTTCGTGTAACGTTTGGTTCGTTACTAGACCCTCACGCTGTATGTTTAGCGTTCTAGTCTGCACCAGCCACAATATTTTATATATTTATCAATCGTGATCGTTGTTATTTTGTGTCGTGACGGACGAACAAAAAATTATTTAGCGAATCGCTAGTTATAATAATCACTTTGTTAAAACGATCGGTATAATATCATTGCGCAGTTACTTCGAAGCGGCTCCTCAAGAGAATCCGGCTCAAAGACATTTGTACAATGTATCCGACGACGCGTACATGACGAACAAATGGACGTGTTTAACGTGTCCGAAATCTGACTATTCGAACGTAACGATCAATTACGTATACAGGTAATCTTGATTAATTGAGATGCGTAGGTTTTCGTTGTAACATGTACGTTGTGTTGAATTCGAATAATTTTTATAGTTTAAACTTTTTAAAATATAGTTAGTTACCTTCGAAATTATTCCACTTTTTAAATTATCCGTCGTATTATGGGAACTCGTTTGAAGACGTTCAGTTTGTTGATAAATTTTATCGTTAAAAAAATATATATATATAAATAAAAAATAGGAACTATCCGCATTAACAAGTTCAGCGGATGGATCCGGGAATGTTGATGAGTTTTTAAATTTGAATTGAACGGCAGATTTAACTTCGTTCATTGGAATAAAGGGAATAAATTTTTAAGTCGATGAATGAAATTAATAAATTCTAATTAAAAAAAAACTGGACATAAATCTTTAAACTACTATACGGAATTTTAATGTTAGATTTAAAGAACACCATGTGTGGTTGGGAAAAAAGGGATTTTTCTAATTTTTTCAACCACCTTATACATAATTTTTATCTTGCATCTAATTTTCAAATCTTGCACGTTTAAAGTACCAATTGGTTCCTCTGAATTTTATGAATAAACGAAGCCGTTTATAACTCATTCCTCCAAGGACAAAAATACCGAATTATAGTCCAGTTGCTTTGTTCACATCAGTAATATAGTTATATCGGATATTTCTAATAATATAATATTATACTTTAATTTTATAAAGTTGATTATGCCTAAAGGATAAAAAGTATAAATTGTCGAAGATCAAATAAGGTTTTAGTGTTACACTTGTTCGTTTAAGCAAACTAGTCGGCTGTATTTATAAATATAAACAATTGCGATGCCCAATAATAAATAAATAATGATTTTTATTATTTATTACATTAATGTTTTCCATTTCGTTTCATTTTAAACAATATAAAACCACCTTTAGCTTAGGTTATTAAGCCATTATTGAGTGACCGTGACGAAAATTATATAAAGATATATAAAATTTATCAGAAAATGAAATGTATAAAAATACTTAATTTATATGTATAAAAAATAACCGAGTGGGAAAACATTTTTTTAAAATTATTTTTTGTAATATTGTACATGTAAGTCAAGTATTTTCTTACATTTTTTTTGTTTTCGTTTTATATTTTTATAAATTGTATATATATATTTTTTTTTTTATGACAAAAAACATATAAAGATATATACAATTTATAAGAAAATGAAATGTATAAAAATACTTAATTTATATGTATAAAAAATAACCGAGTGGGAAAAATTTTTTTAAAATTATTTTTTGTAATATTGTACATGTAAGTCAAGTATTTTCTCACATTTTTTTTGTTTTCATTTTATATTTTTATAAATTGTATATATATATTTTTTTTTATGACAAAAAACATATAAAGATATATACAATTTATAAGAAAATGAAATGTAGAAAAATACTTTATTTATATGTATCAAAAATAACCGAGTAGGAAAACATTTTTTTAATTTATTTTTTTATTTCTTGTAATATTGTACATATAAGTCAAGTATTTTCTTACATTTTTTTTTTCGTTTTTCCTTTTATATTTTTATAAATTGTATATATTTTTTTATTTTTCTTCATGACAAAAAATATATAAAGATATATACAATTTATAACAAAAAGGAAATGTAGAAAAATACTTAATTTATATGTATAAAAAATAACCGAGTGGGAAAACATTTTTTAAAAATTATTTTTTGTAATATTGTGCATATAAGTCAAGTATTTTCTTACATTTTTTTTTGTTTTTCCTTTTTATATTTTTATAAATTGTATATATATATTTTTTCTTATGACGAAAAATATATTAAGATATATATAATTTATAAGAAAATGAAATGTAGAAAAATACTTTATTTATACGTATCAAAAATAACCGAGTGGGAAAACCTTTTTTTATTAAATTTTTTATTTTTTGTAATATTGTACATGTAAGTTAAGTATTTTCTAACATTTTGTTTGTTTTCCTTTTATATTTTTATAAATTATATATATATATATTTTTTTTTTATGAGAAAAATATATAAAGATATATACAATTTATAAGAAAATTAAATGTAGAAAAATACTTTATTTATATGTATAAAAAATAACCGAGTGGGAAAAAAACATTTTTTAAAGTTATTTTTCGTAATATTGTACATGTAAGTCGAGTATTTTTTTACATTTTTTTTTGTTTTTCCTTTTATATTTTTATAAATTGTATATATATATAATTTTTCCTCGTGTCCATTATGGCTTAATAGCCGAAAAGTTTCGTGGTCTTTTTTATATATAATTATGTAGCGATTTTAATTACTTTTTCGTTGTCCATTTTTTAAACATCACTACAGTCCACAATGTTTAAATCGTTTCATTTTATCTTTTAAATATTTCGAATTCTATTTTTAATAGTTTTTCTTTTCGATAATCGATGTTTGTGATTGTACGTGTTTCATGTTCGTATTAAAACCAAATCTCTAGTTCTCGGAGACCATTCGTGTGACACTTAATAGTACACGGCCTTTGGTTTTCTTTTTACTGAGGCCGTTCTTTTTTCAAAAAGGCAGCCGTTATCCTTGCCCGAAATTGTAATCAACGTTTAAAATATTAAATCAGTTAAACACGTCAAGTATTTAGTAAATACTCTGGACTCCCGATTATCGTTCAATAATATTATTAATGGTACCATCAAAAATGCTTACAAAGCTATTGGAATTCTTTCACCTATATTTCATCGAAGATCCCATCTCGCGGTAACGAATACAAAAATTATTTATATACAATCACTATTCGTCCGCGGTGCTTAACGTATGTATGTCCGTATTAAATAACAATTGTCGTAAAACCGTTGCTACAGAATCTCGCTTAATGCCACCACGTTCGCTAGGATTCGGAATATGCACTATCAAATAAACCTTCAGCTCTTATTTTTCTACATCAACAAATTTACCAAAAAGTTTTATGAAAATTACAAAAATGCGTGAAAATGAATTAATTAAATCCGTGGAGCATTACAATATACTTCGAAGACATGTGGAAACTATCATTAACGACCGACGTGCGTGAACGCGATAATACGACAACTTCATCATCTATTGGACCGTGACGAAGGAAACAGTTGAGGTCGCCACAAAAAACGTTTCATTGTACCGATCGAGTTCTTAAATTCGTTACCGATCATTTTGTCGCGCAACATGAACACATTTTGATTATGTAATCGAACATATCGGAGCAACTATCTCAACGGAATGTTAAAGGAAGAAGATGTACTCATTCAACGTATTTCTATTTTTCCCGAAAAGGCGTGTCATTTAATTTCAAAATGAACTCAATTCCTATTCCTTTTGCATCACACCAACGTGGGCATCCATCGTAAGTGTACCGACTGAATTTAGAAAATTCGTGCACGATACATGTTCACCGGTTCGAGAACTAAAAAAGAAATACGATAAACCAAAGTATATCGTCTATTCCGAAGGATTTAAATAATAAAATTATCGACAAATAAAATAAATATTACTGATAATTTACATTTGTCTACCATTCAATTTCGATAAATGTATTTTCACTCTGGACGGAAAAATGAACATAATTACTTCTATCAGCCGTATGCAAACGAAGTAACGCTTCCAAATTTCGATAACGATTATTTTGTACGATATATACGTATAACGATGGATGAGTGTGAATGAAAAGATTTTAATCTTTTTATCGGTCTCTTGATTTACATAGAACCGAAAATTTTACTACGGATTATAATAATAGTACCAACAGTATGAATATGAGCTTACGATCATTAAACAACGGAACGAGATTCATCCAAACCGAAGCATGTTTGTTCGTTAAATCGTATTTTCCGAAGATGCAACCTATGTTTTATTACGTTCTGGAATGTTTAGGTTGGTTATGCAATATATATATATATATATATATATATATATATATATATATATATATATATATATATATGTAAATTTATATAATTATTATTTTGGTTATCAGAGTTTACTTCATGGAAGTTAAACCTAACTTGATATCTAATAGTCAAAAATGTACGATAGTAATAATAACAAAAATAAGTGAATAAATAAATGTAAACTTATTAATTAATTGTTATTATTATTAATATATATATATATATATATATATATATATATATATATATATATATATATATATATAATATATATACATAAATAAGTCTTTTTCACTTTATTATTAGTTTTACAAAAATGCTCAAGAAAAATTAAATTACCGTTATTAACAACACTGATTTTTATTACTATTATATTTTATGCTGGAAAATAATCGCAATTGAGTTAAAAAATGAACGACGCTACTGAATTGCGATTATTTTCCAGCATAAAATATAATAGTAATAAAAATCAGTGTTGTTAATAACGGTAATTTAATTTTTCTTGGGCATTTTTGTAAAACTAATAATAAAGTGAAAAATATTTATTTATGTATATATATAATATATATATTAATAATAATAAATTAACTAAGTCAAAGAAATATCAATTATATAATAAATTCATTTTAAATGGAAGCAGGACAAAATAAACTTAAAATATAAAATAACTAACCAATTCATTTTAGAGGGAGTTACTACTACTACCAATAATAATAATAATAATAATAATAATAATTTTTTAATTAAATACTTTAGTTGTCAAAATTCGTGGTGTAAATTACATTTTTTTTTTTTATTGATATTGGGGTTATCTCTCCTGCACCACCGTTCAAGCTTAATCAGGAGAGGTCGCCCCAATTTATCGTAATTAATAATTAGAAAATTCTCACGTGTACGGATTATGTACTATTTCTACAAGTATATCCCTCTACATGCGTTAATTATAAACTTCCTTGGTAGTGAAATTACTGTTAATCTTTGGATATACACAAAACAGTGTAATCACATCTCCTAATTTACAGGTCATCTGTATATTTTTAGTAATTTTTCATTAATTTTGCCAAAATATTTAAAAGACAAACTGGTAGTCGTGTCTTTATCAGTTTTTTTTTAATAAGATCACCTTGGTCTCTTTTAATTAGTTAGATCATTGTGTAAATTTTTCATACATAATGTTTATCAAATTTAGTGAGTATTTAAGAAGTAATGATGTCATACTATCTCATAATTTCGCCACTCTACTCCCACCAAGCCACACACATTTTAACTTGTCATATAATACATTTTCCACCATAGATCTAGCCCTGGTTTCACCAACACTATACCCTATCCTCAGTTCTTCAGTGTTCGACGACTTATGCTCTAGCGATCATTTCCCAATTATCATACAAATAATAACACCAAACACTACCACCCAAGTAACACAAACACCGCGTCTACTTTTTCACAAAGCAGATTGGAAATCTTACACAAATGCAGTCAAGGTACCCATCAAACCACACAGTTCTATTAAAGAAAACCTGAACATATTCCTTGAGGCAATCTTTAAAGCCGCTGACACAACTATACCTAAATCATCTTCAAAAATACGCCCAAGAAGGGTCCCATGGTGGTGCAATGAGATTGCAGTAGCAATCCAACAACGCAAACGTGCACTCAGGAAATATAAACACTCACAGTCAATCACCGACCTAATACATTTCAAAAAATCACGCACTATAGCTCGTAACCTCATCAAAACAAAAAAATGTGAATCCTGGGACAATTTTGTTAGTTCTATACCAGAGTCAGCATCAAGCCATTATATGTGGTCAAAAATTAAATCACTTAATGGCGTAAATTCCATACCCACTCCTACGTTATTAAAGATGGGTAGAAAAAATATTCTCGACCCAAATGATGTAGCCAATTCCCTCGCCCAACACTTTGCAAGCCAATCTTCATCCCAGAGATATTCGACCGCTTTCCTTGATACAAAATCAGCGGCTGAGAAAGAACAAATACATTTCCTACAAGACCATGATGCACCATACAACTCTGACTTTAACATCTCAGAACTAAACTTCCAGCTCAACCAACATACACCAAACACTGCACCCGGTCCAGACTTAGTACATCCTTATATGCTAAAATACCTCCCACCAAGCGCAAAACTATTCCTTTTAAATTTATACAATCAAATATGGAGATCCAGCACCATTCCCAATAGCTGGAATTCAGCTATAGTTATTCCGATACTAAAACCCAACAAAAATCCTTTCTTCCCAGATAGTTACCGACCAATATCCCTTCTGAGTGTTCTCTCAAAAACGCTGGAGAAGATGGTTAATAGGCGCCTCCTATTTTTCCTTGAAAATAATAATCTCCTTTCTCCTTTGCAAGCTGGTGGGCGTAAGACGAGATCGGCTATAGATCATCTGATCACGTTACAGAGACAGATATTAACCTCACAACATGATAAACAGCACTTATATGCTGTATTCTTTGATTTAGAAAAAGCGTTTGACCGCTTGTGGCGACATGGACTATTAATAAAAATAAAGTCCGCCGGTATAACCGGAAATTTAGGCAACTACTTGCGCAGTTTCCTAAACAACCGAACTTTTCAAGTTAAGAACGGTTCGTCAAAATCAGCACCAGTTCAGACTGAAAACGGTGTTCCACAAGGCTCTGCACAAAGTGCAACCTTGTTCATGTTGTATATCAATGACATAGCAAATAATATCTCGCAGCCTGTTACCGCTCGGCTTTATATTGACGATCTTAATATATCCTTATCATCCAGTATTCCTTGTAATGCACAAAAAATTCTACAAAAAACCATAGACCGTTTGCAGCAATGGTCTGAAACGAAAGGTTTATATTTTTCCACATCCAAATCATCATACATTATTTTCCATAAGAGGCGTCTATCATCTCCCAGTTTTTCTTTAAGTATAAATAACTCTCCCCTAACAGCCAAAACAAAAGTAAAATTCCTAGGCTTACTGTTCGACTCTAAATTAACCTGGCGTTACCATATAACTGAACTCAAGAGTAGGTGCTTAAAACTGCTCCCAATTATAAAATATTTATCAAACCCAAAATACAATATAAAAACCCAAATCCTCTTAAATATCTATAAATCTATAATCTTATCACGAATCAACTATGGATGTCAGGTATATTCAACAGCCAGTAAATCTATATTAAGAAAATTAGATACAGTACACCATACTGGACTTCGATCCATTCTTGCAGCACACCCCTCATCACCATCAAAGAGTTTATGTGCATTAGCAGGATCCTTTCCACTTACATACTACAGAAAATATCACACTTATCTCTACTTAAGCCGTATGCTCAGCTACAATAAAACATTTGCATACACCAAAAGATGTACAACCCCTAACCCCATTTTTCCAAATGACCCTATACCAAAGCTTCTTAAAATACTAACAACTTATCACATAAGCTCCATCCCAAAATCAACATTGAATTACAATATAACGATACCTCCTTGGGACCCCTCCGAGACAAAAACAGATTTATCTCTCACACAGTACAATAAATCCACACACCCTACAAATATAAAAGAAATAGTATTAAACACTCTTCAAAAATACAACGACTACACACACGCATACACAGACGGAGCAAAATCCACAGCAGGTGGCGAGAATTCACCAGCAGCTTGCTCCTACCAAATTGATAATATACTACACTCTATCCGACTAAGCGATGGCTGCACTTCACTGGATGCAGAGTTGTACGGAATTATGTATTGCATTGAGTACATCAGATCAGCTGTACTTCCACATCGCAAAACACTGGTCATAACAGACTCCCTCTCCTCTCTACAACTAATATGCCGTCAAGATAATAAAAACACCTTAATACTAGAAATTCAACACAATCTAAACACACTACATAAGGAAGGATGGGAAATCCGCTTTCTGTGGATCCCAAGTCACATTGGGATGCACGGTAGCGATAAAGTAGACCTTGAAGCTCGGTCTATGGTACTTTCACCAGCACCAGAATACTCACCACCTCCATCATCATTAGCTCACATACTCATGAACAACAGCAAGCAGGAATGGACGACCGACTGGACCTCACAAACAACCTTCCTCAGGAACATAAAACCAACTATAGAACCTTGGTGGCCTCCAGATGGCACAAGTAGAAAAGAATATGGCACCCTAAATCGTCTACGTGTGGGTCATACAGCCATATCACACAATTACCTTTACACCAAAAGCCCTCCACCAACAAACTGCTCCTTATGCGGCCATCTAACAGAACCAACAGTCACACACTTAATATATAACTGCCAAACACTCACACCATACAGGTTAAAACACAAAATACAGGGCCCAATACACAAAATACTTTCAAACAACCCTCAATCAATAGTTAGCATTCTGGCTTTTGTAAGAGAAAGCGGACTCCCAGCACACATATAAACTAAACACACGTCTCCTTATGCTGTAATAACCCTGGTAGTTACAAACAGCATATGGAGATTTAAAAAAAAAAAAAAAAAAAAAAAAAAAAAAAAAAAAAAAAATAAAAAAAAGAAGAAGTAATGTAACCATTTTTTTTTAAAATTTTATTGAGCCTACTACTTAGTTGTCTTTTATAACAGTAATAAAATAACAAAACAACGAAACAACGATATAACAATAAAAACAGTAAAAACAACAAATAATAAAAACGGTCAAATTAAATTAAATTTTATTCTTGTCGTTCGAAACATTAAAATATATATAATGCAAAAATTAATGCGTACTTCACATTTGTTCGAATAAATCATGTGCGCATAAAAGGTTACACAGTGCAATATAATTTGCGACGTAAATTAATTGTATATTTTTCTTATATGAGCGCGTAAAAGGAAATGTTTTAAATAACGAAACAGTTTTTCCGTTAAGTAGAACCCGTGTCTGCTCCTGAACGATCAAATTCTATCCCGAGGTATTTAATTTCAATAACCGTAACTAATTTGACGCTAATGTCTGCCAAATATAATTAAAAGTCGTCCAAGTTGATTGTATCTTGATTTAAGTTTACAAAACGTTTGGTTTTACCCTACCGCATGATTTTTCTTTAACCAATTGTCGACACAGTTTACATCTTATCGCACTAACTTTTTTGAAGTAACCCAGAATCAAATGGGGAAAGAAAGCAAACAGAAAATCCTGAATAATGGGCTGCCGCAAGGATCTGTATTATCCGCATTACTTTTTATTTTATATATCTCTGACATACCAATAACTGCTTGTAGAAAGTTCATCTACGCAGACGATGTGGCATTAGCTACGCATAACGACAAAATTGAAATCACAGAAGAAAAAATCACAGATGACTTACAATCGCAATATTTTAAACACTGGCGATTACAATTGAATAAAGAGAAAACAGTGTCATGCTTTAAACACGCGAATGGCAAAAAATAAAATTAACATAACAATCGATGGACAGAAGATAAATTAAACGTACTGAAATCATATGGAAAAGTGCGCACAATAGTAAACATAATAAACAAAATAGCAATGGGACCACAAGCAGCAACATTACGAACTTCTGCTTTAGTTTTCTCAACAGCAAAGTACGCAGCACCGGTGTGGCTGAAGAGCGTCCATGCTCACAAAATTGGCGTGGAATTAATTTCGGCCCCGAGTTAACAGGCAAATTGAAATCCACACTAGTAACATGGCGCAATATTATGCCCTCAGTATACCGATGGAAAAAAACAGCGATTAGAGAATGGTAGAAATATTGCCGAATTACGGATACACCAGGATACAGACGGAGTTAATCGTGCGTATAAGACTATAACAAACTTAATAGAAGATTTCAATGGAATTATAGAATGGAGAAAGAAATGGTGTAAGGATAATGCGGACAAGGGCGGATGATAGGCCGCTCGGATTTTACATATCGAGAAATATCTAGACAAAATTGATTCGCTTCCGAACAGAAGATGGGAAGATGCATGAAAAAGATAAATATGAACACAGACAGAGCAAACAATGAAGTACATCCTGATGGGATGCCACAGGTGAGCTAAGATGGTTCGGAAGAAATTATCAAGTTGACTGACCAAGCGGTGGATTGGCTGCTAAAGCTGGACGTTAAAATATAAATATAATTAAGTATAGATGAGTTAAAATTTAAAATGTAGATACCCTATGTATACGATTTAATAAATCGCCATAACTAATGCCCGTTGACTGTAAAATTGCGCAAATCGTTTACGTACATCAAGAATATTCTGATGCTCCGGTATTTCGTATTATACCTTCGCTTAACGGGCTATTTATTTTCACTACAATATGTGCTGCAGAATAATCCTAAATCTTCCAGTCTATGTAAAGATTGAATACATTCATAAGGCATTGAACTTACCATATGTATACACGAGGTTGTCGAACGCAAAAACAAAATTATTTTTTTTGATAGCTGTGTCTGCAGTCGGTACTCATTTATAAACGATATAGGGGATTACACACGTACAAGTTTGCAACTAAAATATAAGCGCTACAAACACAAAAGAATTAAACACACGCTATTATACAGCTGGCATTATCTTTTATTCAAAATTTATTTTTGTATATATAAAAATTATTGTTTATCCTACTAAAATAAATATCTATAAATTTATATATAGGTGTAGCTTTATGATCAGTATGCGGGTTTTGTTATTTCCTGTATTTTTTACTTTAGTTATGAGCAACTGGGCATACTTTTTAAACTAGTATATACGTATAGTAAGAACTGTGTATGCGTTATATATTATTATTTATTTAGTTTTTTTTTTGTAACATATATTTATTTTTTGTAAATACACTTTTTATCAATCAATCAAAAAACTACGCATATTTTCGAGATAAATTTTAAACTGCTCACGCATTTCTTCTAAATCCGTGATAATACATGTTTTTGAAATATACAACTATTATAGACTTCTTCCTCTAAACCTTGACTAATGTAGGATACGCGAGAAAATAATTCTATATCAGTACTATTTCCTCGCGGGGAAATTAGGCTAATGTAGTTGAATTTTGTAACTAATTCGGCGTAATCTTTCTCACACGATTTTCAAAAATTTTATACTTGACGAATAATATACAAATCGATTTATTTCCATCTTTACGAGTAGCCGTCGATATTTAATAATTTATTTCGATTTCAATTTTAATTTAAATTTCAATATTAATTGCAAAATGTACAAATAATAATAATAATAATAATAATAGTAATAACAAAAATAATGAATCGTAATGGTTAACGTTAAAAATAATACAAACCGCAATTATCTCGAACGTGCATATAAAAGTAATGGTTAAGAAAAAACTTAAAAATCAGTATAAATATGAAATAATAAATTAATTCAGAAAAATTTAAATAAAATCTATCAAACGATTAACCAATTAATTACTACTAGTAATAATAATGATGATAATGAATAGCGATAATTGATTACAATGAATGATTCCTACGATTTGTCACGTTACGTTAATCGTAATAAGCGATATTTAGTCAGTGTAGGATGTTTAAATTCTAAAAATATTTATATAACGCATTACACAACACTAGGGTCGTGTGTAAAAAAAACCCAGCGTTCTATTCAAAATATTACCGCGTTATCCACACCTCATTGAATCGTTTATTATTTTTTTTTGTGTTAATGTAATTTTGCGACAAAAATTGACCACGAGTGACCACCGAAAAGACAGGTTAAAGAGATGATATTTAAGTAAACTTTTAGAACTCGTCGAAAATTTATATCGAGAAATAATAAATTTTAATTAATTATTTAAAAATAAAAATATTACACATTTTCATTCTTCTCTTTCGAAGACTAATTCCAAATGTACACAGTCTTGTGATATTTACCCTTTTGGTAATACACGGGTTCGGTGTTCGGCGCTATGAACAGTCTTCTGTAAACGAGCGAATTGTCACGTGCGGTTTCAGCTTTATTGCCCTTAAAAATATTCTTCAATTCTAATCCACCGTCTTCGTCGACGACATTTTTTATTTGGACATTATTAGACGTTTTTAAAGCTTTCCTACCACCGACATTATCACAATTATCAACGTTGCCACGAAGTTGAAAGTGATTTTTCGCATACGCGAATGCGATACCGTCATCGTCTATCGGTTCGTCGTAAGCAGTGTCGGACGAACTAATAATTCGATTTAAAACTATTAATAACGAAATAACGCGAACAAACACAGTCATATCGAACAAGAAACTTGGTGAGGACGATTTAAAAGTTACGAAAAAAATAAAAACAATTGCATTAAAAAAAGAAAATAATAATTGTATTAATGTATTACGTTAAAAAAAAAAAAGTTGTTAATCTTAATTACACTTGTATAATATAAAATATACTATTTCTTTTTTTTTCCTATTTTTTTTTGACGCGGCTATTATGCAGGTGCTAACTGGTATCGATTAACGTATAATGAAAAGTGGAGGTTAAAAGTCGATTATAAACTATATACATTTCAAAGTATTTATCTCGTAGTCTTATCACTAGTTGCAAACGTGATTACACTCGATGAACTTTATTATTACCTTTGCTCCGCATAATCTTGGCATATTATAAATACATATATATATATATATATATATATATATATATATATATATATATATATATATTTATGAACCTACATATTCATTTACCTCACTTTAGGTCAGAAAAAAATTCTGTACACGAATATCATAGGGTTAAATTCAAGAAAGTCTATGTATACGATTGCAAATAAATACAACTCAAATTTTTACATAAAGTAACATCATTGTAAAGGAACTAAAAAATCAATAGTACTCGACCGAAAAAAAAAATCACTTTCCCGTATTCACGAAAGGATAATTAGTGGCCGTAGGTCATCTGCGAAATACTGTATTTAGGATCTTATCGTATAAGTATATATACATACATATTAACTAATATATAAAACTCTAGTGTTCTGTCTGTGATTTGCGAATATTTTCATTTTTATCAAAAAAACTTTTTTTAATTTTTGCCTGTCTGTTCTGATTTATCTCAAAAACCCTTAAAAAAGCAATAATGACGAAATTCGCACAGATTTTAGCCCATATTATCGGATTCGTTCTAAGCTTCGTTTCATATTGGTATCGCATAAATATGACGGAAGTTAAAAATTTAAAAAAGTAGGAGACAGCGATTGTCAAATCTTTTAAAATTTAACAGCCACCTAAAATCGGGAAACAGTACATTTATTAGCCGGTAGACCGACTGTAAAAACATCGCATCATCCGTCCGTTCGGGATTTTTTGCTTTCACGTAGTAAAAGAAACAGACAGCGATATCATCTGTAAAATATCTGACCCTTTCTGGAATAGTTTCGTTCGTTTAGTAAAAACGGGCGAAGCCGTGGGTAACTTGTAGTATACGTATAAATATATAACACGCGTGAAAGTAATTTATGAACTCGTTTATGGTGTACGTGTGAAACGATACATATATATCTTCATTATCATCATCATCAATCTATTTGCGACGTCACATTCGCATATTCGGTTACACTAGGTCGATATTAAAGTAAGTCGTAATATTTATTAAATAAAGTGGAAACTCGATTATCCGGACTAATTGCTGTTGTAAGTAATTCCGATATTTGAACATCCGGATGTCATACATAAAGAAAAACGATTGTTACGTTATCAACTTTTCAATAACGTTTTCATACGTTTGGTTATGTTACATTAGGAGGTAAAAACTTTAAACATTTCATTCTCCCTTGTTAATAATTCAGCCGAAGGAATTTCCTTGTTTCCCACTAGCATTTATTTTTTTATTTTTTTTACTTTAAGAATAAACGTGTTGTCATATCAGTCCGTGGCAATATTTCGTGTTCATCCATGCGATTCTTTGGGTAACATTTTTGAAGCGTCTACGGTTTTTTGATTTTCCGATTAGAAGCAAAAGATATTTTATGTGTTCCAGTAGTATTTACGTAAACTAATATTGTCAGTCGTTGTTTACTAGTTTTATTTTCTGCAGCTGAATTTTCTTGTCACCATACTAGATATTTATGATTTCCAATATAATCCGGTTTCATCAGCGTTCTAAATAAACTCATAAATATTTTTGTCCAATTTTTTTTTTTTATGATCGTCTTTAAAAGAATTAGCTGTATTTAGCACTTTTTCACGCTGTATTTCCAATTCGCGAATTCCGCGACGAGATTAAAATCTGTACAACAATCCATTAGTTGCCACATATTTTTTATTGAACTGCAATGTCAGAGCAAAGGAGTATCGGTTGCCCACTTGATGGTTTTTGTAAAAAACAATAATACAAAGCTTCTTCTAAAAGCTCATTTTTCGATTTCATTACTTTTCGATGTTTATTCCTATCGTCACTATTCACAAGTGATCTTCAGAATCGAATCGGTATTTCTCTTAATATCGCTTATTGTAAATTACATAATTTAAGTCCGGATAAACGAGTATCTACTGTATATCTTCATACGAGGTACTTATTATCAATTTTACTACGGAATGCGTATTAGTATCACTATTTTCACGTATTAATGATCGCCATAACTTCACACGCTCTCTCTCTCTACACACACACATATATATATATATATATATATATATATATATATATATAATATACATGTATATTAGAGACGTATTTGTTGATGTAGGCCCGGAAGTACCGAAAACTGTTATAATGGATGTCGAATCTAATTTACCGGTTTACCTATTAAACAACAGGACCGAATTGAGACGCAGATATTCTTTAATGGCGAAACCTCAAAGGAAACTGATGCAGGTAATATAGATCATAAATTTTCCGTATCAATTTTTTGTGCATATATATATGTGTGAGAATTAAGGTTTTTATTGTCGAAATTTGTTTTTTAATTCCATCGCTGGCTGACCAAAATAACGTCAACTAGAATTTTCTATGCGGTTAAAGACTCGTTTAAATCGGTGCTAACGCTGGAAGTAAGAAATTTAAAAAGCGGTAAAAATACGATTAATTACGACACGAAAATATTATTACTACATAAACATCGGTCTCGCAGACTATAGGGGGATTTCATTTTGCCAATGTGGCAGTACTGTTTGATTTAAAAGTTGAACATATTCCATGTATGACTTCCCTTCTATTCCTTAGTTCGTTCGTATGTCTTCGATTTATGTAATCCTACTCTCACAGGTCGGACTTTTATGTTAACGTAATTTATTTAGCGGTCTAACAAACCGGTTGTGTATTGCAACGTCGTATTTCGTGAAAGTATCAATTTTTTATGATTACGATTAAAATTTTTCAAAAACTTAATATTTCAAAACGGATCGTCGAGATAAGAATTAGCGAATCTTTGAAGGGACAGTTAGTAAATTATTAGAATCTGAGAAATTAGATTCATCAGTGAGTGGTGAGGGAATTGATGATTCCGATACAGACACAGATTTAATTTTACCTCCTCCACTTCATTATCAATTGTCCGAAGAAGAAATTTCTGTTTGAAAATTATTCCTATACTGACGAAGAACACGATTTGTTACAAATTCAACGATATGAGGTAAGCGATACACTTTTTATATCAGCAGATCTGTTCTTTACGAAAAGGACAAAATAACCGTGTAATTTATCGTAGTTATAAGAATAATCCAAGTGCGATTCGCTTCGATTTTATGAAGCAATTGAGCAATGATCTGTTTGTTCCACAACTTCAAAGGAGGCTAACGGAAACAATAAATTTCAAAATTTAAACACTAGAATACGCCATTGGACAACATAAAATACCTCACCAAAAACAACACCGAGTACATGATAGACAACATTGATGTGGCATCCGTCTCCTTCTAAAAAAATCGCTACACGCTGTACAAGTGTATTGATTGTAACGAAAATGTGTTTGCATTGTATAAAGAACAAGAAATTAACAAATCGAATTTAAACGGAAAATATTATACTCTTGTCTTGTTACGTTGTAACTTGGTTTTAATTATTCGGCTTAAAG
Organism: Coronaproctus castanopsis; assembly: GCA_032883995.1. Classification (NCBI taxonomy): domain Eukaryota; kingdom Metazoa; phylum Arthropoda; class Insecta; order Hemiptera; family Monophlebidae; genus Coronaproctus; species Coronaproctus castanopsis. Next base: position 185,621,640 of record CM065052.1, on the reverse strand, counting down.
AACGACTGTTGTTTTTCCTCTCTACAAATGTTATTTTAAAGTTTATTTTCGGTCTTCCTTCGAATAATATTTACAATTGTATACATTTAAATAAATAAAAATTTACCTTCAATATGCGCGAAAATTGGGTAAAATGAGTGTAACCAAAAAAGTAGTCTGACATACTTGTGTGTTTATGTTACCGTTACAAACATCATATTCGCTAGAGATGACAACTTTTATAAAACGGCCTTGAACCGTATCCAACCAATTGATCTTTTAAGTACCACACGGCAGCTTACCGGAAAAATAAACAAGCCGTGAAGGTGCAATCCCATTTTATCGGGTTAGTTATTTTCGTTCAGACCACGACGTGCTCTACCAACACTCCAACTGATCCATCTTTACTTACTATATGATGTGTTTAAACGTTAAAAAAGAACGTATACCTTAAAATTTACGTTTCAGATTGAAATGGATAAAGGATTTCAAGCTCAGGTACGACTTTTCCTTCCTCCGATAGCTAGAGATCGATTAGAAATGGAATTCCCTTTCATCGTCTTCGTGTAAGTTAAATATAAACATTTTATATATATATATATATATATATATATAAATCTTTTTTTTTTACTTGCTATTGTGTTATTTTGTATAATTTTATATGTATTGGTTTTATTAACTTTTATTTTATTTGTGTTATTATTGTGTATAATTTTTATATTTACGATTTTTAATTGTGTTGTTTACCACGTTCAATATCGGATATTCAAAAATACTATTTACAAGATTAATATTCCCAGACCTAAACAATCTGCATATAGTTCGCCACTCATATTTAGATGTTAGGCAAGGCTCCGTTTTAAGCGCAACCTTATTTAACCTCTATATCGCTGACATTCCTAATACAAACGGCAGAGTTCCGATTCAAATATTCTTTCACATGCAGCAGTCGGGAGTTATCTACTAATGATTTGGTCCATTATATAAACCAATTATTTTCAGTTATTAACGCGTCCATGTTACAAACGAAACTAAGCATATCATTATATTCTATTTTCACCTATCGAAGACTCTGAATACGTATTATTTAAGTATTCATATAGATATTACTCTGATCCAAAAACTATGCCGCATCTTATAGATATCTTGGTCTCGTACTTGATAGTAAACATTTTTTTAATATACATATGTAAATTGCAATCTGGCTGATGTAGCCAATAAGTAACTGGGATGTAAGTTATGACAGGATGGGAGGTGTCATTCAACAATGACACTCCGAACTATCTCTGCAATCATTTAAACCGGGGGGGAATATTTAAGGGGTGTGCGATAGTTCAATCTGCGACGCCAATTGGCATGATTTAATAAATCTACCGCCATTTTATTTGTTTTTATTTTATCTTATATATATATATATATATATATGTGTGTGTGTGTGTGTGTGTGTGTGTGTGTAGTTCTATTTTTTGTTCGGTACAATTTAGATATGTTCATATTTGGAGTGTTTTTCTAAATGGCAAATTGCTCTTAATCCTTCCAAAACGAAAGCAATTTTCTTCACTCGTTGAAGACCGTTTTTACCGACCAGACTTCATGTCAGTGGCGTTGATATAGAATGGTCTGACCAGATACGCTATCTTGGTGTCATTTTAGACAAGAGACTAACGTTTTCTAAGCATATTGACCATGCATCATTGAAGACAAACAGAGCAATCTGTTCAATTTATCCCATTTTTAAACGTAAATCTCACTTAAATATTAATAATAAATTAATAATCTACAAGTCAATCATTAGGCCTATTTTAACATATTCTTGTCCAGTTTGGTCTTCAGTCTCAAATGCTAGTTTTAATAGACTGCAATTAGTCCAAAATCGATGTCTTAGATGTATCCTCAATGTCCCCCTATACACTAAAATTTCAAATATGCATAGTGCTCTGCAGATACCATATGTAAAAGATTATATCCTCAAACTATCCCAAAAATTTTTTCTCAGTTGTAGTGTGCACCGTAATAATTTACTTCCAGCAATAGAAAATTACGATTCCACTAAGTATTAGATATACTAAGTATAAGCATCGACGCATTAAACATAATGTATTATTCTCATAACGTTATAATTTGTTTGCTTTCGTTTCCATTACTTATAAATGATATTACATATTCGTTATATAATTAAACTTATTATTTTTTAAATTACCGCTTTTCATTTGTGATGATTTTTTGTCTGATTTTTCCATCAGTACTATTTTCATCTTGTATATTTATTATTTACCACTTTATATTATTAGAATTTTTACTTTCATAAATGGAGAGGGCATTTGTTCCGGTACATTTATTAAATATTATTATAACTTTTTAATATAATGCCAAATATACGCGTTTTACACTTTTTTTTTACAATTGTTACAGAATATTTCGCGTATTAACTATGTATAAATTATAGTGTAAAGTTAGCGTTCTCACAATTGCACGCATAGTCGAAGAAATTACATATTTATGTCTACTTATATATACATATATATATATATATATATATATATATATATATAATTATATTGTCATTTACTTCAAACTAATACATTTATCTTTTAAATGCACATCTGCCATATATTGTATGAAATCAGAAGTGGACAGATATGTGTATCCTCGCATAGTTTGTTTACATGTAAGTTGGTAAATCGTAATTAGAAATATATCTCTGGAATTAACGCAGTTTTTGATTTTAACTTAACAATATCGAAAAAGATTTATAACTCGAAATAACGGAAAAGTTTAGTGAAACCGTTAGTTGCAAACAATTTATTTCGGGTGAAAATTTAGTAAGTTTACGTCACACTGACATAGGAAATACGAGCCCGTATCGGACAGCACACGTCACTTTCTGAGTATGTAATAAATATTATCAACAGTCTAGTAACACTTTCTAATCTGAATCGTGTTATCTCTACTAAATTATTATGATAATTCATAAAACGTTTATCATTAACACTCTGTTTCGGGGTTTTCCATTTCGACAGTTTCTTTTTCCCTGTATATTTCTAAAACTACTTTATACAAATTTATACAGCTGTACTATATATTTTTTTTTTAACAAAACAAAAATAAAGTTAATCACTACGAAAATTATTTTATTAACGCGAAGCTTTTCGACAATCACGTCATTTTTATACATATTTTTATATAAAATAATATAATATTTTTATTACGTAGTTTAATTATGACGTTCGTGAATTTATTTTTTTATTCTTGTATATTTCAAATATAAAATAATCGAGTAGTTCACGAATTATGTAAAATTATGACTTTTTTTTTCAATTATGTAAAATTATGACTTTTTTTTTCAATTATGTAAAAATTAGTACATTTATAAGATGATGATGATGATGATCCATTTACGTGCCGTATACTGCTAGGAGACTAGAAGCACGGACACAGGAAGCTATATAGTGTTTGAAACATGCCGATTTCACGTAGGAACGCTACTGTTGGGCCGGCTGCATTTGGCTGCAAAAATCGTTGTAATGCTGATGGAAAACCATATCGAATACGTTCAGCCTTGTATTTTTGGCAGTGTAGCGGAAGGTGTTCTATTGTTAATTTAACATTGCTGCTGGAACAAATCGGTGATGATTCTCTAAGTGACTATGAGTGAGAGTTGTATGCCCTAGCAATATACGACGAATGACTATTTCTTCATGTCGTGTCAACGAACGGGTAGTGTCAGGTTTGAATGAGCGTAATTTGTTTGTGGTCGGCGTTGATAACCACAATATATTACATTTCGCGCGGATTCGTTCTTTTATTAAGCTGCGGATATCTTTTCGATCTATTGGAAGATCGGGAGCAGGCCGCCTACAAGTCGCCTCTTGTATTCGATAATAATGTATAATAACAATAATTAAATAATTTTTAAAACTATTTTCGCGGTCGATATTCATAATTAGATAAAATAATTTCGGAATAACCGCAGTTCTCATGATGAGCGCGGCATTAAACTCGGGTTTATTAATATTAATATATTATTTTATTTTATTATTAATAAATCGTTTTTTTTCTAAATTGTACGCGGTTATTCCGAAATTATTTTTTCTAATTATGAATAATTAAATAAATTTTATAAACTAAAATGGAATTATATTATACGAAATTGTAATTATCGGACGAGCTACTGTAAACAGGGCAGAACCGGAGCACCGTAGTGAACTTAATTGGAATGACTCCGTTCAGGGGCTGGTTGGTTATTTATAAATGAAGAAAATATTAAGAAAGTTCAGATCAATTAGAACTCCTACGACTCGCCTGTTACGTAACAACGCTAATTCCTGTCTGAACATACTTTCATCGCCAGTAACGTAATGTGTGTTTATATCCTGAATAATAAGTCGTTTGTCTTTTAGCGTGGCCGGCAAATGAAAGTAGTTGAAGAAAAAAGAGTATGAAATTTAAAAAATAAATGTATAATTAAAAATGTAAACGTATTTTGGGTTTTTTAATTAAACTTTTTAAAATTTCTTGTATACTAATTAAGTAGCATTAGTAACCTGCAGAAGGCGCTAAATAAAATGGCTAACCGGTTAAAAATGTGGGAAATAAGTGTTAACGGGGACAGATCCGTCAACGTATAGTTCACTAATAGGCAAGTTATAGTCCAACCAGTTAAAGTCAACAATGCAGTAACGCCGATATAGTTTAGTATGACATATCTAGGTATGCAGTTTGATAATTGACATGGCGTCGTCATATAAAAAATAAACTTAATACCCGGAATTCGGAAAATGAACTGGCTGATAGAAATACTTTTCCGACATTTAACGATAAGCGGCTGATATACACAGCTGCTGTTCGACCAATTTAGACCTACGGAATTATTATTATTATTATTATTATTTTTTTATACGGGCGCCGGCTGCACTAACGGGCCATATGCGCCCACAGGCTTATGGTCCTAGATCTGATTTAAGAGGCTCAGTGAATCCAGGAACAGGAACACATTATGAATATGGTCAGTAGATTCAGATAAAAGTTGAGGTAAAGAAGGAGGAAGGCTGTGCTGGATTCTTAATGTTGTGAGAGCATGACAGGATGTTAGTATGTGGGGTATGAGCAGTTAAGACATTTGACAAAGGGACCGAGTGGCGGGTCTGTGCCATGAAGAAGATAGGAATGGGTAAGGTTTGAGTGGGATATACGGAGTCTTGTAAGGATAACATTTTTCTTTCTTGTTTGGAAAGGAAATGGCAGTTGGGATAGTGGATTAGGTTTGATTAAAAGGAGGTGGTTTTGTTCATGAACCGTGGGGTTGTGCTAAAAATAAAAAATATTAAAATAATATAAAAAGCTCAAAATAAAATGTTAAGAAAAATAACGAACGCACCTTGGTGCATAATTAACGCAACTTTACACGAGGATCTAAACATTTCGTGCGTATCTGATACTATAAAGCGGTATACCTAAATATGTGTAAATAGATTAGAAGGCCATTCTAACAGCTTGGCTAAACACATGTTGGACAATGCTAATAACGTGAAAAGCTTAAAGCGTACTAACCCATTAGACCTCAGCTATCGGGTGTGCACGGTTGTGTGCTTCGTGCTCTCAGAACAGATAATAAACATAAAAAAAATCGCTAAATGGCCTGGAATTTGCTTGAATGTGTTTGTATTATATGATTATATAAGTTAAATAATCCGTGTCTAGATTTCACGTTACTACTTCGCCATATTAATTCCTTTGTTATTAATCTTTTTTCGTAGCGGAGGATCACCCGGTGCTCAAAGTGTGACGGAAGAATGGTCTGTGGATTGGAATACGTACTTAGTAAGTAGTTTGAACTTTATCGTAGCCGTGATCGATGCGAAAGGTTCCGCATCGCAGAGCGATAATTTAAAATTCGCCATCAGTAAAGGACTAGGTACTATCGCGGTGGAAGATCAACTGGCGATATTGTTGTAAGTACTAATTCGCATGTACATGCGTCATAAATGCTGTGTGTGTGTGTTTTCGAATATTATTTTATAAAAGTTTCATTACGGTTACACGTTTAAGTCCGCAAATATTCCCCCAATTGTGGTGACATTTCATCGATTTAATGAAACAAAAAGGAACACTGGACTGTGTGTAAGTGGAGATAGAAATAAATTATTTTAGACGATCATTACTTCCGAATAAATATAAATTATTATTATTATTAAATAAACAGCAAAAAAGGAGTTAAAATCGCTAACATTTTTTTCCTTATAAAAAATCACAAACTTTTCGGGTGTTAAGCCATTATCGAGTGAATATATATAAACAACATAGATTATAAAAATATATATTGCTCATTGTTGATTTTGTTGTTTACCACGTTAACTATTAGATAATTTAAAAATACTGCGTTAGGACTTTTATAATTATTCTAAACTGCGTGTCTAAGTAATATTTTTTTATAAACATATTTTTATAAATACGTTTATAATTTTTATATTCAAGAAAAACAGTAGACAGACAAAAATTAAAAAAAAATAGATTTTCTGTTTATGTGTGATAAAAATACCCAATGCAGTAATTATAATTAAAATATTTGCAAATCACAGACGTATACTATAGTTTTATATATTCATATATAATATATATATATATATATATACAAACTCGTTGAAATAACGCACAAAATCGCTGCGGAAGAACTTAAATGTAAGATCCTCATCTGTACCGATTCGCTCAGCTCTATTCGCTGTTTCTAGGAAAAATTCAAACTGCAGCATCCTTTAGTTGAAAAAATTCTTATCCAGGCAGCATCTTATAAAGAAGAAATAACTGTGATGTGGATACCGGGTCATAAGGAAGTCGGACTGAACACAGTGGTCGATAAAGAAGATAAAGAATCCACCATGTTAGCACCAGCTCCAAACCTACCAATTCCAGCAAAAGACATCATGGATCGGTTACTCAGTCGACTGCAGTGTCAAACAGTGGCCAGATTCTCATGTCTACCGCAGTTCACTACGGATCGGAAGAAGGCAACCTGGTCGGAACATTGCAATAGAAAATATGAAGTCGCTCTGTTCCGCATACGCTGTGGACACACACTTCTTACACACATTCTAGGCCAGAGCGCACTGTTACACTCGTCATGTAACATACCCCTTACTATACCTAACATTCTCCTATCATGTCTCCTTTGTACTTAGCTCACCGTCTTACTGTTGAACTCGCATTCTCTCTAATCGAAATCCTACAGTATTCACCATCTACTGAATCTAAACTTATAATTTTCCTTACTTTATCTAATCTTCTCCCCTTAATCTAACTATCCTTCTGCGGCTCTGGCCTTAAGAGCAGTATAAGGCACGGAAAAAAAAATAAAAAAAAAAATCAGAATTTTATTTGACGTTTAAACGTTTATTATAACTAGCGTTATGCAATAGACGAGAAGAACTTGCAAAAAAACCCTTTGACCAAGCTTTACTGTTCATCCCAATAACTCGTTCTATAAATTAAGAACTCTTTAGCAATCTTCAAGTGGAGATCAACAGACTACGCGTTCTCTTCCAAAATTAGAGATGACAGAATCTCATTTTAAATTTGATTTCTTTTTATTTTTTTTACGTTGCTCCGTGTTTTTTAACATAATTCGGCCGAGTATAACTTTTTTTTTTTAATCGCGTAGATATCTGAGGGAAAGCGTTCGTCACGTTGATCGAAATCGTATCGGCGTTTGGGGTAAAGGATACGGCGGCTTTATAACGGCAAAGATTTTAGAAGAAGATGAAAATAATAACGTGCACTGCGCTATATCCTTAGCTCCGGTTACCAGTTATAAGAAGTATCGTAAGTTCTTGTCCAGTATTTTTTATTTTTAACCACGAGGGTGCATACGCGAATTTTATGTTATTATTACTTACATATACGTTAACCCTTTTAGTCGCAGTGTCCACTATATGGTACCTGAAATTTTAATTCTAACAAAATTGTTTATACGTGAAATGACTCAGTTTTAAAAATATTTATATAAATACATCGAGACAATTATCGCCGGTTCATCTAAGTTGCGGTAAAGTATAATAAACGCCTGCATAAAATTCAGTAAGGTTATATCCTGTCGCCGTTGCATTTTAATTTGTACCTAGAAAGAGTTTATTTCAGAAAGTAAGCTCGGAGTAAGTGCAAATGGGAGGATAATTAACAACATCTGATACGCTGATAAACTATATTTAATGTGCTGAACAAAACTGATAAAGAATACACGAGATAAATGTAAAAAAAAAGACCGAGTGAATGATGTAGTAAGCGGAAGCGAATAAATCGGGTTTGATGGGGAATAAGTATAAAAATTTAAATATCTTGGAGGTTTGATAACCGATAATTTGGATGCAGATAGATAAAAAAGTAACTAGATGCGGATTTATCAAAATAATGTCAACTTGAGAATTTGACAAAAGCTAGTTCAATGCTATATTTATTCGATAAAGAAGCCGCAATACTGTACAAGAAACAGTTGGAAAGACTAGAAGTTGTTGAGATGTGTACGCACGGAATAATACAGCGAATGTGGCGGAGAGAAAAAATGTAAAATACAAAACTATTCAAAATGGCGAATTTCAAACGCATACTCCAATACGTTGGACAGGTGGTCAAGAAGGAATGATTAATGGTAAAATAAGACCTGGTAGTTAGAGAACCTGAATGAATAGACGACCATAATGTAACGCGTCATACTCATTACAACAGTTATAGTATATATTATGATGTCCAGTAGTAATGGATATCGAGTAGGATGATTTTATGAATTTATAGATAATATTGTTACACCGTACATTCACAGAAATTAGAACATCGAGGTAGCAGCTGACCAATTGTGGAGTATTTTAGTCCAAAAGCCAATTTTATAATCGAATTAAAAGTTTTCGGCAAGGTTGATTACATAGTTCGGATAACTGAATTCAAATTTCGTTAAAGTTATTAAAAATATTTGCAAGTAGTATATATTTTAATCTCGTATTCGGGGGATATACACGAAACACGACGATGTCCAGTACATTCAAGGATGTATTTATGTATTTATTATCGTTGTTAAAGCAATCATCGTTTTTAAAAGGAACTAACGTAATTAGCTTATTATTTTTGGTTTTCCCCGTTTATATTTTTTATAAATTCCCTATATATATATATATTATATATATATTTTATATCTACTTGATAATGGTTTAATAGCCGAAAAGGTTTTTTTTATAAAAAAAAAATGAATAATTTCAATTACTTTTTTTTATATTTCATTTTTTAAAAATCATTACATTTCGTACTGCTCAAATTATAATCGGTTTATAGCACGTTATTAGAGGGACCTTTTACATTTTTCCAAATGCTTTCGGTACTCGTTCTTCTATTCCTATTAACTGTTCGTTACTTCAATCTGACCGTACTTTTTATGTATACGAATTTAAAAAAAAAAAATCAATTTTGCTAACACTTCAGTATCGGTTTGGACCGAACGGTACATGAGTATGTACAATAAGAGCGCGTCAAATCGTCACTACGATGAAGCTGATTTAACTGAACGAGCATCGAATTTTCGCAATAAGAAATTTTTCATAATACACGGAACAGCTGACCGCAAAGTTCCTCTCAAGCACACAATGTGGTTCAGCCGTGCTTTGATTGAAGCGAACGTTCTATTCAGACAATTTGTAAGTATTATATATTATATATATATATATATATATATATATATATATATATATTTTATATATATAAATAGTCGTTTCTAAATGAATAAGAAATAAATATATTCGTATTTTCGTAAATTCAGATCGTCCCTGAAAAAAGGCACAATATGATTTCGACTGTAATTTTTTCTTTTTCGATCTCTAGCACGTGTACCCGTAACGATACAATTGTGCACCCTTATTAATTATCGGATAACAAGTTTACTACATTATAAATTATCGTACTTTTATTGGGAAAAATATTAGGAGTTATTGACGGGGAAAAGAATTTTTTAATAGGTGCGATATATATATATATATATATATATATATATATATATATATATATATATATATATATATATATATATATATATTGGTGATAGGTGATATATTTAGTATATTCGCCGATGGCCTTATCAAAAACGTACGCGAGTGCAAGGATATAACGAAATAGGGGACACTAGGCAAAACGTATTGTAAAGTAATAAATGATCGGATTAATTTATATTCTACATGAATCTTCTGACATCTGCAGGTATACTGTTTTCTGGCGGTTTGTAATGAGTCGCTGAAAAGGAATTGAACCATCTAATCCTAATACACATTATGAGAATCATTTACGATAAATAGGAGATCTAAGCTGGTATATATGCATATATATATATATATATATATATATATATATATATATATCATCATCATTCCGAGTATGGAGTACCATCCGTTATTGATGTGTCCTGAGATGACTAAGTATCCCGATTCTGGCAGCACAATCCTTGCTGCATACGCTACATTTGAATGTAACTAATAGCTTCCGGCCCACCAGGCCTGCTACCATCGCCGCAGGACTTTGACAAGAAGAAGAGTGAAAAAAGAAGAGATTAAAAAGAAGAAAGGGAAAAGAAGAGATTAAAAGCGAGTAGATTAGGATGGCACAAGTGCGCATGTGGGATCATAGGAGATGTTGCGCAGCAGCTCCTATATTGCCTATACAACTACATCAAGTGATCTGATGGCATGATTAAATCAAGACAACCAGGCTTGCTACAACTGTTTCTAATGCAGGCAGGTAAAATGTGGAAAAATGGGATGAGATTATGATAGAGGAAAGGATAATAAGGAAGAAATGAAGGAAATACCAGTTATTCGTGGTGGCACCCTAACCTTTGTATAAAGATCCTCACCACAAGGCAGTGGCTTGCCATTGAGGAAATAGCGGTGTAAGGTTTTTACAGCGACCAAACGTCGCTGAGGGTGAGACAGTCGTAGGATTTTGTGGACTTTTAACGGGCAGTTCCTCAAGCTGCCCACATCCTCTTGTCTCATTGCCCTGTCACTACTGGAATCGTGTACCTGAGACTTTCCACCAGTAGCCGCTCTTGGCTCGCGACTGCTTATTGATTATTTGCAGCTGGCCAGTATATCTACTGGACGTTCCACTATCCACCAACCGTGGACGCGCCCCGTTTTGGTTAGAGCTTCGGATCCCCAGAAGGTACATAGTACCTTCTATTATATATATATATATATGTATAGTGAGAGTAAGATTATATCAACCGCCTTATCATTTAACGGTGTTAGATCAATATTTTCAACTGACACGCGAAGTTATAAGCCATGTCTATTGAAGTTCCCTCTTAGATTAACTATATTCTATAAGAGCATCGTAATTTATGAGTAAGTTTGGAGGATTCCTCGTGGCACAAATTATGGAAGACTATTAAGCTTAAGCTGTGGTATCTCGTCGTGGCTAGGGGGTGAGTAAAAATGTAAAAACGCGTATATTTGACATTATATTAAAAAGTTATAATAATATTTAATAAATGTACCGGAACAAATGCTCTCTCCATTTATGAAAGTAAAAATTCTAATAATATAGACTGGTAAATAATAAATATACAAGATAAAAATAGTATTGATGGAAAAATCGGACAAAAAACCATCACAAATGAAAAGCGGTAATTTAAAAAATAATAAGTTTAATTATATAACGAATATGTAATATCATTTATAAGTAATGGAAACGAAAGCAAACAAATTATGACGTTGTGAGAATAATACATTATGTTTTACTTAGTGGAATCGTAATTTTCTATTGCTGGAAGTAAATTATTACGGTGCACACTACAACTGAGAAAAAATTTTTGGGATAGTTTGAGGATATAATCTTTTACATATGATATCTGCAGAGCACTAGTATGAAATTTTAGTGTATATGGGGACATTGAGAATACATCTAAGACATCGATTTTGGACTAATTGCAGGCTATTAAAACTAGCATTTGAGACTGAAGACCAAACTGGACAAGAATATGTTAAAATAGGCCTAATAATTGACTTGTAGATTATTAGTTTATTATTAATATTTAAGTGAGATTTACGTTTGAAAATGAATTGAACAGGTTGCTATGTTTGTCATCAACGATCCATGGTCAATATGCTTGGAAAAGGTTAGTCTCTTGTCTAAAATGACACCGAGATAGCGTATCTGGTCAGACCATTCTATATCAACGCCATTTGAAGTCTGGTCGGTAAAAACGGTCTTCGAGTGAAGAAAATTGCTTTCGTTTTGGAAGGATTAAGAGCAATTTGCCATTTAGAAAAATACTTAATTACACGATCAACACCGGATTGTAATCTATTGCTGATAGTACTTGGTCTGTGGGAACTGCAGTACAACGCTGTGTCATCAGCGTATAACCTCAATGTTATTTAAATGCGGGAAATCATGCATGAAAAATGTAAATAAGAATGGCCCCAGCACGCTACCTTGAGGCACGCCGGCAGATACTTGATTTCGCATTATTTATAATGGTATAAAATGATCGATTACTTAAGTAACTATTAATCAGTTTAATTAGATAATTGGGAAACCTGGTAACAATCATTTTATAGATAATACCATCGTGCCAGGTTGTGTCGGAAAGCTTTTGCCACATCAAATAACACCATCCCAGTATGTTTATTGAAGTTAAAATTATCCGCGATAGAGTCGGCAACTCTTGCTATCTGTTGTGTTGTGGAATGCTTTGGTTGAAATCCAAATTGACTACTAGGTATTATATTATTAGAATGAGTGAAGTCACACAATCTTTTCAGAATAATTAGTATTTGTGGCAAGGCGGCCAGTTTAGTTGATTTTCTTTTCGAGAATGCAGAGTTTCGTTGCAGAATGCGCAAATTAGGAAAAACCGCTGCAGTTTGCTTGAAGCGACACTGTACGCACGAACTAATTCGTATTTCTATAAACGTCGACAACTTCTCCGAAATATCGCTGTAGCGTAGATTATGAAAATGAAGAAGGGACAAAACATTTGCGAGACATTTTTGAATAATTGCAACAAAAACGGTGTTCATTTCATCGTCTTGTTTATTTTTTATATGCGAATTTTGCTATGCAAGTATAAAACGATCTAATATGTTATAAAGCAATGGATCTCATTCGATTTCCAGAGTCGACTTTTTTTTTTTTTTAATTTGTTTTCACGTCAGTTTCCAATTTCGGTATAATGAAATCCAAATTTTCGTGAAGTTGGAAGTATTATTACTATTGCGATTATTTTTTCGATCACTGTAGGTATATCCGGACGAAGATCACGATTTCGCGACGACTCAAAAACATTTACTAATGGAAATGGAAACATTTTGGAATGATTGTTTCGGAGCTATCGAATACGAACAGTACGAAGAAGGTTTGAACTTTTTTAACTTCGGCCAGTAAGTAAAACTTTCTATTTATAAAGACCATAATTTAAAAACGTCTGTTGAGACCGTATTATCACTTTTAATATTACTTTATTACTTTAAAGCGAATTAATTTTATTATAATTATTATTATTGCGTCGTTACTGCAACACACGTAACCATGTCGAAGACCAGAATATTTGGAAAAATTGCGCATGCTAATTGCGTTTATCAATGTATAAACAAAAATATGCGTATGGAAATTAGAAGAAAAACCTGTGTTAACTTTTATCTCCATGAAGATGTTATTTACGAGAGAAAAAATATAAGTCCGCATTTGTGGATGAGGTTAGATAGAACTTACGTATTTGCAATCTTATTGTACGGAGTTGAAAGTTGGACAATTACAACAGCGGCATTAGAAAATAGAACATACAGGCCTTCGAGATGTGTGCAGAATTCCGCGGGTAGACAATCAAGAAATCTTAAATAAGATGCCAAAAGAAAAGGAATTACTACGGACTACTGAATAGCGCAAACTGAGTTACTATGGTCATATTCGTCGAAATGAAAAATATCATCCTTTACTATTGATACTACTACATTCAGAAATTGTTGGCAAAAGACGCGTAGTCAGAAGGAAACTTCAGGGGTGGATCTCCGACGATGGTGATGATGATGTACACAAGCGAAATTAAACAATACAGCTATCGCCTATAGACGGCGTAGATAAGAAGAAGAATATGGCGTATTACACACACGAAGTATGTCCTATATTTGAAGAACGTGGAATGATTTTTAATAAAATAAACAACAAAAAAGAAGTTAAAAAAAATTAAAAAAGCTTTTCACCTGTTAGGTCATTATCCGGTGAATATTCTAAAAAAAAGAATAAAGAATATAAAATGAAAAAATATTAATTTTATATTACAATTCCACAAAAATCGGCAAAGTGAAGAACGGTATTAATAAAACAATCTGACAGTGAATGTGGTAAACAACACAACGATCGGTAATATAAAGTTTTTTTATATAAACAATTTAATTGTTTATAATGAAATAACGAGAAGAATCAAAATGATTAGCATGCGGAAAACTAAAAAATATTTTACAAAATAAGGAGATTCCTGTAAGTCTGAAAAGAAAAACGTTTAATCAATGCGTTCTCCTGGTAGCGACCTATGGGAGTTGGAATACAACAGTAGCAATGGAGGAATGGCTAAGAGTAGCGCAAGGAAGAATGGAAAGTAAAATAATTGACATAAAGCTGAAGGACAAGAAAAAAAAATAAATGGCTTAGAGAAACAACAAAAATAAAGGATATAATACTAAGTATAATCAAAATGGATATAGGTTGGTCATCCGGTAAGACACCAGGAACTACTTGCAAATAAAGTGACAATGCGTACTGCAGACGGAACCCGTAGAATAGGCAGACCACTGACACATTGACGATATAACTGAAGTCCGAAATGATTGTGCAAGTAAAGCGTCTGACAGGGAAAAAGGAACTTCGGGGTGGATTGAAAATAGCTGATGGAGAAGAAGACGAAGATAATTCTTTATTTTACTGACTAATGTGTTTTTATTTATTAAATCGGACAACTGGTTTTTAATTATTTTTTATTTTACTGGCTATTGTTTAATTAATAAAACAAAATAAAATCGAAGTTAATCACTAAAAAAATTTTTTATTATATAAGCAAAGCTTTTCGACTATAAAGTCATTTTCAAGCATTGCCAATGATTACAAAGTTCATGTTTCTTCCACAGTCAATTATACGTTGCTCGCTCACGTGTTGGTAAACCATCTAATCTATGTACATATTAGCTAAAGGGAGCTTAACAAAAAATATTGTGCGCACAGTAGAAGAACTTAATCAAAATTTAAATAAATAGTTGAAAAGACATAATTGTTCACAATTAAAAAACAACCTTTTTTTTTATACCTTGTTCGTATAATTATGATCTATGTTAAGAATATTATGTTATTTTCACTGAAAATGACTTTATAGTCGAAAAGCTTTGCTTATATAATAAAAAAAATTTTTAGTGATTAACTTCGATTTTATTTTGTTTTGTTAATTCATAAAATCACTACTCTCCAATACATCAACATTAATCATTATAAATTGTTTAATTGTTTATGTAAAAAATTCTATATTACCGATCATTGTGTTGTTTATCACATTCACTGTCAGATTGATTTATTAATACTGTTTTCCACTTTGCTGATTTTTGTGAATTATATTTTTATTTTTTTTAAATGTTCACTCGATAATAATGGCCTGACAGCCGAAAGGCTTTATGATATTTCATCAGGAAAATTTTCAGTGATTTTAAAATTTCTTGTTTATATCTATGTTACTTTCTTTACAAGTTTGAATAATCGGATAAGTGTAAATATATAATATGTATATATATATACAAAATCTCACGCCATGGTATGCAACTTCCGAAACCAGTAAACCGGTTTCCATAATATTTTGTTACTTACGCATTGTTTGGTTCAACTTAAAAGATAGGATAGTTTTATTCTCGATTAGTGACGGGCAATTTTTGTTTTATTACGAATTTAATGTTTTCTACAAGGGATTGAATTCATTTTTAAATTCTAATAAGTTTCCAATAGATGTGTTTTAATTTCAACTTTTTTTTCATGCTCCCCAATTTATTCCACGGGCTTTACAAAGATAGTTCAGTTTTTTTTTTGTTCTTTATTCTCATTGCGTCGGGTATTATTTTGTATTTTATATATATATACAAACCTATTATAATACTCAAAATTTTTGGATATAATCTTATATTGCGAACTAAAATTTTAATTGGAAAGTTTTGAAGTAGAAAACGTCCTACTATCACGTGTCCCAATGATACCATAAAATGCTACGATATCATTCGAGGGATTTTAATTTCCTATTCGTTTTTGACGATTGCGATGATTTTTTCATGTTTCTTTCACAGTCAATTATATGTTGCTCGCCCACGTGTTATGTAATCAATATAGATATTAGCGAAAGGGAGGTTAACTAAAAATATTGTGCACAGAGTATGAGAACTTAAGAAAAATGTAAATAAATAGTTACAGATTAAAAAATATAATTATCTACAGTTAAAAGACAACCTTCCTACTTGTTCGTATAATTAGTATTTATTGTCAGTTAAGAATATTATGTTTTATCACTTTTTATTTATCAAGGAAAATCACCGAACGAACTTTCACATTATATTACATATTTAACTAGACGTTAAAATAAAATTAACCAAATACAAACTGCAACGCAGCCTAACACTATCGATAATTCTAATTCTTAACACTTTCCCTTGTTTTCTGTAAGTATATATATATGTGTGTGCAAAAAAAAAAATAGAAAAATTAGAAAATTTTGCTGCAAAGAACTGTTAAACGAGTATGGGAATGGCTTTGTCATAACATCTGCAATCTGATATTCAGAGGCAATTTTTTCAACTACCAGTCTGCCAACGGACAGCTGCTGCATTGTCAATTTTTAGAAACGAGCCTTTCCTGTAAGTGAGTGATTTCACTAAGTAGTTTAAAATATATAATGTTTTACATACCGAAAGTAGATCCGGTAATTGATTTTCATTCTTAGCTTTCAATCCGTTATTTAACTCGTTCCATCGGATTTTTCAGCTTGGCTACACCAGTAGAAACGTCGTCCCCCCCGATGTCCAATTAAATGCGAACTCGACTTAGCTTCGAACTGCGATTTGAACGCTTCCCAAGCATCGTTGGCTGTAATTTTGTCCATAATTTTCTGATATACAGTGTCGGAAATTGTACTAGTGATCGTAGTCTTAATCGCATATACTGTTACAGTGCGTTTCTTCTTTCGACGCACCATCTTTTTCTTCTAGTCTATGACATCTAACGCGCCTTCCTGGTAATCGACCAAATCGTGTATTCTCCTCTTCCAAATCGGCCAATCTATTTCATTGGATGGTGGTTTAAAATAGATCTAAATCCATCTTATCTCGGCTAATTAGCAATTACACTGAACAACTAAACACTTTATATAAAATGTAAACGAAACTAAATATCTGTTTAAAGCATCTTAACCTATTATGATTTATGACTTTTTATTTATTAAGAAATTATACACGTATATTATATAGTAACGTTAAAAAATAAAATTAACCAAATGTAAACAAACTGCAGCGCAGCCTATATGTAAAAACTTACTTCTTCTTTTTTTGTCCAATTTACTCAGTCGTTGGTAGATGGCGAAAATTTCTTGATATAATTTTCGGTCTCTGGCCTTGTGAAACAATATACCTTCATCGACGATCATTTTCGGATATTTCCAAGCAATCCGTTCTTCTGCCTAATCTTTTTCCTGCTACTTTTCCCACGATTTTGGTCTAGTACATATTTCGGACCTCTTAATATGTGTTTACGCTGTTTTCCTTCGTTCGATCGTGTTTAACAATTCTTTATCTTTTTTCAATATGTCCGATACTTCGTTATTCTTCTTCTCTATTGTCCACGATATGATACGACGGTAACACCACATTTCGAAGGCTTCTATAGTTTTGATTATTTTAGCCTTCAGAGTCCATGTTTCGCAGCCATACAGCAACACTGACCATACGTAGCATTTTAAAACTCTGAGTCTCACTTCGAGAGATATTCCATGCGATGTTAATGTTTTTTTCATAAATGCTATACTCTCCTGCATTTAATTTCTTCATTTGAATCCCCGGCTTTGTTTAGCCATGCACCGAGGTAACTTGTTCACTACTTCTAATTCCACATTACTTACTATTATCTTTGGTTTACTTTGATCTACTGTCACCATTACTTTAGATTAATTGTAATACCATATTTATCACAGGTTCTTTCTAATAATTTCAACAATATTCCCAAATCTTTCGCATTTTCTGCTAATATTACCGTTCTGCGTACCTTATATTATTAATGATTTCACCTTCAATTTTGACACCTTCAGATCTGTTTGTTAACGCTTCTCCGAATATGATATCCGCGTATACATTAAACAATGCCGGCGACAAAATACAGCCCTGTCTCACACCGCGCTCAATTTCGATTTTATCCGTCGTTTCGCCGTTATTTAGTTGTTGCCATCTGTTGCAAATATAAATTCTTTATTAATCTTCTATCAGCGGTATCCAATCCAATTTCTTGTAATATATTAATTAATTCGACACGCGCCGTACTTTGTCGAAGGCTTTTTCAAAGTCTATAAAACACATAAATATTGGTCGTTTAATGTTTTTTTTAACTTTTGAGTTAATATGTTCATGCAGAATAATGCATCTCTGGTTCCCAGTCCACGTGGAAAACAAAGTTGTTCTTTATTTATATTTTCTTCACATTTTTGCCGCATTCTAGCTTGTATTACTCGTAGTAATATTTTCAATGCTAATTAGACTTATAGGTCTATAATCGTTACACGACGATGGTCTACTTCGGAATCATAACTAAATTTAACACTAGCCATTCTTTTGGAATATCTCCTTGTCTTATATATCGTATTAAATAATTCAGTTAGTATGCTTCTATCATCAAACAGTTTATATATCTCCGCTACAACATTGGGCCTGGTGCTTTACGTATTTTTGCACATTTTATTGCCTGGGCTACTTCATCTTCTAATATATATAAAACATTCTCAATATTCTGTTCATTGTATTCCGCATATAGACCATCTCTGTCGTCCCCTAAATACTAATCGAATGCGATCATGCCACGATTTTTTAATATCGTCACGACAATCGATAATATTCATTCTTAATAAAGAATCACTCTGTTATTTATTATTTATTACACGTAAGAATGAAATAAATAAAATATCGAATTAATACTCTCGCGTTATAATTTACGCTGTTATTTATATTAATAAATATATTATTAATTAATATTTAAAACGACTTAGTGTAATATTAATTTAATCTAACTGACGACGAGTCTCACACGCGTGTGTTTACGACGGATATAATATTATATCCGCAATTTAATTTTATTATCGTTTCAGCGCTAATTATTAATTTTAAATAATTTTATTATTTTTAGGTCGTTGGAAAATCGTCGATAAATTAAGTGATTCGATATTATGTATGGCTTTGTGTTTACACGCATGCGTGAATTTTGAATTATCGCCAATATTCTATGCTTATGTCGTACTAAATCCGCACTGATAGTAAAATTCGTAGAAGATTTCGAAAAGAAAAATTAACGACCCGGAAAATGGAAAACGGAAAATGAACGTCTTATTAATTGAAACGGTATTTAAAAAATGGAATATCGTCGTTTTAAATTTTTATTTTTTAATTTACAATTTTAAAAAAATAAATAAATAATTGAAATATTTTATTCGCGCGTTTTTAAGACCTATTTTCTTTCTTCGAAATATTAAACCGCATAGCGCTAGCATATTTTATATTAACGGCAATGGAAGAAATTAAAATTTCACGAAATAAAAGCTTTACGATTAATTTGACATTCTTTCCACGATATCGCCGAAATACGGTAATGAAGAATCAACCGGATCTTCGGCTGTAATATTTGATATTAATAATAATAATAATTGTCGTCATTATTAAATCGACGATGATCGTGAAAAGTTTATAAGTTTTATCTCTCTGTCCGGCTCGCGTCTCTATGTTTCCGTCCAAAATTTTATCATCATCATCATCAGCTCGACACGTTCCAGTAAAACTTTTTTTTAAAATCAGGAATATCACCGAAAGGTGCATTTAAATTATAATTTCGTCGAGATTAAACTCTATAATGGGAAGTTATTTAATAAGCTGATAATAAACAGATAAAAATTGAATTTCCGACCGATAGAACGAGGGTATGTTAAGCGAAAAATTTTCTTCCGTATTTATTTACGAGCCTACGAGGCCCTGTAGCAATTGTAGAATTGTTATGAAATGCGAAGTAGCGTGAGAGGAAATTAGTACTACAATGAATTCTAGTAGAAATTAGGATAAATCAAACGTCCTGGTTCATTTCAATCGGCGTATCTGAAGACTGTTATCCGATAAATTAATTGGCTAGTGTATTTGTATGAGACTCCAAGCGCCTTTTATACCGCTCAACGGCGTATTTAACTTCGTGTTGGTCACGATGTAACGTATAGTTCGAAACATATCAAAGGAGGAACAATGAGTAGCTGACCTTATTTTGGAACCATTGTATCTTATTTATACGGATATTTGTTTTCGTAGCATCAGTATGTCCACGCAGGCTTTAACGTTATTTTATAAATTAAAAACCTTATTTTCAAGAGAAAGACTGGAATGTCTGCCAAGAAGCCAGTCCAGCTGCTTCAATTTTACGTCAAGATGTTTTCTTTTCTGTTCGATATGTCTGCTCCATGTTAATTTCCTGTCAAGATGCACACTTAACGTAACTCTGTTCAGAGTTCCGCATTTAACGTAGTAGGTGGACAGGTTATTCGTTAAGTAAATGTGACCTGCGTGCACTTACTTTCGTTAACTGCGATACGCCAACGACTCAGTCGGGTTTCGATTTTTATTACAGAACGTTGCAAAATTTGACTAGGTTTTGCTTTTTTGGCTACAGCTAAAACGGCTGCATCGTCCGCAAACGTGACAGTTATAACATCGTCGCTAACTGGAAAATCAGACGTGAACAACGATCTATAATTAAGTTTCAACCTCGATCGATTACAATATCGAGATCTTTTAGATGCACGTGAGCGATATCGAATCCCGAAGATTAATTTCGTTATGAACCGGATCAGAATTTATTATATCAATTACAGAAGACCGTTTATACTCATCGAATGCCGCCAATTTCCGCCTCCTATCATAGCAGGCTGCTCTCTAGATGAACGACATCTTTATTTCATTCGGATCTGCAAGCATTATAGATATTATCACTCGACGAATTATCAATTTGGATCTTTGCAACGCATATTAATAGTCTGCATTAGAATATCCGCGATTTAAAGTTACACAATGCCTACCGTTTAGGGTCGTCGAAATCGTCTAATTCTTGTTCGTATTTCTTTTTCCCGTCCGTTTGCATCCGTTTTCTTGCACTAATTTTTAATGTTGATTTATAAGATCCTTCGAAACCTTTTCATGTCTGGTGACGTCCATATCCGGAGAATTTTTTTTTTTTTAATAACTCAAAAACTACTGTTCAATAAAACGAAAGATTAGCTTACAATCATTCGTAGAGCACAATATCTTTCAGATGACATTTGCAACAATACATTCATTCAGTTTTTTTACAACATTTTCGAACATTTTTTCTAGCATAGGTCTTTGAATTTTTGAAATTTCTTCAGAAATCCGAGTTTTTATAGGTCTTTCATATCTCGTAGACGTGTTTCGTAAACGCGATTGTTAAGGTATCTCCACACACAAAAAAAAAAAAAAAACACAAAAAAAAACCAATGAGTAACTTTGAATTCTTTTCGAAACTCTGCACTGTGCTGATCGATTCACGATGAAAATAACGTTATCCTTCTCGTTATAGGATGTCATGATAACTGAAACTGAACAAAAACGAATCTCTCGTTGTATACGCTAAACGTGGAGCAGCACGTTTACGTTATAGCAGTGTTAGCAACTGTGGTGTTCAAAAAACAAAACTGTTCATATTTTATGATCATATTCAAAAATAGACGAGTGTCGATAAAACATACGGTTCCTTGTCAAGTGTGCTTCGTAGTCCCCTCAGTCACCGTGTATTATACGCGTGTATAGTACACTTGAATAGTATGCAAATGAATCGGGGGGAAAAAAGTAATATATATGAAAATTTATGCAAATATAGGCTTAAATTAAAACATAAATAAATAATTATATCGCAAACCTGTTCGGTTAATATTAATTTAAAATTATACATATACGTCTAGTCCAGCCGACCTAATGAAAATTTGAATTTAACTTTACCAATTTCGCTCGATAGCTAAGGAAAACCGCGTAAGTTTTCTTCGTAGCAAGGGTAGTTATCCAAAACTAGCTTTGCTAAACTGAAAGCAGAGCTGTACAAACCTCATGAACAATTTTAGGGTTTAAACCTAAACTATCGAGATGAATTTTTAAGACATCTAGAAGTCTGTATTCACTTATGACCGAGCTCTAATGGTAAAACATTAGTAATCATATCGTCGATGTTGTAACCGGGTGAAACTAATAGTCTGTTTTTATTAAATAAATATATATCGCCGTACGGTATAAAATTGCGCGGGGGTTATTTTTCGACTGAGACTCGGCAGTAGTCGCCTTCCTGCTTCGTTACGCAAGTTGAAACTTATTAGTTCTCGTAATTGCTCTCATCCTATGGATACCCATTTATCCTCGAGTGTTCCCATCATAGTAATTTTCCTGCTGCAACGCTCTTCACAGCCTTACCGTTTCCTATAAATATTGCATTTCTCTTAGCTCTTCAAAATGCCGAACTATATACGGACCTAATATTTTAGATTCTGGTATCGTTATTTAATTTTACTCATCCCTGCATTACTTCTTAATACGTCTAATTTATTAGTAGCTCCATTCTTATTCATTCCATAATATGCAGATGTGGGTAAACTGTATAGAAGCTCCCAAAAAAGAAAAAAAAATGAATAAAAGTATTTTCAAATTATATATATATTTTTTTTTTAATTTTTGAAATTAAAATCTCAACAGGACTACGGGAATATTCTTTTTGATAATGCGTCATTATTTCGCGATTTATCACTTTCAGTTGTTCTAGCTATATGACCGACGCAATTCTATTTCAGTTTACATTCGTCATTTCAATTTGCAATTTTAATTTATGATCCAACGATTCTATTCATATTGATCAAAGCGCATAATTAATCTACTAAAATTAATAAACGTCGTTGTTGTTTCCACTTTGTACTTAAATTGAATCTTGTGTTCGAAAACATGAATAAACCAGTATCTCCCCGGATTTAACCGACTGAAGGATATATACATATATATATATAATATAAAAATATAAATGAAGGACTAATGAAGGTAACCTGGCGATCCTGTTATTTATGAGATAAGTTTTATTGTACTTTCAAAAACTTCAACTTTTAAAAGAGTGGTTAATCATCGTCCGTTTTTCTAGACTTTCAGTTAATAAAGTTTCTTTCCTACCAACTCATTTAGCGTAAACTCCGGTTGTGTAGATATGCGGCTTTAAGTTGAAAAAGAGCAATCCAGGAAATTTAAAAAGCAGCAGGTGGTATAAACTATTTGTCAGTGCCTTTGTCGGGAGTTGAGGTAGGTGGAAATGGTTTAATAGATTCGTTCAAACCCTTCTCCGAGACTATTGTAAATTCTTTTTTACACCGCTCTGATACTCTTTTGTCTATCTTTTTTTTTTCGTCTTTTTTCCGTTCGTTTCCGGTAAATCTCATTATTATTATTATTATTATTATTATTTATAAGGGAGAAAGTTTAATATAAATTTGGTCAGCTTTTTATTATTTCGAAACTTGATTTATTACTCGTCGTTTTCGTTTTACTGGCGGTTCTTTATTTGCGGCTGTGTCCAGGGGTTAGATGCCGGAAATCGAGAAAACACCAGCGATAATTCAAGTTGATCGGTTAATTGTTTAAAGTTTCCACCTATTTAACGGATTTGATGTAACCGTTGAAAATTTTAAAAAAATTATTCGATTTTCCATCATCTAACGTTCGAAAATTTCGAACCGAACGGAAAGCGGTTAATTAAAATTTCATTATTAGTTCCATCAATTTGCACATTCCAATCTCTCGCAGTATCCTCGCGTTTTGTTTTGCCGACATCTGTATTTGCGAATGTCTCTATTTTTAAGTGCGGCCTGTAAAATCTGACGGATTAATCCAAATCCGCTAATATCACGAATGTCGACAACACATCTTCCAGATAACAGACGTCTTAAAAAAAAAAGGTCAATGTCTTGCACTTACGTCATCATGAAATGGAGGAAGAATAAATATAAGTCGCTAAAACAAAACAACATTATCCATTGGGATATGGTGTTTGTCTGATATATTTTTTTTCTCGCAGTTGTGTTTATAATCTTCATTTAGATTGGTACAAAAAAAAAAAAAAAAAAAAAAAACAAGAAAAAACATCTAGGACAAATCCGAGACGATTTTACTTACAAAACGCGGGCCAATTTTGATCAATGATTACGTTAGAATCTAAAACAACAGATTAGAAGATGAGCTCGCTTATTTAAGCATTAGGCTAGATAAATTATTATCGACCTGTTTTTAAAACAGCGTGAGGGTGTGTACATTATTTTCGATTTATTTAAAAAAAATCATAAAAATCCGCAGTAATAATTTACACTCGATATAATAAAACGGTAATATGTTTGGTGTTGTACTAATTTATAGGAACTCCGGCGACTTTAAATATACCATCGCTTTAGATAGTGCACTCGCATTAAAACAACTCACCATTACCTTCATTTTCTATTTATTAGTGATAGCCTAAAAGAACGTACAAATAAATTCTTCGATTGTTGGGCTACGTCTCTGGTTATGATTATAAATAATAAAGTTATATATATGTAACATAGACACGAAAGTGTAAAAGCGGGCTACAAACTATTTTGAACCAATCACACATTTCTACATTTATGTTTCTCTTCAAAAAATAAAAAATTGTAAATTATACAATACGCTATATTTTCCGAAAATTAATATTAATCCGAACAAAACTAAAGCTATCTGTTTCAGTCGTGGGCATTCCACGGCATATTTTTATTATTTATTATAGCCTTATTTACATTATATATACTTCGTAAAATAAATAATTTAACTGAAAATTGCCCTTATCCTTGGGCAAAAGGCCTCCGTCAACCTTGTCTATTCCCTACGGTCCGGAGCAATTCTCTCGTATTATTTATTATGAATAAACTTTGTTATTCCGCCTCCCATCCTGGCTTCTTTTTTTGTTCACAATATACCAATGTTTATAATCTCGTAACATGTGCCCAATTCTACTTTTTCCTTTTATACTCATTGACTCATTAAGTACTACAGCATATAATGGAAGCTATCTTGTTGTCTTTCTCGATCGCCGCCTAAATTTCATTCGGCACTTATCTCGTATTATTCTTAGAACGAATAAAGCAATTTGCGCCATCTATCTTTAACCGAAAATCTTTCTTGAACTCTCGTAATAAAATGATTATTTTATAAAACTCTTATACGTCCGCTAATATCTTACGTGTGCCCAGTATGGTGTTGTACTTCAGATTCAGCATACAAACAACACCAAACTATAAAAAACGGATGCCTCCGATTGAAATTACTGACCTACCTTACCTTGAGGATTATATATTAAATCTATTCGCTAAATTCTTCGCTCAGTGTTGATCTTAATACACACATTAGGTCTATCGGAGATTACGATTCCAGACGGCTTATGTATACAAAGTATAAACTTACGACGTCTAAAACACGACCTAATATAAACTTGTGATCAATTAATTAACTGTTGAATATATTGGAGAGTAGGAAAAAAAGATGTAATAATTTTAGTTCGCGCTTGAAAATGACTGTCGAAAAGCTTCGCGATTAAAAACTTTTAGTGATTGTGTTTTATTTTGTTTGTTTATAATTAATTAACTATATATAATAAAAATTTAAGTCGATATTCGAATCGGAGTTACTTGTCGTAATCAGAAACCTGGCGGATATAAAATTTGATTCTAAAACGCTATAACATGATAATAAATAAACAGTGGCAATGGAATAAAATGGAAAGTAGTCAAATAAAAAATGTAAAATTAGAACATGAAAAAATACAACATGTAAAAAGTACAAATACCTAGGTTCATTAATAACAGAAGATGTGAGAAGTGTTTGAGAAATTAGGTAGAGAATATCAAAGGCGAAAACCGCATTTATGAAAATAAATCTTCGTTAACATGTAAAAATTTAAATACAAAAATACGGAAAAGGTTAATAAAGGTTTGATGTTTGGAGCGTATTTTTGTACGGTTCAGAAACTTCTTGGATTATAAACAAATGCAGACGAAACAATTGCGTCAAAATGTGGTGTTGGCAAAAAATGTAAAAAGCTAAATGGACAGACAAAATAAAAAAAATATCAAGTTTGGAATAATATACCGAACTTCCAGTGCAAAACACTTGGATTCATGGCTATCTTTCAACTAGCATTAATAATGCAATTGATCATTTCGTATCGGAGGATAAGTATCATACGGCTTTAGAAATTACTGTTCACAACGTTCGTTAACCAAACCTAATTACGTTACTACTTATCCGATGTATACGCTTGTGAAACTTATCAAGTTTTCTACCGTTAGATAGGAAGTTTCAAGAATAGATTAGATTGAGGTTTATAATTAATCCAGATGAGGTAACGCATTTCTTTTATACTAAGATTTATGATGCGCTTGACAGGGTTGTACCTAAAAAATTAGTTTACAGATCTAAAATTATCTTCCGTAGTTTACACAAGAAATAAAACGTAAACGTTAGATTTAAAGTGAAATGTAGGAAATCTTACCGCAGAACAGATTGATTATTAAGTTCAGTAGAGTAAGATATGAGATTAAAAATATCGTTTTCTAAAATTATATTATTGAAGTTGAAAAAAAAATACCCAGAATAATTCCAGTAAATTCTGGTCATTTGTGCAAAACAAGAGAGAGACACTCCTAAATATATGAAGTACAATGGCAGAAATATTGGAATTAGTGAGGATATATGTAATTTTTTTCGGATTATTATGCTTCGATGCATTCGTGTGAACATATATTAGATGCTAGTTACCCTGAAACCGGAGTTAATATTTTTCAGCTTAACTCTATCTCTTCGTGCGAGTAAATCAAGCAGTTATTTTTTATATCTTGAAGTCTAAATCATCTATTGGTCCTGATAACTTGCAACTGCTTATATTTAAGTTGCTAATCTATTGGAAAAACTTCTAGTATATTGGTTTAATCTAATATTAAAACAGGATACTCTTAAAACATCTAGAGTAATATCGGTATATAAATCAGCTGATCGTCAGCTAATCGCCAATTATCGACCTATCTCTATACTCTGTACACCTGCTAAATTATTAGAATCTATAATATACGTTAGGTTGAACAGTTATTTACTGATGAAAACTATACCCGAGTAACACGGATTTAGGATGCGCAAGTTTACTGAGACAAATCTAGTTGCATACACTAATCAGATTTCTAGATTCACGGATCTCTGGTTTGCAAGTTGATAGTATTTACACTGCTGTTAGTAAAGCATTTGACACAGTTAACCAATCACATCTAAATAAATTCGAGGTAGCTTGGATTTTTTAAAATTGTTTCCCATTCCGGATTTAGCCGGTAGGGCAGGTATAGTTTAAAAAGAAAATTTGTGAGTATAAATATGTAGGGAACTAGTATGCTTAATAAGTAACTGTGTGTAACTGTTGTGTAGTTGAAACAGATACATGTGTAAGAATAATAATAATAATTATAATAAGTGTGTGTAACAGTTCCGTGTATAGTATAATTTATAGAATGGTTAGGGGGATGAAAAATAACATAGTCCCCTAGACCATGAAAATGTGTGTATAAAATGAGTTTGTATAAATAAGACAAGTATTATAAAATTACAAAATAAAAATAATACTAAATACTATATATAACAGTATAATACTTAAAAATAGACATTAGCTATTACGACAAATAAAATAGAGTGAGTTCATGAATAAAATTGAGTAAGTTTATAAGAATTTGATCGTGCCATGGATTGACGTTT
Organism: Coronaproctus castanopsis; assembly: GCA_032883995.1. Lineage (NCBI taxonomy): Eukaryota > Metazoa > Arthropoda > Insecta > Hemiptera > Monophlebidae > Coronaproctus > Coronaproctus castanopsis. The sequence goes on along the minus strand of CM065052.1, from coordinate 185,593,543 downwards.
GAATTTTTCACTACAGGTAAAATGCTTTACGCTTTTATTCCTTCAATATATCTACAATAAATTATTCTTAACTAAATTTAAATTTATTACGCATAATATCGTAAGCAACCTGCAAAAATACATCCTTGCTGGAACTTAAAGGGAATACTGACGATAAGTTAAAACTATATATATAGAGCGGATATTATATGTCTAACATCATCAATAGCGCCCGTTGAACAACGAGTGTAATAATGATAATTTGCAAGTCCGAACCTATATAGATAGGTGCCAAACTTACCGTGTCCTGTAAGAATCTGTCTATTATAAAAATTAATATCGAGTTTTTTAAATTTTAACCTATATGCTATATCTGGCAGAAATTCATATGTTTTCCGGCCAGTTGTTGTCATGTCCCACCTTCTCCGCCATTCTTTCACTAAGACTTCATTAATGTGACGTTTGAATAATTTAGTCACAGTGTACTGTATTTTGTTAGTAGAATCATCTAAAAACTTGGAATTATGTAATCGAGAACACTCACCACCAAACGTTCTCCTGTGATAGCTCTGTAAATTATATATAGATCTAGACACCGCCACAGATTACACAGGCAGCTGAAGTAGGTGATGTCATCTAAAGTGAAGTAATCTTAAACAAGAATTTACGCTGTTGCTGATTTGCAAGATTAAGAAACAACTGAACCATATCCATACAAAGATTGAACCAACCCTCTCTGAATTTTAAGTCCCAGAAATTTTTTTAGATTCTTAATAACCTATGATATAATACAGAAAATTTCGATGAAATATATTGAAAGTGGAGAATAAATGTTAGTTTCGCATCAATAATGATACCGAGGTATTTCAAATTAGCAGTATGTTCTATTCTTGGTCTAGAGACAAGTTCTAAGTCTTTAACTGTATTAACTAGCGTCACCAAAAACGCCAAACCTACACTTAGCAAAGGTTGCTTGGGCTATCAAAAGATTTTATAATATTGTTGGAATTCTATTTGCATAACCGTAAGGTCTGTGGTGTATAATGGCTACCATTCTAATTCACATTCGGCCACTTCAGGGGTTCCACAAGGTTCAAATTTAGGTCCCTTCCTATTTATAATTTTTATTAATGAAATTGGGAAGAATCTTTGTTCAAATTTTCTTTTATTTACTGATGATCTCGAAATTTATGATCCCATATCTTCACTAGGCTGACTGTGAGTTAATGCAAAGATACCTCGCTAAGTTGGTATTGCGGAGCAAAGGGAATATCATTTATCTCATATCCCCACTTGAGTTTCTGTCGAAACAGCGGAGTTCGTATTGATGACAACTGAAAATTTCCTATACATGTAAGCTATGTTGTTAATAAAATGCTAGGTTTTATTGTGAGAAGAGATCCATGGACGGCGACTGTCGTTTTATAATGCACTAGTGCGTACTCTGTTAGAACACTATTCAATTGTTTGAGAACCGTATCAAATACATTAGGTTACTTGACAAAGTTCAGTGTAAATTTTTATTAAAATATCTATATTACCTTATATCATGTGTTTATGAGTTACGATATATTGCGAAATATAATGGATGTGAGGTATTTACATTACAGAAGGAAATTACTTCTGTCACTGTTTCAGTTCGTAGGTCATGATGTAATGTTGCGTTTGACACAAACCAGGGTCGTTGGATAAAAGCGATATTGATATCGCATCCCCACAAGTGATCGCCGTACCTTCATAACGGTTTCAGATACGTTTTGTATAACAGAAGTTTGTTTTGTAAAGCTTCGAACGCCACCCTAACCACCAATTTAGCTTATACAACTTTAAATCTAGTTCTTTTCGTTTTCGCACAGTATGTGCTTTCCATATTAACTTGCCAGATAGGCGTTTAACATCCGGTATGTAAGTAAAAGTTTATATTGACTTTAGTAGGATTATATGAATGAGTGTGATGTGAATGTGTGTAGTATTTTCTGTATTTTTTTTTCGTTTTTTAGAATTTTTCAAATTATTCATTGTACTATTTTAATTTTTTTTTTTTTTTTTTTTTAATACTATAAGGAAATTTGTCACTTTCTTTTTCTCGGACGAGATCGCCTACTACCGGTCTACGTACGAAGTCCCGACGCCGCCCGAACGCACCGGTTGTATTAGCGAGGAAAGTTCCGCCCGCGCGCCCGGGCCTAAAACCTATCGCGATTAATGCGAAAATTTTACTTTTAATTTCTTCGAAAAGAGGATACTTTTCGAAAGGTAATGCGAGAAAAATTTTCGATTTTCGTCAAAAATTCGCCGAGTTACGCGCGATTGAAAATTGCCGTTAGAAATTTAGCGCGTTTTTCAAATCGCTACCCCGATTTTCGATCCGTTATAAAAAATTTTAAAATTGTCCTACGAATAAAATTTTTTTTTCCGTTACCATCTACATATTCTACCGTTTACGAAGATGTAATTTTTTCCGTTTAATTAGAAGCCGTTTTCGAAATATAAGCGAAAAAGTTCGTAATGACGTTTTTTTAAGTATCGAAATTTTTTCCGAATCTTTCGTCTCCATTTGTCGAGTTGGTGTAAATTTCCGGAAAAAAATTGTTATTACCTTAAATACGTCTGTTAATATGTACTTTACAACGCAATGATCTCGGTACGATTCCGATAGATATTTCGGCCGCACGAGGTCAATGAACTTGAAATTCGAAAAAGTTTAATTACCGACGTCGTAATACTTAGAAATTCGAGAAAATTTATACATAGACTGCTTATTAATAGGCATTCGCGAGTATGGAAAAAAAATCGAAAAAATTTTAAATATCGCGTGTTTTACACGGTTATATAGAACCGGAAGTGGGTTGCCTGCCGTATGTACGCTATTAACACGGCCTATATAAACGTTTTATATATTCGTATTAGCTAATATTGTAGACCATTACCTAATCTTTACAACGATGTACCAGTACTTATTTAAAATTTACTTTTTTTATTTGTTGTGATATATATTATGTACCTACGCAAACTTCAGTTTATTAGGTAGTCTTATATACATGTTATATATAATATGCAGCCGCGAGTACTTATTTAAAATTCACTTTTTATATTTGTTGTGATATAATGTACTTTGCAGCCGCAGGTACTTATTTAAAATTCACTTTTTTATATTTGTTGTGATATATATTATGTACGTACGCATATTTCCGTTTAGTGGGTGGCGTTATAAGGTAGGTAGCCTTATTTTCACACACACACACACACACACACACACACACACACACACACACACACACGCACACACACGCATATATATATATATAATAAGCAGTCGGGGGTACTTATTTAAAATTACTTTTTTTAATTCGTTATGATATATTATTTACGTACTCGTAATGGTATAATATATTATGTACGTACGCATATTTCCGTTTAGTAGGTAGCCTTAAATATATAGGCTTAAATATATATATATATATATAATATGCAGCCGCGGGTACTTATTTAAAATTCACTTTTTATATTTTTTGTGATATATATTATGTTCATACATATATTTCCGTTTAGTAGGTAGCCTTAAAAAATAATGTATATATATATATATATATATATATATATATATATATATATATATAATGTTGATGTATTGGAGAGTAGTGATTTTATGAATTTAGCAAAACAAAATAAAATTGAAGTTAATCACTAAAAAATTTTTTATTACAAAAATATGAACACGAAGCTTTTCAACTATTAAGTCATTTTCAAGCTTTAAAAAAAGCTTGAAAATGACTTAATAGTTGAAAAGCTTCGTGTTCATATTTTTGTAATAAAAAATTTTTTAGTGATTAACTTCAATTTTATTTTGTTTTGCTAAATATATATATATATATATATATATATATATATATATATATATATATATATATATATATATACTTTGCAGCCGCAGGTACTTATTTAATATTCCCTATTTATATTTGTTGTGATATATATTATGTACGTATGCATGTTTCCGTTTAGTGGGTGGCGTTATAAGGTAGGTAGCCTTATTTTTACACATATATATATATATATACAGTCGAGGGTACTTATTTAAAATTACTTTTTTTAATTCATATGTGATATAATATATTATGTACGTACGCATATTTACATTTATTTGGTAGCCTTTTATATATATATATAACGCCGCGGGTAATTATTTAAAATTCACTTTTTAAATTTGTTATCATATAATATATTATATACGTGTGCATAATCAATGTATATATATATATTGAAAACAGCAGCTGCAGACCAACGTTTGGTGGGTAAATTTAAACGCAAAAATTTCGACAGGGAACACCTTTTAAATTTTTCAAAATTCGATTTTTTTCTCTATAAATCGCTAACGATTCGAAATTTTGAAAAATTGTTTAAACAAAAGTTACGCGGCATTAAAAGACGCGTCTAATGATGGAATCGTCGTATTTTTATATATGATGCCCATTGAGAAAATTGGGCTTAAAGGGTTTAGAGGTTTTTGGCTGTTTTTCAAGGTGCTATCATACATAGAGGTTTCGAGTTGACATTAGGCGAAAGTAGACGTCGAGATCTATCATTTTGTAATAATGTAACTTTTTCCAAAATTTATCGGTAGGGAGAAATCGCAAGTTTAAAATTTGATTTTCGATTTTGTAAAAATTTTCCAGCGATTTTTGGTCGACGGATTCTACATTAAAATTATACTACGGCCAACAAAAAGTGAATAAATTTTAAATAAATGTCTATTTCCATGGAAATCAAAAATATATTGTTTGTAGATGTTAAGAATCCCCTGGGCAAAACGAATTACTCGATATTATAAGTACATGATCGCGTTCATAGAAGACAGTCAGACATGGTCCGGATGGCTTGGAACAGGGATTCATCGCGATTATCATGTTGAGTAGCAGTTTGTGCTCAGTAGTAAATAGAAGAAAAAATAATGTGGTCGCGTTCCTGCAAGAAGGTGAGACATGATATTGACGGTAGTAGGAGGATGTTTTGCAGAATGCGTCTGGATGATTTGGATTGTGGTCATTAGTAATTAGAAGGAAAACGTGATCGCGTTCCTGCAAGATGTTCAGATATGGTATGGACGGTAGTAGGAGGAAGTTTTTCAGAATGCGTCTGGATGATTTGGATTGTGGTCATTTGTGATTATATATATATATATATATATATATATATATATATATATATATATATAAACGATCTTTTTTTTAATATATATATAAATTAACGATCTTTTTGTTTTATGTAGACTTCCCACTTGCGGAGTCTACTTAAAGGGCGGTTTTACATTCCAACTTCCGCACGTTGGCAAAGTTTAAGTTATACTTCCTCCCAGAAAATATTTCCTAACTAATGAGCGCAAGTTGGTGCGTACCCGGCGGCGCCTGTAATGTTTTAGGTATGGAATGAAACACGTTTGGCGCGCTTTTTAACAGATCAAGTACATACGGATGGATATTTGTGAATAACTCGGCGAATTTTAGTCGGATTTGGGCAAACCTTTTTTTGTTTTACTCCTAATCATCCCTTAATTATACCGTATACGATGGGTAGCCCACGATTGGCAGCCCCCTAGTTATAAACCTACACTATAATTGGCCTTTTTAGCTGTTGTGTGGCATCGTTACAATAAATAAATAAATTAACACCTTGTCTTCAATTTTCGGGTTTAATCTATTTTGTATATATTGAGCAAATTCAGAAGTTTAATGTGAAACATGTACGAAATGATAATAATAAAAATGTTATATACATTTAACAAATATAATTCCAGCAAAGGTAATATTATAAACAGAAGTCGAATATTTCTCGATTTATAATATTTTTGCCACATGTGCAACACAATTTTCGCTGAAGTTTCTTCGTGGATGCCGTGATTCAGTGGACCTCTAATAAGATTTCCCAAACCAACGCATCTAATCCTTGGACGTACAACGAACCTATTAACTTCATCAGGTTCCTACTTGTTGTTTTCTCGCCAGTTGCTGTTCGTCTTCTAGTTGCCATTGTATTCCTTTTCCGTGCATGGTCTTCGTCGCTGTCGTGTATAGCATTTTCAATTCGATTTAGTGAAGACGTCAAATCGTCGTCGTCAGATAAGTGGTCGTTGTAAATAATTACGTGTAATTGTAGTCTGTACATCGCTCGATGAAATTCGATTAGAAACTATGATTTCTTCGGCTTGGTAAATAAAGCGAGTCTTTCGCCGCGTGAAAGCGGTGCGTCCCCGCTGGCTAAATCCCAGAGGTATTATAACGACACCGCCGTTTCTGTTTTGGACCTCTTCCATAAGGGTAAAGTTTATATATATATATATATATATATATATATATGGCCTGGTTGTGCAGGCCATCTGGCCGCCGAAAGAACAAAAATAAATCATAAATAAATATAACGAATGAATTAGATTAAACTAAAAGAAGAGAAAAAACTATAAGATATTAAATATAGCAAGAGAGGATAATAATCACAAAAAAAGGAAACATATAAAAAGAGGAAAAGGAAAATGACTCCCAAAACAAGAACCAACTGTTAAATTAGAATATGATTAATATTAATGAATTTAAATAATACTATTAAAACACAAACATCAAAACATAACAAGGTAGGAAAATCTACAGCTTTCTATACACACGATAATGAATAACAATTGTACATACCTGACACATTACTAATAAATTACAATGGAAAAGACTAGAATATTCTTATCTACAGATAAAATCTTAATCTGTTTTTCATGTAAAGAAAAACCGGACACAAAGCATCCATCAGTAACTAAGAATGAAGGAACAGATTTTACTATGGAGAACAAACAGGAACCTGAAATTACCACTGACAAAGAACAGTTAAAACTTCCAGCGCCACCCATTGCAGGATTTGAATCTGAAAATTTAATCTCCGAACAAAAGGGAAATATGGAGTTCTGAGAAGTTACTAATCTCGTAGTTGATCTTGAAAATAGGATGAAGATCCCCACAACGGTGATAACTGAATTAGCTAACATAGATATTAAAAGTAAAAAAAAAAACAAAACGACCAAAGACTGAAGACTGTGTCGCACATTTAAATTTAAATATAGAAGAAATTTGATAAAATACAAATAAATGCATTTGAAGAAACTTACCCCAATATATGTCCCATTACTACGAATGAATACATAAAAATGCTACAAACTCTAAAAGGCAATAAAGATAAAATCGAACTTATGAAAAAAAAGTACACAGATGACATACAAGGAATTATATATATGACAGAAGAAATTCACCCCTACCTAAATAAAGATACAAAGCGGACTCTCACAAAGGGGTTTTGAAAAGGTTAAAAGGTTTTTTTTATGTTTTTTTTTTCCCAACATAAATTAATATTTATTCTATACATAAATGAAAATGTATCTTTTATTATTGTATTTATAAGAATTTTACATTAAGGCCTACGAGCCGGTACCAATAATTTATATTAATTTATATTGTCAAATAGTTTATACCTTATTTATATGAATAAATTCCTTCTTCTTAAAAGGTTAAAAACTGAATTCGAATTGCAAAATGCATAAAAAACAGATTTTAAGGAGGACAGTTTTGGAAAACTTATATGAATAAATTCCTTCTTCTTAAAAGGTTAAAAACTGAATTCGAATTGCAAAATGCATAAAAAACAGATTTTAAGGAGGACAGTTTTGGAAAACTTGTCCGATCTGTTATTTTGTGCGGCTCGAATCCGATTGATTCGTGTCCATTTCGTAATATCATCCCTCCACCTAGTATCATATACCTTCCTTGTGTACGACGACTGTCAATCGGCCACCGCACTGCGTTATACGTTTAGTCTATCTATCATCGTCTTGTCTTTTGATATGTCGGCCAAAAATTCTCTTTAGCCTGGCGATTTGTTCCACCGCATTCAGTAATTTTGTTTTCGTCTTATCCATGAAATCGTATTATGGTCATTGATGACTGATATATTGACTGTTTAACATATCATGATCATTAGTGTATCGTAGGCTGGTTCGCATCACGTATCAGCTTCCATCCAAGCCTATCGCAAATTTTTCTTCTTTTGATTCCGGATAAGTCGATATTCCACTTTCTTTAGCACCGTGTCCATGAAGCCTTTCACCCGGTTTTCTCCATTATCTTACCTTCAATAATATCTTTCAACATATTTTGATTCTAGCGTAATGACTTCGCTACTTAAGTCGCGAACATTTTATAGTATACTTCTTTTTTCATTTAACCTTTCTAGTACTAATTTTCTGTAGACATATTTTAAAGGCTTCAGTGACCATACCAAAATTTTAACCAAGTTTTTATTGACATTATGATGAGCTACGATTTCATGAAGACCATTGAATCCGCACAGTATTCGGAAGAAGGATATATATATATATATACGTATACACTCTTGCCAATTTTTTTTTGTACGCGTTCGTAGGTTAACGAATTGTAAATTTACCGGCGAATAATTCAATATTTTATGTTCGATTTTTCTGTTTGAATTTGTATTTTATTATATTAATGTTTTAATTGATAGTAGGAAATTGTCGAGCCGGTTTACAACATGATGCGTCGCTCTATAAAACACGAACAACAAGCTTCCGGCTGTTACTGACTAGTGATAAACTTTTAACAAATTACTGTTTGGCGTGTTTACGTGCAATAATATCATAGAATTTTGCAACTACGACGAAGTCCTATATCTTTGAAAATTATAACTATGATAGTCAGCGGAGGGTATCGAACTGAAATTAAACTTTGCCAACTGTAGGAAATTCGAGAAAGTGTTAAGAAAATAACTAACGTTTTAAACGGGTCAAGGCTCGAATAATGCAACTACTCCAGTAAAACACAGGAAAAACTATTAATCATATACACACACACACACATATTATATAGGATTGTTGTATTTTTCAGAAGCTACACGTATAAATTAAAATTATATAATGTGTAATGAATTATTATTTTTTAAATAAACTTATATTATTTAAAATTTATTTTATTTAACGCGTCGTTATGTTTGCCTACTTGTTAAAATCTACATTTATACATATCCGAATAAATGCGTGATATGTCGGTGATTTTATAAATTATAAATAAAACAAAGTAACAAGACGTTTTAATCACTTTAAATATTTTTTATTTGGGCAAAGCTTTTCGACAGGTACGTTGTTATAACGTTATAAATTAACTCAAATATTTATATAATAACTCGTAATTTAATATATACATATTTCATTAGCCGGAGGTAATTTTACTCTTAGATTTATTTTACAATGAATTTTATTAATAAAGCAGATTTAAAAAATTAATTCTTCGAAATTTCAGGTTTCCTAAAATGTTCGATTTTATACATTATTAAAAAAAAAAAAAAAAAAAATTAGACACAGTTTGATCACTATAAAATTTTTTTACTCGCGCAAAGCTTTTTAACCATTGCGTCATTATACATTTGCATCAGTATGTCTACCCTTACAGAGCACATACCCATCTGTAATACACCCAGTTTTGTAAGCAGCCGTATCGTTCTAGAATATACATATTTAAAAATGAAGGTTCAATTTTTCATTTTTTAAATTTTTTTTATTCCTTACTCACTAACTAATCCCAACAATGTAGTCCACCAACATTTAGTCGTCGATTAAAATTTTCGAGATCTGTTTTAATCATTACCGGTAAAGAATTATCGAGCTAGGCAATCTGGTATATGATGATATTATATCTGCTCGAATGAGACCGAAATAAATAGTAAAACCTCACATTTCATGGATTTAAAGTGTATAGACAAGACCGAAATGCAAAGCTCGTAGCCCCACTGATTACTCATTCATTCTGTACCCGTTTTACAATTGAAATCTATACAAGCTCTTGGATCTAGATATTGACGCTGAGATGATATATTCGTATTCTATATATTGTTCTTCCGAATTATCTTATTTTCGAACATATGATATATTTCCTTACTTAAGCAGTTTAATAATAAGGTTGTTTTAGCGGATGATTTCAATTCCAGGCACACGGCTTAAAACCGCTATATAAAAAATAAATTCGGAAAAATTCTACTCGATTTTTAACTCGAATTTTACTACTCTCCCTCCAACAAATCCAACCTACATTCCAACTTCTAATAGTATGTAATCGACCACGTATATTAAGCGAAACATTTCCTTATGTTTCAACACTAGTTTCATTATCATGTTTATTGAAATCACCAAACCTCCTAACATCGTAGAACACATTTATGATTTTAAATATATCATCAGAAAGAAAGTGTTCAACCGTGTCACTGTTAGAACTACAATACGGACAAGAGTTAGAGGGAAAATACTGCCGGAAATTGTCCAGACGGCACCTGACTGGAAAAGAAATTTACATCAAGATGGTCTTTAATTCTAAATCTATTTTCAATAAAAAATCTCGAAAGTTGTTCTACCGCGAAAATTATTAATCCATCTATTCTGTCATGTTTCTAAAATTATTGCGTTGATTTTCTTAGTAAAGGAATTCTTTTAAATTACAATTTAATTCGTACCCAAAACGAGAATAAAAATAACCTTTCACGTCCATTTTAATTGTAATCAATTTATTAATAAACATACTGAACTGTGAGATCAAAGCCGACTTGAAAATACTTAAGTCAGTAGGCAAGATCCCTATGATAAGTGGTGCAGCCACGGTTGATACAGTTCTATATGAAGACGCAACACTAGCTAGTTAAAATTTTATTAAACATAATTGAATTTAAGTTGTGGATATAAATATTTTAGCAATAATTAAACAAAGATTCGATACTTCATAAATAATTGAACGCGCCCTTTATATTTAATTCCGCCGATGTTAGGTTGAATTTTGAGGAGTGTAAAGAAATTCTATTAACTTTATTCGGAAAATATTTAACATGTCGATTATAACTTATTATCTAGAATAATTATTCCCAGATATTTTACATAACGTTGCAGTCCGTAAATTGCTACAAAATTGATAAATACTTCTGTTGCTAATTACCTATAAAAAATTATTTAAAAAATACATCTTTTCGTTTATTATTACAATAAAATAAATTTTCGAATAAAATAATAACTACAGTAACCAAATCGACACTATACATACTTGTATGTAAGAGTGTAATTGATATTAAAAATTTCCCCCCGGAAAAGCATCGATTTATCCAAGTCCGATACTGAGGTGTCTAAATATTCTAGAATGATCCTAAAAGTCGAATTGATGATTTGGAATTATATGACGGTTATTTAGTATTGGATAAAAGTGATTTAAGATAAGTCTTTGGAAGACTTTTAAGAAAGAACAAAGCAAACAAATTGTTCCGGAGAAAGATACACCTGTTTCAAAAATAACTTCTGTTTGTTTTCCATATGTTTGGAAAATATGAAACTCTAAGCGTGCTGTTGAATAGCGTTAGTCGCTTTATTCCGATAGCGTATACAGGAAAATTTCTCAGAAGTTTTTTTTCGAAATGTTCGAATATCTGTTTGAAGCGTTCCGATCAGAATTCAATTAAAGTGTGAAAAACTATAGACTAGTGATTTGCAATTAGCTTTATCATCGTCTGTTTTTTTTCCAATTACCGTCTATTTTCAAAAACTAAAAGGTTCTTTCAATAGGTTTTTAGCTTTATACTATAAAGCTATGTTTTTATTATTTAACGAATCCGATTTGTATGCGAGAAATTTTGGTTTTGTATTTGTTCAGTGTAATTTTCAACTTAGATTGTAAAGTAATTTAGACTCCAGCGGAAACCAGCGATTACGTTGGAATTTTTTCCTTCCTGCAGAACGGGCATTTCTAATTAAGTTTTGAATCTAAGTTGGAACAAAGATGTAGCGATATTCACTTTTATTAAAATCAGAACTGGCGGACTCGTAAAATGCACCATAGTAGTAATGAAATCATTCAGTAACAATATCAATACTGAGGTTAATATTATAAAACGGTCTATTTTGTAGTTTTGTTAATTGAGGATGATTTTACAGTCTCTGTTGTATAAGTGAAGCCCGAAAATAATAAAGAAGCGCAATATATTCGAATATCTATTGCAATTATTAGGCTAGTAGGTTGGGGGATCACTGGAGAGAGAAGCCAAAAAAAAAAAAAAACGATCTCTATTACTTCAGCAAATTTTTTCACGATTAATTAATTATTCTAGATCCCCATTTACTACGCTTTGCATTGTCTCTCTGCCACGAATAAATTTTAGTTCGAAAGTGTTGAAAAATTACATTAAATTCACACCTTGCGCTAAACGAAACTCTGACAATATATTGCGACTATTCCAAATATATTTCTGCTATTTCAAATTTACTTATTTTATGTTAAAATCCGATACGTGTACGAAGAACGTGAGAAGTGATTAATAACAGTTCTTAACCTAATACCACCAGTGCTGTACCATCAGGAATCATCAATACGGTATACACTTTGCAACCGTGTATGTAATGAAGCCAATATTAACTGCATCGTTTCGTTTATTGGCGCATTCCACGATATAATCAATAATGAGTGTTGAGCGCCGATTTTTATTACTATTATTATTTATTGTATTTTTTCAATTAATTTTGTTATCGACGATAATAAAAAATAAGGAGAAATTATTGCTGTTATCGTGATGATTATAATCAGTTACCTGAGTTCGAGCGTACGAACATCTACTTTATTGTAGTATCAGATGTGCTGTTTGTTATATAGCTCGCGAGTTGACTCCTTTGATATAGAACACGTATGACGGGTTCGGTCGCATATCTTTGACGAGCTTGAAAGTCGTCTCATCTAGAGCATTTTTTACACGTTTTTATTAACTCGCTTTCTTGCATGTCTGTCCGGGTGAAACTTTTTACATGATTTTGAACTTACTTTCCGATTGGTTAGTGAGACTTGAAATTTTGAAAATAGTATAGAATTGGATGAAAATAAAGAAAAATATATGAAAATTTAAAAAAAATTATAAAATAATTTTTAATATACCACACGTTTTTAAAAACGAACTAAAATGATTACCTCATTTTAACGTTAGATTACAATCATTTGATGTATGACATTGATGGAGTCCAGAATTTCTATAAGGCTCTTTTATTGTTGCAACGTTATTAATATACAAATAACTCGAAATATGTCCTCAGTTTTTAACGATGGTATAACATCGAAATAGTGTTTTTTTTTTTTTAGCGTGTTTATTACTCTAATTATTTCAAATAGTTTTGATTGTAATTCACTAATTACATCCGTTATATAAGTAGAAGAGTATTGTCTTCTACTAATGAGAATATATAATAAAAGTAATTGTTCTCATTTAAAGCGTTGAAAATAGTAACAAGGTTGGTTCGAACTGTGTACCTGTTTTAACGTTAATCAAAATTCTATCTAAAATCGGTAAATTTTTGTATATTTTTTACCACATTTTATATTTTGATATACATTACTATTAAGCGGATTATCCTATATAACGGATTAATTAAATTTAATTTCGAACGTCTTTTCTAAAATTTTGAGAACGAGAAATAAACGGACAAAGAAAATGGATCTTTTACTGATGACATGGTATATTTGTCTTTGAATGTGCAACTTTTGAATCTCGACCTCTAAGATTCTTTTCACTAGGATATTACAAACCAACGGGTTTTTTTAAATTAAGTTCTCGCAGAGTGCAATGCGGTATAAATTTTCTATAATGATTTTAAACCAATATTTGACCGTATCTCATACTAAAACGACTGCATCAGTTTATCGGTGATCGATTTCTCTTGCATCAGAAATTACGTTCAATTACGCTAATATTTAAAAAATAGTACAAATATTTCCTCCTCATATGAATTTATATATATATATTGTGCGACCCGCCAGATATGCTGCAATGAAGAAGGCGAAACCACTACATTAAATATCCCGAGATATTACGACATTATACAAACAAATAATCATAATCTGCCATGCAGTTCGATTAGCAATCGGTTCTATACGAATCCGTGTCAGATAGTGTTAAACCGGCCATTTAGAAGTTCAACATAAGGCTCAGGGTGGAAAGTAAGCGACCGATATGGAAATAAGAAATTCAATGAATTTAAGAAGCCAAATAAACGTCCCCAAGTGGAATATCAAAGGATTAATCAAACCGGGAGAACTAGAAGTTCTAAAAAAAGAAATTAAATATACGATATTAGTATAACGGGTTTATGAGGGACGAATTGGAAAGCGGGACACATACAAAGAATCTCCGAACATATAATGTACACGACAGGTTATGATGAACTGAGTCGCAATGCAATAGCAATTCTCATACCTAGAGCTCTCTAGAAAAATTAGTATTAAATAACAACACTATAAATGATAGAATGTTAACACTCATAGCCAGTCAAACTAAACATTCTTCAGGTATGTGCTACGACTTCAACTGCTAGATGAAAATATAGAGAAGTTCTATAGCATTCTACATGATACGATTAATAAGATAGCAAATCGAGAGATGATAATGATATAAGGAGATTGGAATGCCATCGTGTGTAACGCAAAAAAACGAAAGTCGCATTATTGTTGATGCTACTGGAATAAGCAATCTGCCGTACTGCGCTACTAATGACGTTACTATAATGAATGCACGTTTTCAACAACTAATTAGACAACTGTACACGTGGCAGATCATCTGGTGACAGATTTAGGAATCAAATAAACTTTATATTCGCTAAAGTAAAATGGAAATCTAGAATCCTAAACACAAAAACGTATCCCCGGGCGGATTGCAGTTCAGATGACTAATTATTATTAGTTTCTCGATTTAGAGTGCGTTTAAAATCGATAAAATCAGAAGTTACTAAAAGAGCACTCAACATCTTAAATTATTTATTGATCTAATTTAAGTAAATTTAGTAACACGTGATCTGAAGCAAGCTAATGTTGAACATTTCTAGATGTATTTAAAAAAAGGGGTAAACGAGGCGGCTGTATTTTTAATTGCGAAAGATAAAAATAAATGAAACACAAAACCTTGGTTAATACTATATGGAATTTAACACAAGAAAAGGAAAACCGAAAACCAAAACGATTAAACGTAATGGAAGCTCGGTAATCTTACATCATGATGAATCGACCAATTCGAGTAAACTGCAGATGAGATAAGAACGAGTACGTACACAATATGTGTAACGAAATCAAATGAGATCTCGATCGAAATTTAAAAATGCAGTCTAGAGATTTTAAACCAAACAATTGGATAATGAATGATGAAAAAGGAAAAGCAATCACCAACAAGGTGAAAGCGACTCTACATCGTACTGTGAACAGTTATACGAGGACGAAACTGATGTAGCAAATATAAAAATAAATGCAGTGAAAATATTGCTCGGAAATTGAATATGAAATTAAAAATATAAAAAGATAATAAACTATCTAGAAGCGATGGCATTTATGCGGAAGTATTTAAAGCCCTTCCACCCGAAGAAATGCAAATGATATTCGCAAGGTGCAACGAAATATGGAAAACGGGAATCTGGCCAAAGGACTGAACACAGTTTATTCTCATACCGATATACGAGAAAGCTTCAAGTACACAGTGTGAAAGCTACGTAGAACGATTGCGTTGGTATCGGATACAAGCAAAATTACGCTTTAAATTATCGATAACAGGTTGAAACATTATCTTAACAGTCGGATAGCGGAAGAACAAGCTGAATTTATTCACGAGACGGAACCGGGAAACAAATATTGCGCATTCGACAATTAAATTGAATATAATGAACATTTATATTTTTATTAAAACAAACAAAAATGAAATTAAAATCCTGAAGTTTATTTGAATTTGCCGACTACTCAAGATGTTGATCGTTTCGCTTTTCGGTTTTCCCTTTCTCGTATCGAATTCCAAGTAGTATCTGATAGGCAAGTTATCGTGCTCAGTTTATTGTGATTTTTCATAAAAAGAAAATTTTATGATTTACATTTATTTTTTGTTTATTTTAATAAAAAACATTCCACATCCTTAAAACTATACTTTTATGTTTTATTAAATATCCAAAAGTCAATCGATTTTGTTAAATGGGACAAATTATTGGAAATACTAATATCTCTGAGTGTTCCAAAACATAAATCCAGTTTAATTAATGAACAGAAACCAAAATACGATTAGAGGAGACAAATCCCATCCACAGAAAGGTGTACTATAACAATGTATATTACCGCTAATTCAATATATATGGCGAACACATAAAGCGAAATACTTGAAATAGGTGGAGATGAAATATCAAATTTACGATACGTCGATGATATCTCACTCGTTACAGCTTCTGCCGATCTGTGAAACAGAGTTGAAAGAGAACGTCGAAAATTTGGAATCCTCATTGACGAGGAGAATAAGACGAAAATAATGATAAAAGATAGAAAGAAGAGATCGAGCAAATTGAATGTGTTACAGGATCTAGAAGCAGTTGATTCTCACGCACATCTCGGATCAACAAATACGGTGGAAATGGAGAACAAATTAAACGTGGAATAATAACGTCGAAGTCTACAATGGAGGAGATTATATAGAATCTAGCAAGATAGATCCATTACTCGGTGAACAAAAATTATGTTAGTAAATAATTTAGTATTTGCGAAATTGTTGTACGGAATTAGACAATACGCAGCAGGACAAATAGGGAATCGATAGGTTTGAGATATGGCGTAGAATGCTAAAAGAAAAAAAAAGTCCCCGGACAGCTATGAATAAATGTTGAAAGAACTGATTATTGATCGTCGTCTCTTTACATTGTGCCAATAAAAAATTTTGAAATATTTTGAAGATATTATACGAATACATATTAACCAAACAGATAGAAAGAAAACGAAGCAGAGGCAGACCATCGAACTCGATGGATATACACTACCGCGTTGCTAGCATGCGTACTAAAGCAATGCAGAACAAGTGAAATAATATGAAGAAATGTTACATCAAGTGCCTACATAGTGGTCACGATACTCAATAACTGAGTTATCGACTATGAAGAAGAATATATATATGTATATATATATATATATATATATATATATATATATATATATATATATATTTGTTGATAATCCGGATTATGTATGACGTGGGATTCCCGAGAAAGCGAGTAAGCAGGCCGAAGAAAACTACAAAAATTGAATAGAAGCAGACGCAAAACATGTATAAAAAAAAATAAAGATATCGTAGAAAATAACGTGAGATTCCAACAAAATAAAATAAGATAAACGCCGGAAGATAGACTAGATGACACGAATTCCGGCACAATAGAATATTATCGTTGCTCCGCTGGGCTGATTGAAAGCAAGATGATTTTGAACAATGAAATTCTTGAACGAATAACAAATAAGTACGAGGTATATCACATGTACATACATATATATATATACACAAACGTATATCATATACATAAACAAACCTCGAGATCCGTGTGTTTATATATATACATAATACACATGTATTACATATATTAGATACGAAAATCATAATTGAAAATGAAATTCTTACAAAAATATCGAGATATCTCTTTCTCCAAATATATAATATATATATATATATATACATACATAATATAAAATCATAATTGAAAATGAAATTCTTAAGAAATAAAAAAGTGCAGTGAAAATTGAAAAAGCTACCATAAACGGAGATTTTCTCTAAGACGATTTGTACATATATATATATACACATCACGTTGCGCTTATATCAAACCACTGCTGAATGTAATCGTTCCTCTCTTCTTTCCATCTGTAGCCATCACGGCCCCGTTTATACATTTCACACCGCCTGATCTCTGATTATTGTCCTGCCACCTTATATCCGTCCGACCGCGAACTGTGCCCTTCTCTTGGAAGCCATTCTGTTATTCGTTTCGTCCACCTGTCATCGTTTCTTCTTGATGGCCTGTCCAATTCAATTTTAACTGCGCCACACTTTCGACTACATCCTACAATTTAGTCTGCTATGTCCATTATTACTTTTTCATGAGCTCTGCGTCACTGCAAGTTTCTTAACGACATTCTTCGTTAGGCTCCATATGTAAGCATCGGAGTTCGTATACTTTCGTTTTTAATCCGTTAGGTATATATCTTTATTTTTGAGGACGGTACTCCACTTTCCAATAGCTATACACGAGAGATGCGTTCGTCTTCTAATTTCCTTACCCATTGTTTCCTACTCTGCGGTTATAATTTGACCTAGGTATTATATTCATCGACCTGTTCCAGTATTTGGTCATTTAGTTTTATTTGTAACTTTTGAGGTGTAACGATCTTCGTTTTATTAATATTTATAGTTAATCGTGCTTTTTTTCGAGGATCTGAAGTCGCTTGTTCGCACAGTTGGCAGTAATCTATTTGTTTCGTCAGTCTATTTGCGATAATACTTATATAGAGCTTGTAAATATGCGATAATAAGCTAATTGTTCTGTAATTTTCTAGGTTAGTTTTTCGAGTGTTAGAATGACATCTGCTTCATTCAATAATCGCGGGATAGAGATAGAGTTCTATTTTAAACATTTGTTAAACAGGTTTTTCAGTCAATCCAGTATCTCCTCGTTTCCTTCTTTAATCATTTCTGGGATTATACCATCCGGCTCGCTAGCTTAGTTATTTTTCATTTTCTTCAAAGCGTAGTAGATTTCACTTGTTGATATATCCGGTAGGTATCCCATATCTTGATTTTTATTGTTAATTTGTCTTTTACTGTAGATTTAACTTTTGTGTCATACAGATCTGCATAGAATTTTCCTACTTCTTTGGATAGTTCAGTTTTATAAGGATATCTCCGTTGCGATTTTTTAAATTCGTCAGCAGCTTACCTCCCATTGAAAATAATATCTCGAATACTTTAGGACCTCTGTTATGGATTCGCGAATGTGTTGCACTGACGTATATCACTTCGTAATTGTTTTCCGATTAATTTATTCAATTTTGCCGACTCTGATTTTTATCTTTATCCAATTTCTTCGTTCTATTAAATCTTTTGTCGCATCGCTTATTTTATGATTTACCTTTTTTTTGCACGTGGTGCAACTTTAACCGCAGCTTCTTTCACAATTTTATTAATTTGTTCAGATTGTTTATTTATTCCCAGTATTTTGATTTCTTCGAATTTCCGTATTTGTAATTTAAGTTCTTCTTGATGTGTGCTTCTATCTTTTATTAATTTATCAGGGTCAACTAATTTTGATTTATTTCTTCTTACTTTTTTCAATACTGCTACATCCTGTATTTTTTTCTCCAAGTAATCGCGCTGCCATTATTAATGCTGTTCAATACTGTAACGTTTTGTAATATGTTTGAGTTATCAGAGATTATGTAATAAATCACTTTCCTATATTCAAAAGTTGGGTTCCTCCAGGTCTATATTTTACTTTTTTTTTGAAAAACATATTCATGCAGTAAAGCTTGCTTCGTTTTCTCGTACGTCTTGTCGGGTCCTAATTTTGGTATTAAAAATCGTCTATTATCAATGTGTTTTTACATCTATCTTTATTTATCAGATTTTCTAATTCATCGTACAAATATTTCAGTTTTTCTTCTGTATATGATTCTGTCGGAGCATATATTTGTACTCTAACGTACTGTTCTTATCAAACAGAAGTTATCTATGAAATTCTGTCTATAACAACCACATACTTAAGTACATTATCACGCTGTTGCTTATTTATTAAAAATCCTACTCCGTTTTGTAATGACTATTAAAGTGAAGCTCCCAAATAAAAAAACCTCGATGCCAGAATGTCAAAATTGTCAACAGTGGAGGTCACACAAAAGCCTGTTGTACTAGAGCGACAGTTTATCTAGAATGTGGGGAAGGGTATTTAACTTGCAAATACATTAAAAACCTAAACTTACCAGCTACATACGGACTGTGCGGTGGTTCGCTTCCTGTGGCGAATTATAGGAGGTCTGAAAAAATAAAACAAATCTGAGGAATTAAAAGGAAAAATCTACCATAGGGAATTATAGACACCGAGTATATGTTACTGTCAGGTCTTCGTGGTGTACAAACTAATATGTGTAAAAAATACAACCGTGCTATAAGTCCAGAGCCAATTTTTGATACTAATGGTTTCCCGAAAAAACCTGAAACAAGAAAAAAACCAACTCCAAACTCGACTGAACAATTAATGGTATAGTTCAAAGCAATGAAACCGATCTACGTTTTCTAAAACTTTATCTCCAATTTTCAAGACTGCAGTTTTATTACTGGATCTCGCGAACGTCATCGTCTTAGTTTTATCAACGTTTATAATTATATCCCATTTTTCACCCGATTTATTTAGTTTATTTAACTTTGTCTGCATTCCAATAACTGACGCAATTGATTATTTTGCTGTTTATTTTAAACCCTAGATGATTTACATTGGCGTTTTTTATTATTTCTTTTGCATATATATATATATTAAACAGTCTAGGGTGATAAACTTGGTGGACATCTTTCATTATCTTCTATCGTTTTGTGGGATTTTCCATCTTTACATTTACCGTTTATTCCCGATACAATGTCTTCAGTAGTCGTTGTCGTTATATACCATATTTTCCGAATATCTGAAATAGTTTCTCACGATTAAATTTGTCCAACTTTTTTGTTTTTCCAACGAAATGACGATATTCTGATTCTCAAATTAAGCGGGTCGCGACGGTATAGCACAAACAATATCGCGTAATGATTACCATTTGAAGATACCTTCGCTTTTTTGTTTACAGTTTCGGATTTAAGAACGACCGAACATTTCAAACCGCATGAATTGTATTCTTGAAATTAACGGGAGCTTAATATGTCCGGTTGTATACCTTTACATACGTTTAATTAGGTTCCGTATTAGGAGCTGTATTAAACAAAACAAATATCTGATTTATTTTGTTTATGGTATTTATTTTATTCTCCGCGTGAGAGTCGGCTGAACAAAAGCCAGAAATGAAACATTGCTGACGCTGGTGGACACATGTTCAACGATAAGCGATCGGTAGATAGGTCAAAAAGAATATGGTCTCGGATGCTGTGACAGCTGGCGTCAGGAGAGTTGGGGTTAGTATTTGACCGGTTGGAAACGTGCCATAAGTCAAGCAGACCACGGCTCCAGCGTGGAATTGTTAATGGAAAAGAAGATATATATAAATTATGATTATTGACTATAATAAAAAATTTATTCTCGTCTGTCAAGCGTATAATATTTTTCATTATTCAGAAAATTATACATTTTGACGTAGTTATGGAAAATGGCTCGAGAATGTGAAAATGTGTATTTTGTATATTGTAGTATTTCGAGGCAAATGGATAATTTTTGATCACGTTGTATAAATATTTTTAGAATCGAATCTAAATTATTATAAAAATAGACAATTTTTTTTAACATTAAAAGTGTTTATATCTCGCACAAAAGACGCTGTGATTGAAAAGGTTAAAAAAATATGATTAGTTTCAAAGACTAATTACGGACGAAGATGATTTCAAACGGCGCATTTTATAAACGCGTATTTATTAGTCTTGTCAAGTATTCAGATGGTGAGGCACGCTTGACGTTTGTGGTACGGTTCGAGTGATTATAGCGGTGAATTGTTATTATCATTTTAATTACTTTCGTTACATTTTATTTTCTTGATTTATTATTAATTAAATTATTTCAAAATTAAAACGACGTTTTATTCGATATTTTCGGCGATATTTAATTTTTCTATCTTGTAAGGTGTAAAGAGATTCCAGCATTCCGCTTCCTTAGGCCGTTTCTTTTTTTTTTTTTTTACTTTTAAAATCTTCGACACCTTCCGGGTTTTGGAGGAAGTGAATATTTTTTCTAACGTTCATTGTCCTTTCCGATATTTGGCCTAGTTAGACAACGATGTACGAGAGAGTGTGTATTAGGTATTTAAATCATTTTCACTAGGACGTAGTTAGTAGTAGAAATAAACGCATTATAATATACGGAGACTGCAATGCGGTCGGTCGTCGTAACTGCGCATAGAAAAGGCGTTTGTTATTGAAAGAAAATTTTACTTGGCGCATGCGCGTAGCAGTTGACCGGTGCCGGAAAAATCGCGAGTTTTTCACCGGCTAATGTATGATTCGCGAGTTTAGCACTCAGTCACTTTTCAGCCGTTCTAACGCGATAGCGCCTTTTCGATCTTTAAGTAGTGATTCGCTTCTCGATATCGTGATTAAAAAAAAAGGCTTTTAATAATTATTCAGATTCTTTATCAGTAAATCGGTGGTGTTTTTTCGATATATGTTTAATTTCTTTTTTTTTTCTTAAATATCAGCCAGTAAAAGATTTGAATTTCGAATTTTGGAATTTCGTACATTTCGTCGCAGGAGGTAATTTTTAATTACTATTACTAATTAAAATATTTTTTCTAATTTTCGTTTCGAATGCTCGTTAACACGAAAAAATGTCGACAAATGCTAGTTGAAAATCGACTTTTTAAACATCGATCGGAACGATTTTTTTTCATATTCTACTCGTACATTAATTCATTTTCTTAATTTTTGAAAAATAGACAATCGCGTTTCACACTTCGCTTTTGAAATTTCCTCCTATTTCCTCCATTCTTCCTCCGTAATGTTTTATTTTAACATCTTTTCGTTTCACTTATTTCTTTTTCTTCTCTAAATACACGTCATTTTAATTCTTCGTGCAAGTATTCGAAATTTAGTTTATTATTTCCATATCATCGGCCAATACTTATTTTCAAGCCTCGTTGCTGAAGTTAAAATTGCGGATACTGTTAAAAAAATTGTTAACCCTAATTGAAAGAAGGGAATATGCCAGTAACAAAATCTCGTGCCCCATTGCGAAATTATTACGTTAAAAAAAATTGCATTTTCGCTGAAGGGATAAATGAACACACAATTAACAGGCCCGTCTACTCGTTAATATATACATATATTATATGTATATGTGTTCGTATGTTTCTGTTTAAAATTTACGTCTATTATTTAAAAATTTCGTTTTATTTATGTCGTATTAAATAAAAATAAATTATAAAATATTTACATGTCTTTATTAAATAAAAAGTAACAATTCTTGCACTCGTAAACTTACATTAATCTGTACACACACACATGTATATATAATTGTATTCCTCAATCTTTCTATATTCGATAAGCATAACACTTTGACGTTTTACACGGCACCTTCGCTTTCAGTACTACTACGTCTCTACTCACTAATATTTGGGGGGAGAATTTTCACCGTGGATTTCCTTTTGTTATCTTATCGGTACTTCTATGATTATTGTGGTCAGACATCCGTTATTTCTTAATCTAAGCTAGATCACCTATCTCTTAATTTCTTACGATGATCGGTAAGCACCTTTTTTCATGTACTTTTCGTATTTTTCATTGTTTCTTCGTGTTCTTCTATTTACGGTCCAAGTACTTTTGGAACGCGTATAATTTTAGCTCTATAGTTAATTTTTTTTCTTTTTTGACGTTAACAGCGATTTCTATTTAGTGAACCTTCGATCGTGCTAAACCGGATTTCCCGATGGCATCTTCCATCATCTGCTAATTAAAGGTATCTATGTACTTTTATATCTAATTTTATTTTTAAATCTTCATTATCTTCAATGGCATTCGTGAACCATATTTCTATCGACATATTGTAGCGTTTCGTTAGTCTTGAATATAGCATCTAACACGGATTTTCCGCCTATCTTAATTCCGTCGTTACTTCCTATTCTACGAATATCTATATATCTATATCAAATAGTAGCAGCGCTGATAATCTCTTTCTGACTTTTACCTTTCTTTACCAGTTACTACGTGCGATTTACTTGTTTTATTATTCCCCTGTCTTTAAAGTTTACTCTCGCTAATATTCGGAACCGAAACATTCCAACCGCGTTTATCAAATGCATCTATCCTCGTAATATACATACACCGATCGGTTTACTTCATTTTTTTGTGTTCTTTTCCATCATAATTCGCAGTCCTGACACGACTTCTCTCGTTCCTCTTATGTAATTATTCGATTCCTATAAGAATACTGGGATCGGTGCTTCAACACGCGTATTCGACTGATTGATTGCCGACAAAGATTGTACGGTGACCAGATTGCGACGATTTATTTATCTAAATATTACTCGATTAATTCACATAGTATAATCGAGTATTAAATCATTTAGCAGAAGCGATCGTAATAAATGGAACGACGTTCGTTGTAAAAGATGAACCGTTCCTAGATAAGTTGGAATTTATTAAATTATTATTTCTTTATTTTTTAATTTCACTAACATTGAGATAATCTTCAAATGAAATCGGATTAAAATCTATCCGGTTCTGTTACTCTCTAAATCCTCGGAATTTCTAAATTCTATTCCGTCATCAATCTACATCTGATCCTTTTTCGTGTTCTCTCAACATATTAAAATACCGAATGATTCGTTTTGTTAGTCCGTATTATTCATTCTCTGAACCATAATCTTCTTTTCCTTTTAACGTCCAGTAGTTTTTCTATTTCCTGATATAGTTATGTATTATTTCTCGACGTCTTCCCTTCTGAATTTTTCTCATAATCACTATTTCCTTCTTTTCCCAATAAGCTCTCTGAGCATTCGGCTGCGTATCAGCACTACGGTTTAATAACTATAATGTCTGATGTTGACATTTATCGATATTTATCTTTTTTTTTTTTCAAACGTATACATCGTGCATTAATTAGAACGCCGTTTCCTATTTTCTTGCCATCATTCTCAACGCAATCCCACAACATTTTAGGATCATCGTGAAGTGTATGAATAATTACGTACTATATACGGGGCGTCGAACTTTAATATCTAGTTTACGAGGCGTTCCTAGTGTTAGTTGCTTATTCAGGTGAAGGAATTGTAACATAACATCCTTAATTAGGAATGCCGTGGATACAGTTTTCTAGTTGGCGGTGAATATTACCACGGCCAATTACCCACGTTTTTTTTGCAGATTTTTACTTCGCAAATCTGAC
Organism: Coronaproctus castanopsis; assembly: GCA_032883995.1. Lineage (NCBI taxonomy): Eukaryota > Metazoa > Arthropoda > Insecta > Hemiptera > Monophlebidae > Coronaproctus > Coronaproctus castanopsis. Next base: position 185,568,612 of record CM065052.1, on the reverse strand, counting down.
AACCCCCCCCCCCGTGATGTACAAATTCGATAGAACAACGATCATCTGCAGAGAATTACAACCATCGTAGTTACTTGTTCGATCACGCGTCTTCCAGATAAAACCATCTTCTTCGGCAATATCCAAGATTATCGCTTTCGTTACCTATCGAATCGATCGAATTTTCGACTAAACTATCGAATTAAAATTGTTCGAAACTTGAAATCGAATTTCCCACCACCGCCGGCGGAACAAACACGGTTAGGTCGTCGTAATAAAATGCGAAAACCCAGAAGTCTGTAATATTTGGAGTTTCAGAATTTTTTTAATCAGAAAACGAGTAAAATAAAATTAAACACCGGTGTTAATAATTATAATATAAAATGGAAATATGGAGAAAAAATTGAAGATATATATATATATATATATATATATATATATATAACTCCATCGATTTCAAGGACATTCTTTATTGCTAACTGCAAATGTCAATAATAGGTATATATATATATTCGTTTTGTATAGCAGTTGTTCTTCAAGCGGAACGTTGGCGTTGCTTGAATTTTTTTGTTGTATTTGTTTTCGATTTTTTCTTAGGCTGAAAAATATTTGCCGCTCTCAAGAATTATGTGAAATAACTTATGAAAACGTGAGTGGTCATATGCATACATATACACACACATATATATATTCACATACATTTTCATAAAAAAAGAATATCAATTTAAAAAAATAAATCTGTGCATAAAGGTCCGTTTCATAGCATTAAAAATATTGGTAAAAACAGTGCAATCATGGAGTACATTCGTACAAATGAAATAGGTCGGAAAAAAAATATTAATTTCTAATGGACGAGCGAATCCTTTTCCTTTAAGGATAAAGTTTTATCGGTAATCTTAAATTCGAAAAAGTAGACACACTAACGATGCTTTATCGGGTAAAATGTGCTCATGCATGAACGTTCGTTGTTAAAAAAAATATTTTTATTCATCATATATATATATACATGATATATATGCACATTATATATATATTATATATATATATATATATATATATATATATATATATATATATATATATATATATATACTATAACCTACGGCTTCACCGATGTAATTATTTTTTTAAATACAATATCGCTGTTTCCATCTTTTAACAGGCTTATATATTAACATAGAAATTTCGGCCACGCCCCTAGTGCAACAAAACGCGGTTTGTATTACTGGGGGTTGATATTGAAGGTAGATTCGAGAACCGGAAAACGTGTTAGATTTTAAACGATTTGTCAGAGATATCACTACTTTTTAAAACTTTAAATTATCGTAATTTTCGGCCTATTTGTGATATCGATGTGAAACAAAGCTTAGAACGAACCCGACAATATAAGCTGTAAGCTGTGCGAATTTCATCATTATCGCTTTCTATATTGTTATTTGCCGGGTGTGACGGTAGTTAATGTGATGTAGCATTTTCCCGATTATTTTACTAAGAGTACTTAGCAAACTAATCGGGCGGATATGTTTGATATCAGAGGGTTCTTTGCTGGATTTAGGTATAATTATAAGTTTAACAGTTTACCACTGCGTTCAAAAGTAACTCGTTTTAACATCTCCATTCGTATTGTTTGTCAAATATACAATTGCTTTACGAGGTAAGTGTTTAATCACCGTTGCAGAGGGTTGATCATCGACGCAGGTTTGTTTATTTTTAAATACATATGTATATATATATACATATTCGTTGATTTCAGTGGGCGTTACAAGGGAAACCTCATCTAAAGAAGCTGAAGGAAATAGTTAACAACTTACATCCTTATTTACTTTATAGTAATGCGTAATATCGTAACAGACGTATGGCATATATATATGTGTTATATACATATATACATTATATATACATATCAATAGCGTATATAAAAGGGGTTTTCCACTAAAAAATCGTTGATCCTTTTTAATATAGTTTTGTTACCATTGCTCGTTGTTATTTTTTTGTATTTTCGCTGCATCGGTATTTCATCTAAGGTTTTATTTATCTTAGAAGGTAAACAAACTCTTAGACGGTGTGACGCTAAAAACGTGTCTCACATGTATCAGTTTTAGTTTTCTGCAGCGAACGATAATCCGTAAATTGAACTGTTGCTATTTCGTCGTCTGTAGGTGAAAGTTTTGCATACAGATTGCAGGTAGTGCACACAGGATAAATTACTTATTTCTATACTGCGGAATGTTAACTTATTTTATCGGTACGTTATTCAAAGTCAACAAATACTTCGGTTATAATATTTTGTTTGCGGTTCATGAACTTGGAACGTTAAGAAAATGTTCACTGTTCTTTTGATATATTTACGTAATATACGGATTGCTAACCCGATAGAAGGAAAAACAATCGGGGAAATTTAAAGAGGAAGACCACCGCGATGGAAGTTTATGGACGACATTAAAGAAAGGAGATTAAAGTACTGGCCACAGCACGTGAACATCTCACTCGTCATGCTATCCACCAACCTCCGGATTGAGGAGAATAATAAAAAGAAAAATATTAAAAAAAAAATAATACGGAACATTATCTGAAAATTATACAGAACCATCTAAAAAGTAGTGCTAGTGTGCGCAGTCATTAGAATAGCCTAGTGGCTACGGACTTCTATACAGAACGTACCACGTTCGAATACGATTCGCCACGCAAAAATTATTATCAGAAAAATGAAAATATAAATAATCCTGTAGCAAACCACCACAACACAACACCATAAACGCCCTGGTAATAATATAGTACACTACAAAAGGCGGGACTGTATTGTGTCGTGACAACAAAGCGATTACAATCAGTTATCCCAGGTGTGTGTGTGACTATGTACGCTAACGCCGCATTATGATTGCCACCTACAGTCTACAACAAAATATGTGTAGGTAAGTAGTCTCCTACCTCCGATACGGACACGACACTTAATGTTTACGTTTAGTGTACGCAACATATTACTTTACGTTTTGATTCGTCAGTAATTTATGAAACACTTGAAGTGTCGAAACACTTCTCACGATAGAGTTTTTCACTTAAGATACTATTTCATGATTGAAATTTTTTAAAAATTTATTTAACAATTAATAATACTACGTCTTTATCGACGCAATCTAATTCTAAAATTCGATTTTAAACTCCGATCCTATTCGTTATAATTTAGTATTCTTCTTTGATCCTAATTCTCCCGCCCCCCTAAGAATAATACTTCGTAATTATTGGCCTCTACCTCTGGCGATCTCCACACGGACGTATAATGTGAAAATATGATCTGCGCTGCAGCAATCGATACATCTGTCAGTCCGTTAAAGTTTAGGCCAGAACAGATGAAGAAAAAACAAAACGCGTAACATCTTTGATGAAGCTCTCTCGCATCTTCCACCAAGGCTACAATGATATATATATATATATATATATATATATATATATATATATTCAACGGAATACTGCATATTGGATATTTTCCTAAAGCGCGAAACATATCAATAATAATAAAGGTACACTAACCGGGAAATCAGGAAACGGACATTTCCTAGGCTTATTAGCTTGTTTTGTACGTTATCAAAAATTCTGCCGACCAGCAGTGAGACTATCTTAGGAACAGTTTCCAATGATAATACAGTTATTCTCGCGTCCAACTCAGATGCAATGTATGCGGACACAATAATCCGAAATCACTTAAGTTGGTTGGTTCAATAAGCACAAAGCTGGTGCCTGTTATTTAACACCAATAAACACCGAAACGTTACATTTACAAATGGAAAAATCATATGCTTCTAAGCAGATTCAGTACGTTACTACGATTATGTTACAAGAGGCATACATGGCGTCTACACGTGGTACAGGTTAAAAGAACTATCATCACTCGGGCAAAATTGCTACATCCATTGTTAGGTTGGAAATTTGTTTTAAATTTACTAACTAAACGAACCACCCGATCGCCTTCATTCGGCGTAATGCAACAGAGCTTTACTGAAGTATCTGTAAAAGTAATCTGCGATGATGCTTCGTACTAATACGTCAGCTTCTACGTCTCCAATCTGACATTACACAATGATATTAACATTTGATATGTCAGTGACATACACACTCAAAAGTACAAGAGATTATTTGACAACTTCGGAGATAGCAACAAGCCCATCATCCGCTGGATGCACACAACTAGTCTTTCAGACAATCCGCTAAGGCGCCTGAGAAGAAAGCTGCTCCGTGATACTATTTCGATCACTTGACGATTCCAGTTTTTCTTTTTGGAAATTTTGTTAATTACTGTATTTGATCATTTTTCTTACTATCATTCCTACTCAATTTCGTACCAATCTTATTACTCATTCTTTTCTCACAACACCTTATGCTTCAAGGCATCAAACTAACAGCGGTTTTTTTATCCGGATCAACGTTGTTTGCAGCATTTAGTGTTGGTACGATGTTTAAAAAAAAGTCGACACCAACGTTTAAAATTTTTTTAATGGTTTTTACATTACCAGATGGAAATACGAAAAAACATTGAAAAGAAATACAATTAAGTACAAGTATGTACTTTAAAAAGGAATATTTCTTTAAATACTAACTTATGGAAATAATATGTTTATGAAAAAATGCCTATTCTAATAAACAGATAAAATTTTATTCAAAAAGGCCCGAATGTATATTAACATGAAAAATGGTTTAAACATAAATATAGACAAATCCAGAATACAATTTTTCCGTGTTATTCTCTTCAACATCATTCAATGCAAATTTAGTGTTTTTGTTGTTTTGTTATCCGACCGGCCACCTCATACATATTCAATATCTTTTCGATCGATTTCCTTGTTTTATTTTCAAGGATACTGGGTTTTTTTTGACTGCGCTATATATCTCTGTAGCATTCTGAGGTATGTTCTTAGACTAAAACTCATTCAAAAATTTTCTTTTCACAATATGATTGAAAATGAAAGGATTGTGGACAAAAAATGGTTCCAGCATTTACTAGCGAAATTATCAACATTTTTTTTTTTTAAATTGGACATCGCCCACAGTTTGATTCTCCTGCTCGTTGCACAGGTTGCACATAATTTATCTGTATTATCAACTCTACATATAGCACAGTTATAAAAACTAATTATCTCAGAATTGTTAGTTCCGGAATACATTTCAAGGAAGTATGGACGCGTACTACAGACAGCGATATAATATTTTATCAATTTTTCGTCACCGTTATCTCGATGGTAGAAAAGATTTATATTATGACACATAACGTATACATACATATATTTTTATATAATAGAAAGGATAATAATAATTAATTCAAATCAATATATTTCATAGAATTACCGAATTAATGTATGAAAAAATTAATAATAATAATTTAAATGAAAAAATATATATATATATATATATATTACTCACGTTCAAAACCCTAGTTATGCGCACAAATGCGCTAACACTGAGTTAAATTAGAATTCGAATATATTTGTTTAATCGTTAATTACCATATATACGTCCAGCCACAAACACTCTGTATCTGCTCATTCATTCTAAACAAAACATTTTAGTTATTTCTTTAAATTTACATAATACTCTGCTATACACGTACATTCAACATTCACATGCGCACATGCACGATGATTTTCATTCACATCTCTCTTACATACTCGTTTACTCTCTGATTTTCAATCTCACATTTCTTAATTTATTTTTATTATTTCGAATTGCACAATATGTAGTAGTTACATCGTCTTTTGAATTTTACTCATTCCACATCACACTTCTTCTACGTTACTTTTATTTATTTATTTTTCTTTTAATTTATTTATTTATATATTAATATTTATGATGTCGTTCAGATTTATTTTAAGTTGCCATTTTTTTCCCACTAGGTCGAGTGAAAGTTTGTATAACGGGTTCGGCCATTATGTATTCATTTGTTTGTTCATTATATTTTGTCCGCACTACCGGTATCCTGTATTTCATTTTACTTTGGAATTCATATTTTGTCTGTACATTTTCTATTTTCTATTAATTTTTTAAGTTTCTTTTTTACTAGATGATCCCAAATTTTCGTAAATAAATATTTTTTATTTATTTTTAGCCCAAAATGTTTATCTTTTCTTTAACTAGAGCCAGAAATATACTTTTTCGATAGTTTTGATTTGGGGTGAAGATTTCCACGCTATGCGTTGAAATAGTTTCAGTAAGATATCGCTATATCGATATCTCTTTCATTTTTCAATGGTAGTTTTAATTTTAAATCTCCATCTACAGCTTCCCGGAATTCATTCCAGTTGGTGTATTTATTATGCAGGTTGGGAGGGCTTTCTTTCCTTATTACACCAGTACTTACCGTAAGAATTATACAGCTATGATCTGATACCAGATCAAAAGATGTTTTAGCCTCGATATTGAGCATAGAGATACCTTTAGTAATGAAAAAATCGAGCGCATCTGGTTTTTTGTTTCTATCGGTTGGCCAATATGTTGGCTCACCTGTAGCAGCACATCCTAAAAATTTATCCTGAATTATTTTGTTCAGTAAGCTACCTCTTGCATTTGTAAACCTTGACCCCCATCTCACACTCTTCGCATTCCAGTCACCGCCAGTTATGAACCTACGGCCTAGACTATCAAAGTATTTAATTAATTTTTGTTCTGAAAATTTTTGATTCGGGGGACAATAAATAGCAGACATCGCAATTTTGCCGTTTAATGAGAATACAATTATGCTAGTTGCCTGCATTTCTTTGCTAGTTAATTTGGTTAATTCGTAATGCTTAATATTTCCTTTAATTATGATTGCAGTACCACCATGAGCCTTGACATCTGGTCTATTTGTCGAATATATGTTATAGCCTGATATGTGAAAATAAGATTTATCTGTACAGTGAGTTTCAGCAAGTAACAATATATCTGTGTGCTCGAGTTTTAAAAATGTTTCGATTTTTATTTTATTTTGTAGGGAACATTCGAAAAAAGTGGCACATAACTAGAAACCCAGTCTACAAGTTTTTATTAAACAAAAAATCAAAAGAACTTAAATCATTAATTAGGGAAATTAAAAATGAATCTCTACAGCGCTATTTACAAGAATTATCTCCCTTGAAAACTTCCGACTATAGCCTGTGGAAAGCGATTCGAAGTCGTAATAGGCCAATACAACCTTTTCCACCAATTAGAAATCCCGATGGAAGATGGGCTAGGGATGGTCGAGAGAAGGCTGAAGTGTTTGCCAAACATTTTTCTGAAGTTTTTAAACCAAACTCTGAAACTGACAATTCTGAAGATATAATGACATTTTTAAGTGCTCCTTTTCAAACGAGTCACCCTATTGCGCCAACGTCCCCAGGAGAAATAAAATGTATATTCAAAAAATTAAACAATAAAAAAAGCCCGGGCTTCGATTTAATCACCGAAAAATTATTATCAGAATTGCCGGCCAAAGCGATACTATTTATAAATAATATTTTTAACGCAGTGTTTCTCGCCTGCACTATTTTCCTCTGTCATGGAAACTGGCGCAAATAGTTGTAATACCTAAATCGGATAAGGCACCGGACTTGGTCACGTCATATAGACCGATATCCTTATTACCTATCTTGTCAAAAGTGCTTGAAAAAATCATATTAAAGCGGTTAAATCCTATCCAAGAATCGGAGAATATTATTCCCGATCATCAGTTTGGATTCCGCAAGAAGCACTCGACTATCGAACAGGTGCACCGAATTGTACATACGATACAAGAAGGCTTTGATGCCAAGCAAGTATGTCTCGGTGTGTTCCTAGATGTCAGGCAAGCCTTTGATAAGGTATGGCATCATGGGCTATTACATAAACTTAAAAAAATTCTTCTTCATCCGTACTTCCTTCTCCTTAAATCGTACCTTGAGGATCGTACATGCCAAGTAAAATTCGAAAACGAATATTCCACTATCTATAATGTTTTCGCTGGCGTGCCTCAAGGGAGTGTCTTGGGTCCGGTGCTTTATCTATTGTTCACGGCTGATTTTCCAGTTAGTGACGATGTTATAACTGCCACGTTTGCGGACGATGCACCCATTTTAGCTGTAGCCAAAGAGCAAAACCTAGTCCACGAAACTCTGCAGCGGTCTTTAATAAAAATCGAAACCGGGTTGAGACGTTGGCGTATTGCAGTTAACGAAAGTAAGTGCACGCAGGTCATATTCACTTTGCAAAACTTAACCTGTCCATCCACTACATTAAATGGGGAATTAATCTCTCAACAGAATTACGTTAAGTATCCAGTAAATTAACGTGGAGCAGACATGTCGAGCAGAAAAGAAAACATCTCGACATAAAATTTAAGCAGCTGTACTGGCTTCTTGGCAGACACTCCAGTCTTTCTCTTGAAAATATGCTTTTAATTTATAAAATAATGCTAAAGCCTGTGTGAACATACGGCCTGATGCTATGGGGCTGTGCAAAAAATAGCCATATAAATAAGATACAGCGGTTCCAAAATAAGATCATTAGGTTACTTATTGCTCCTCCTTGGTATGTTTCGAATTAGACCTTCTCATTCCTTATGTTAAAGACGAAGTCAAACACGCGGTTGAGCAGTATAAAAGGCGCTTGGAGTCTCATACAAATACACTGGCTATGAATTTATTAGATAACAGTATTCAGATACGCCGATTAAAACGAACCAGGACGTTTGATTTATCCTACTGGAATTCTTTGAGGAGCACTAATGGGTGTTGACCCCTCTCCCGCTACTTCGCATTTCATAAAAATTGCTAGATGGCCTCTAGGCCAGTTGTAATTATGTTATTTATATAAATATAAAAAATATTTTTAGCCCAACTTGCGCCACTTGCCCAGTTTAAACCTTTATCCAGTGAATGTACTTTAAATCTCAATGCCGCTAAGTTTGATGAAATTATATATGAACTGCTGTGTCAGAAGACAATTGGTCGGAAACAATTAATTCAATACGCGTAGGTAATGTATGTCATTTTTGTAAAACACTAGACAACATCTCATTTCTACGGCTTTAGAAACTTCGGAGAAACCCAAATTTGATGCTCGATACAGTTGTCAAGATTGCACGTGTCACACGTACCATCAGGAATTATGCATAATTTAGCAAGATGTGAGGGGGAGAAATTATGCCCAGTATAGTCTAAATAAAGTTAATATATAATCCCTCGAAACGTTCAGGTATAATTGAAACCATGGTTTTCCTGGAAACCGTATGCACCAGAGCGAAGTATTTTTTCCCTTTATTCTGACTTTCGGCGATTGAGTATCACCGTAATATTTAGCACATTTATTCTTGCAAAAGTTCATTTAGTGTTTTTCGTTACTTTTTTACCTTCGATCGTTAAATTTGGACACCCTCTTTGTAACTTATTTATCTTCTTCGTATAGGATTTAGTTGCTGAACCCCGACTATTCCATATCTCAGGCTCGTTTCAATTAGAGCAAAGTATACTAACTTCAGCATTTTTCCGCTAACATAATTTCTTGAAGTGTATAATGGTACCGCATTTTTCTTTCAATTTTATGTACTCGTAAATTCCAACTAAGATGATTGTCTATTATTGCACCTATATGCTCACTTACCACATCAATTTCATTACAATCTCTATTAGAGCATGTATTATTTCCTATCATTAAATGAACGCATTAATCGGAATACATTATGATTTTAGGTTTATATAAATCTAGGTCTCCCGTTGGTTTCAACCAGCATACGTTTGGTTTTTAATAAGATTATGATCGTGAACCCGTTTACTTACTTCTATCAAATCATTCTTCGTGCGACGCTCTATGAACTGTCATAATAGATAAATCATCAGCTATCGCTATTATTACATTTTGTAAACCACTCGCATTTATTATATATAGTGTTGGCGCTAAATTATTTTCCTGTGGTATTCCCGCATTCATGTTCATATACTTATACCTTGCGCATTATTATGCTAGCCAACGTTTTTCCGTCCGTTAAGAGTGTTAAGTAACTTTCAAACCACTTTTTAATTTTTCCTTTTATTCCGATATACTCCAGTTTATACAGTAGTGTTAACAAAAGCTTCGGGAAGTCCACAAATGTCACTAATACTTTTTTCCTTTTTTAAAATTGACTACTTCTACTACAACCACTGATATTATTATTACGATCGCTACTTCTGGCCTATCCGAGTAATTACTGCCACTACTAACGAGAAATTAAAAACAATTAATTCGTAAAGTAATTTATAAAAAAAATTTGTGGGTACAAAAAAAAATGAATACAAAAATGTCACCAGATTCATTTTAAAAGTACTTTAACCGCGAAGATTGTGCGATCCAGTAGACGGTCCTTGAAAAATAACCAAATGACTCTCTTCTATTTCTCTCGCACCGTGATTATTCGCCACTCTCTCTTCTTTATTCATTCAGTCACGACGCAATAGCTTTTGCTTTTATTCTCTGTTCGCCCGTTCGATTATTTTCCTTCTTTCTTCTTCCTTTACCGCATGTTACTTCTTACCTTTTCTCGAACGTTTGTTAAGTTAATAATTCAACGAAAAAGAAGGACCCGTTGAAGTTCGTTATTATTTTTTCGGTCCTACCCATTGGTCGAGTATCATTCAGATTGTTAGTTGGATACTTTAAAAATTGCGCACCGCTTGGCATAATTTTTAGTTCGTTGTTAGACACACACACACATATATACATATATTATATATATTTATGTATACGTATTTAAAATCTATGTTGGTTGTAAAAACACAAATATGCATAAAGTATCGTTTTAACCACTTATGATATAACAGTCCGATAATTCCGTCGTAATAATAATAATAATAATAACAATAATAATAATAATAATAAAATTCATGAAATTACTAAACAATGAAAAACGAAATGCAAAATTATACCCAAAAAAAAGCAAATTTTGGTTACATTTTTATTAAATGACATTGAGGAAGTTAGGGCAACTCTGTTCAGATTTTAATTAGCCATCAAATGGTTAGGTCGATTCGAGCTCCACGCGTGATAATAATTTTTACCGCAGTCATTTTCGGCTAAAGTCAGATTGCTTTTGTAATATAAAAAATCTTACATCTCCTATTCTATTGTATACTGTTCCGCATTCAAACCTAACCACGCACACATGGGGGTTTTCAAACTCTTTCCAAAATTACTCAACTCCAATTTGAAAGAACTAAACATTCAGTAACACGGCACTTTAATCTGCTTAAATAAGTAAGTTAAAAAAAAGTGTAAATAAATTGCTCAATGTCTTGTTCGCGATTGATTACAATAACATCATCGATTGTCTTTATTTTCTCACAAGTAAAACATCCGAATTTAGTCTAAGAAAAGGCTTATTTTCGTTGCCCACTAATTATTGCGATATTGTTTTTTGCGTTTTATTAAGTTTGAAATAAGTTCGCTATCTTGAGTTTCTCGAGAAATTTCAAATTTTCTACGAATGTATACGATAACATATTTCGGTGGTTCGAAGAATTTTTACGCCTTGTTCTAAACTGACGCGAATTTTTGTAGATGATATCAGTTTGATTTGCAGCAATCCCAACGGATAACTCTTTTCTCTATAGATGGACTGTATCTTTCGGTTACCGACTGCCTGAACTTTCTGCGTTATTCAAGGCGTTAGATTATTTTTAGTTTGGAAACGATTTAAAATATCTCAGCCGACTGTTTGTCGGTCCGATGTCCATGTAGTAACGAAGAAATCGACAGGTTTAAAATTACTTTTATCATATCGAAGAATTTACAAACATTTGCTCGCCTGCTAAATGCTCAAATTTATATACTATCGCAAATGTCATCTGGACAACATCGAAATTTACAATCATGCTGCTCGACGCTATAAAACGGTGATCGAAAACTCTCGAGCAATTAGGCAAACCGCAATGATACGATTGAAAAATTTGTAACAGAAAGGGGTCTCTAAAATTACGAAAGAAGCTGGTAAAAATGTGAATTATCCCAATTTTCTTATATGTTGTCGAGACGTGATCGATTAAACGACGTATCGGCGCTTTTGAAATATATGGAGACGAATGTTGCGTGTATCGTGGACTGAAAAAGAACAAATCTCTCTCAATACGGACAGAAGGAGACGAGCCGATAGAATTACACAGATCGTGCGAAAGACGGATCTACAAATTTTTTAGGCATATTGCGAGAAAAGAAAATCTGGAGAAAATAGTATTACCGCTTGGTAAAGCATCCGGTGCAAGTAAATTTGATGCCGTAGCAACAGCAGTCATTGAAACTCAGAACCGGAATCTATGGAGAGCACCCGCAGGTCATAACGGTCAGAATTAGTGGCAGATTATTTTTTTTTTTTAGCCTAGGTCAAGCTAAACCTTTGTGGTCAGTAAATTCTAACTTAAGGATTACATACTAAAATATAATTTTAAATAATAATTTCGCATCTTAAAATAAAAAGGAAAATTAATACCTTGTAGTCACAGCTTAATAGGCAATGTAGGGAATATGGAGGGAAAAACTGCAAAAGATATCTATTAAAAAATATTCGTCTATTATAATTAAATTATGGACGATTAAGTAGAAGGTGATTTATATCCTCCAGGAAATTTATGTAAACACGATTAGTACACTGTCCCTGATTATCTCCATTTGAAAAATTTAACACTATACTGGAATGACCCATTAACCTATAAATTATGGAAAAGTTGATGAGGGGGGACAGATATTGGTTTACGAGCATACCGTGGAAATACCGGAAGATGCGACTGAACAATTCTAGAATATTTACTCGAAGATCTCCAATATTGATATCGAGAATGGTGATAGTTTGACTGAATTTTAGAGCGTAGATCTGATGATGTAATAAATGGGTGTGGGATAGCTGACAACGAAGCCTGTTTAGCAGCAACGTCCGCCGCTTCAATAAGTTTGAATCCGGAATGACTAGGAATCCAACAAAATTCTAAAACACCGCCTAGATTAATAATTCTTATACATTTGTCTGATATATCGAATATTAAGGGATGGAAATCAAATCTGAATTTACAGTTCTATATAGCTAGGAGCGAACTAAGACTATCACTACACACAACGGGTACTTGTCTGAACCACCAAGCACATTAGGTATATAATCGCAAGCTTTGTCAGTAGCCATTAACTCGGTTGTGAAAATGGAAGCGTCCGAAGGGAGTTTGAATTTCTGGACTGTTACATTGTCAATGACAAAGGCAGCACCCACTGAATCATAATTTTTATTAGATTTGGAACCGTCGGTAAAGATTTTTTGATAATTAGGAAATGTTGATTGAAGTTTATTGTTAAACCATGTATCTCGAGGAAGAGAAGTATCTCTATGTTTGATAATCGGAGAATAAACATTGACATGTAAATTTACTAGGTTGTTATGGTAATGAAAAGTACGCGGAAGGATAAACAGGAATTAGAGTTGGATGGTACTTGTAACAGTGGGAAATTATTGTAGCTAATAGCGGCATTATAGAAGGAACGAATCTCCAGTTATTGCTGATATAAAAATGAGATTTCTAGGAGGTATGGGTTATTGAAATTACAGTATTTTAATAGAAATATGTCTGCAAGCGTGTTTCTTCTTAGATGTAAGATTTTAGTTTCATTTTGGAGACTGACTATCGACGAGGACAAAAAATTACCTGTAATAAGTCTCAGGATGACATTTTGCAGAGTATCTAGGAGTCTGAGATTCGAAGTACAAGCTGAACCATAGAACATTGAGCCATAATCTAGTCTAGAGAGAATTAATGATTTGTATAATAAGGTAAGGATAGAAGGGTCGGAGCCACAAGTTTGATTTGCAATAGATTTTAACAGGTTCAAAAATTTCAAGAGCTGATCTTTAAGGTTTTTGAGATCACCAAGTAAGTTGGGAATATAAAGTTATGCCCAAGTATTTCACATAGGAGAATGTTGAAGTCGGCTGGTCCTTTATTCGGATATCAGTATTTCTCAAGTTGTATCGTCTCAACGTGAAAATAATGACAGAAGATTTGGAAGGTCATATATCCAATCCTATATTATGAAGGAATTGATCACGCAGAATTATCATTTGGTTATTCACTGAGATACTATCAGTTATAATTATATGTGAATTAAAGTGAACAAAATCATCGGCGTACGATAAGATCGTAGAATCAGATAGAAGTTGGATTACCTGATACTAATCTGTTCTATAACCGGACCGCTGCCTATCTAAATGTGTACAATTGAACAAACCAATGGTGGTTTCGATTACACTGTATAATTATGAAGCTTGTCTTGGTTATTTAAGAAAAACGCACGATTGGTGTCTGAAAATAGTTAATTAGTGTAAGATTGATCGGTCGATCATTTTTGCAATTTTAAGTCAGACATAGTTCACTACCTAACTAAATACGTATAAACCAACGACTTCTATTATCTAACTTCGCAGAAGTCGGCGAATTTTAATTATAGAGTGCTTGATTTTAATTACCAAATTTTCAGCCACTTCATCTCATTATTTACTTCTTTTTCTAATATTTTATTTAGATAATCGCGTTAACCTAGGGTATTTCCTTTTTGTATTATTTTCAAACAGTAACTTTACGTAATATCGAATAAAAAAAAAAGATGATATAATGTAATAACCATAAGCTCAAGAACGGAACATTGTTTTTACGGATAAATTTCTCGAATATAAAATAAAAGAAGGACGCCTATATTGTTGAAAAATTGATATAAAGGAATTTTTCTTTCTCTAAAAAAAAAAAATTGTTACAACTTTCTTCTTCTAGTACTGTTTCTCGTGGTTTTTCTATCTTTTCTTATTTTAACTACGTTGAAGAAATTTTTTCGGAGGCTTCTTTAAAATTTATTCTTTATCATTTTTTTTTTTTAAATGTTAACGTAAAACATTTTTTCATATTTCGTTATTCGTACGCGGCGGAATTTAAGTAATAATTTTTTCCCGTTTAAAATAACGCGTAAAAGTAAATTGCCCCATGTTCTTTATATTTTCTACCTTAAAAATTAAATTTTACATAAACGCACACACGTACATGTGTGCATATATATATATATATATATATATATATATGTATAATATTTATGACACGTATACATAAAATGTCTATATCTTCTAGTAATTTTTTCACCTGTATATATATATATATATATATATATATATATATATATATTGTATATTTAGCGTGTAAACATAACGTAAAATGAGAGATGAGGATTGGGTACGGGCTTGGTTTAGATAGGCGATTTTTCCTTAAATCCGTGTACAGTAATAAAAATTAAAAACACGGAAGTGCTAGGAAATTATTATAGTGTCGGTAACAATTTAGTTAGTCTTAGAAATCTGAAAACTTGATTTACGGCGTTCGTATTAGCTTCGAGAAAATTTTGCAAATTGGACGATGTTGAACAATTGTTTTTCTACGAAATAAATAATTGTGCGCGTTTTATAATTCGGGGAAAGATTATTTCCTCTGTTCCGTTTATCTCGATGTACTCGCAGCTAAATTTTTGTAGACGATTTTATCGATGCACGATATTCTCTGCCAATTGCTATTTCGTATTGAGATATTCTTTAAAGTTATATAACGGTGGTTTTTTTCTAAGGCAGATGCGTGATGGACGTTTTTGCTGATTCGATTTTGTTCACTTTGTCTATACCGCTATTATCTGCAAGAATTTTATGTTCTTAGACGTCGTTTGTGTAATGCTTTGAAGTTGGATGTAGATTTTTATTATTTAACATCGTTTCTAATGCTGAAAGTAAGCATATCACGAAGATTTCACTTTTATTGACATCTGAGAACTTCACTAAGAATCAAGGATCTAATTGCGAATAGTTTTGTTGACAATACCGGCAACATAGATGAAGGACTGCGTTCGCGTTAATAACTACCAATAACCCGTTCTTGTTTTTAATTCCGATCCATCTGTGTACAGAAATTCATATTCCGAATGATTTTTTTTTTATAATTTCCTTAAACGTTTTCCTGATCTCGATGTCATTTCCTGTATTGACGTTATAAAGAAGTTCACTTGTAAGCGTATCTGTCTCCACGGTGGAACGGTGTGAAGGTGTTGGCGGGACACCGTCGAAAGTTCCACAATAGAAGTTTGAATGAGTTTATACAGATTGACAAGATCGATATTGTCCTGAATAGCGAGCGTCAGTATTTTATTATTTATTATTTATTTATATACAATAATTGGGCTTAAGTGTAAAAACCACAATTACCCATTGTGTGCACTGTTAAAAATGCAAAACAAAAAAAAAAACAAATCCAAAAATGAAAAGTAAAAAAGAAAAAACCACTTAAAGACTAATGTTAGAAATAAAGACGTACCAGAGCCGTGAGGATATCGTTGTTATTCAGGGTCAATAAGTAAGCCACGGAGTGATAATTACCTGGAAGATTCGCATCAATTAAGGACGACAAAGAAAGAAATACTGCCACACACTCAGCTGTAAATGAGGAACAGAGATCAGATAATTTGTATGCACTGCTAATATTAAGAGATGGGATATAAACTGCTGCACCAGTTCCCTGAGCTGACTTCGATCCATCTGTATAAACAAGGATATGCGTAGGAAAATTTTCAGCGATAATATTATTAAATGTAGCCCGGATCAGTGGGGGAGGCCAATGGACGTAGTTCTCTGGAAAGAAAAATGTTATTTTATTGGCAAAATTGTATGAATAAGGTAACATAAATTGGATGGGTATATGAATTCGCATAGTCTGCACCTGAAATTCATCCAAACTAGGTAAAACCGAAGCCAGCAGAGGCATTTTGCTGTTTGAAAACCGCCAGTTGGAATAAATGCGGTAGAATAAATTGTATAGCGGAAAGCGATCTATGTACATTCTACCGATCAAGAGCTTTAATGCTAAATAACTCCGTCTCAGCTGTAACGGACGAATCTTACACTCTGCCAACAATGCCGGTATCGGAGTACTTCTAACTGCACCAATACAGAGCCTCACACACTCATTTTGCACACGATCAAGCTTATTTAACAAAGATTCAGCTGCAGATCCATAAAAAACACAACCATACTCCATTTTAGAACGAATTAGCGACTTATAAAGAGTCAACAGTATGAAAGGATCACCCCCCCAACGAGTATTGTATAAATTACGTAGAATGATAACGGCGCGGTTAATAGTTTTTATAAGATGATCAATATGTGGCCTCCATGTTAAACGCGTATCCAACGTAATACCCAAATACCGTATTGACTTGCAAAAGGGAATAACTCAATTTTCTGTTGTGATAGAGAAGTTATTGACTGTGAGATGTCTGTATGTAAAAACCACTGCCGCACTTTTCTGGGGACTTAGAGTTAACCCCAACTTATAAAGAACTCGTTCGATTAAATCAATATCCATATTAATATTACATACGGGGTCGGAAAATGATGTATTGGATACCGCAATGTCATCGGCATAAAGGAGAGTTTTGGAATACAAAGGCACGTGTGCCAGTTCTGAAATATATAAATTAAAAAGCAACGGACTGAGGGAAGAACCCTGAGGAATTCCCCTATATACCACTCGATGGTATCTGGTGGACGATGAACTTATTAAAATGTGGCGTTGCGAAAATTGTCTACTAATGAAATGGCAGCAATGCCCTGGAATGCCTAGGGACAACAGTTTCTGCTGTAAAGTGGGCAAATGTACGTTGTTAAAGGCGTTCATTATATCGAGGAAAACAGTAATATTGTATTCTTTATTAATGATACTGTTATATATATTACCAACTAAATCACCCACGCAGTCCAATGTACTGGTGTTATTTCGAAAACCATACCTATTAGTTGGAAGGATTTCATTATGCTCTAACCACCAGTTGAGACGCGAAACTATAACGGATTCACAAATTTTTCTAAAACAAGAGGCTAATGCAATTGGTCTAAGTGATCCATTTTTCTTAGGCACAGGGACGATAACAAAAAGCATCCAAGAACTTGGAATCGATTTAGTTTGCCAAACTTTATTTAAAATGTGAACGAAGATAGTAAAAAAATTTTCCGGTAGCTTTTTTAATACTCCGAAAAAAACACCATCGTATCCTGGCGATGTTGAATTCTTCGTTGATAAAATGTAAGCTACCTCCTTTTCAGTAAAAGGAGCATCTAAAAAGTGATCCGAGGGGCTACTTTCAGGTATTATAACTTCTTCTAGTTCAGGTACATGAGGTGGAGCCAGTGACTCAACAAATGAATAAAAATTGTCCTCTGACAACTGTCTAACTTTATTATAAGAAGAACTCCTGAACGATTTAGATAATTCCCATACCTTAGAGATAGATGTTTGTCGATTGAATTGCATGCAAAACTGTTGCCACTTCCTCCTTTTTGCAAGTTTAAATTCCCGCTTAGCTAAAGCATTAATTTTCCTCCAGTGCAGATAATTTTCAACAGAACTATTTTCCTTATATTGTAGAAAAGCTCTCCTTCTATCACAAGCTGCGCGTTGGCAGGAAATTGACCACCAAAAGCTTGAGTTACTTTTCCTTGTTTTCTTATATTCACGCTCCTTTATAGTTGGTGGCGATTTTGATAGGGCTTCGCTGATAGCTTCATATAACAACTGGAACTGGATCCTAGGGTCAGTCTCATTGCATATATTTAAATCATGTTTCTGAACCTGAGCAGAAAACCATTGCCAATTCGTACGAATATAGTTCCACCTTTTTCCTGAGGACTGATCAAAAAATCTGTAACTATCCTGTACCTCGTTTATACCTATTTCTATTAATATGGGGCAGTGGTCACTCCCTGAAGTGTCTGGGATAATTTTCCAGCTAGCTATTAGACCAAATGTAGGCGAGCAAAATGTCAAATCTAACGGGTTGGCAACAGTTCCAGGCCTACCAAAATGAGTTGGACTGCCATCGTTCAAGATGCAGTCAACATTCAAAAAGGCTTCATGTAACACGTTCCCTAAATAATTATTTGTGGAACGAACTACCCCAGGCTACATTATTCGCATTCCAGTTGCCACCGATAATGAATGGAGTTTTCAATGAATTAAAAATATTTGAGAAAATAGAAATATTTGGACGAGAGGAAGGTTTAACATATATACTATAAATATGAATATAAAAAGACGAATTTATATTAATCTTAGTGCCTCTCAATTGTATGAAATTCGAGCTATCCTGCGATAAACTGCAAGGAATAGGAAAGGACGTGATGTGGTCCCGCACTAAAATTTCCACGCCACCATATCCATCCTGTCTATCGTTTCTATAAGTAGTAAAATTTTTATACTCGAATTGTTCAATGGGTTCAGGCCATGTCTCCGATAATAACACTACGTCAGCTTCGTATTCATCAATTAATCTATCAAGCCTGTCACAGTTATTTTTCACACTGCGACAGTTCCACTGTAAAATATTAAGTTTCATTTTATGCTCGACCGTACCTGGTTGACAGGAATAGGTCTATTCGCATAATTGTATGCTCGACCATCCGTAATTATAAGGGATAGGTCTTTTCGCATATGCAAATTATTATACTGATTATGAGATAACGGAGCAAAATATGGCTGACCAGCGAATGAAAGATTATATACACGTAAGCGTACGTATACATATTCAAAATCACACAAACATACACATACACACAGAGATACCCACACGTACATACTTATACACATATTTACACTCATGTCTAAGGAGAACGAAGCATTTGAATTATTGATTCGAGCTTATTCTCCAAATGAGGAATCTGGAATTTTTGTAGTGTGGACAAAAGTGCGGGCACCAAAAGGTCGGAAGGAGGATGGGTTAGAACGAAGGATGATTTATTTTGGTTATCAATAAATTGAGGAACTTTAGGATTTGAAGACAAGGATACATTATTAATTATAGGCTCGGATAATGAGATAACAGCGTCATCCCCTTCTGGTGGATACACCGATCTTGACTTAACGTTTAAGGCTAAATTAGAGTAATAATGATTACCCCAAATTTGACTTCTCTCAACAATATTCTTGTTACTTTTCCTATTCCTATTATTATTACTATTACTATTACCATTATAATTACTGATATTATTATTATTATTATTACTACTACTGTTACCATTATTGTAGTGGCGACTGGAAGAACCTGAGCCACTGCTATTTCTTCTACGTTTAAAGGAACTAGTCCTTGTACGCAACTCTGGGAAATTTTTGTTATTTGTCACTTCAGCAAATGAAAATGCAGGAGTGACCACAGCCCCTTACAAATCAACTTAGCTTCAGAGAACGAAACATTTTCTACTGCCATAACTTTCTGTAGCTTGAGTTGTTCCTGATAAACTGGACAGCCGCGATCGAAAGCGGAGTAGTTACCCCTACATCTAGAACAAAACAGAGCTGATGACGAGGTTTCGCGATTAATTTGGCAATCCGATGATTTATGACTACCAGAGCAAAAGCCGCAAATAGTTTTGCTACGACAAAGTTTACTAATATGGCCGAATCTAAGGCAATTGTTACACATTTTTGGTCTCCTAATGCTAGGTTGTACTTTACATGAATAATAATCGAAAAAATGAACACAATCGGGTAATAAATTTGCGCAGAACTTTATTTCAATAAGTGGAATAGGAGAAAAGGAACCATCCTGATTTCGTTTATTGAGTCTACGTATGTGATCTATTTTAACACTTGCAGTACAGGATGCGGTTCCTCGATTGTAAGGTCGATCGGAACGTCCCTTACAATGCCAAAACGAAAGAGTAACGTTTGAGGGATAAAACAATGTATGTTAAGCTCTTTGTGGATACCCTCTGCAAGGAGAAACATATTAGCATGAACCACGGAATTAAATATTAGTCTGACTTGGTTACGACCACTCCTTGTCATACATTTAAGACCCGTAATTTTATTATGAATTAATTTGGCCAACGACATAGGATGAACGTTGCCAATATTATTATTTATTCCTTCTATCAAAACTATAAAATCGTTCGGAAAAATATTAATTGATGTAGGGGATATCGTAACTTGTACTCGAGGATTTATGTTAATATTACATAAAGTATCTTTAACAATTTCGGAATTCGGTTCTACGCGAATATTATTTATCGAAATAATTTCGTCGGAACCGACATCTGTTACAATAGCCTCGTTAGAAATATTAAGCTTCGATTTCTTATCTGTAATGTTACACCGATTACTATGCTTATTAATACCACTACCACTACTACTACTAATACCGACGATATTATTAGCATCAATTTTATTATTACAACTATTATCATTGTTATTATTATTACTATCACTATCAGTATCAT
This sequence comes from Coronaproctus castanopsis, assembly GCA_032883995.1. Lineage (NCBI taxonomy): Eukaryota > Metazoa > Arthropoda > Insecta > Hemiptera > Monophlebidae > Coronaproctus > Coronaproctus castanopsis. The sequence goes on along the minus strand of CM065052.1, from coordinate 185,547,353 downwards.
TATAACTACTATTGTTGAACCTATTCCCATTATTACTATGGATAACATTGTTATTACTACCACCGTTTTTAACGTTAATATTACGGTGTGTATTACCACCGCCACGACGGTGCTTACCGGGGGGCAGGGGACGATTCTCCCCTGCCCGCAGCACCAGCTTTAGACATTCATCGACTATACATGTAGTCGATAATTTCTGTTATACACAAGGAACTGTATAAGCTTAAGCCTGCCTCCGCAACGACCAAATAAAATAAAATAAACACGAATACGAACACGAGTAATAAACTACAATACGCGAACTCGTACCGATTGCCGAAAAAATGAAATTCATATTTCGACAACAATCAACTCCTAACTTGGCACATTCTAATTTAATTCGGCTGGTTCGTACTAGTCACGTTTTCTTACGATTATTCTCGTCTAATATATTCCATTATATCGTCTCGTATTTCGAATCTCAACGACCAGATCAACCCGATCAAATCCATCGCTACAAAATACAGTAGAACTTCTTTCATCCGTCACTCTTGGAACCGGGTTTGTGGCGGATGACTGAATAGACGAATAACAGAAATTCTATTCCGAACAAATTACATGTATACCACACACATCGTAAACCATTTAGGAAAGAGATCTTTAAAAAATATGTTTAATCGGATAACATTTAGAGTGCAGTATTTTATTTAAAAATTTATTATAACCTAGTGCAATATAGTGCAATCACCGAGAACAACTGTATGTAAAATTGTTTACATATTCAAAGAATCGGTCACTTTATTCCGTTTTTTCTCAGCTTGAGCTTTCTTTACGGTTATGTTCGGTACTTTTTTTATATTTTTTTAAGTAGGATCTTTGTAAAGTTTGCCTCCTCTTGTCTTTCAAACCAATCGACGCACTTTGCTAACATCATTTCAGCTTCTGACTAGCTGATTGACGAGTTTTGATTGTATTTTGATTCTTCATCGTCGTCAATTTAAAAACCTCCATTAATCGCCATTATAACCAACCTGTTACTTCTTCAGTTGTTAGCGCGTCATTGTTAAGCAGACCGTTATTGCGAAACTTCATGATGTCGTAAAAACTAACCATTCCCGTCATTTCGCTAGTGTGCAGTGCAGGTTCAGACCATCGCCTATTCAATCCATTCTTGTGTCATGAACTGGTAACATTAAAAATTGATTCCTTACAATTTTTCAACAAATCTTTAACTGTTGTTGTATCGTCAGATGACAGCAAACGTTCGACGAAACTTCTTCTGTACCGACGAGCTGCCGCTAGAGTAGGGGATAACAGAAAATTATGGGTAAAAGAAGTTTTACTGTATTAGGGCTAGAATTTTTCTAATATTTCCGAAATTACATAGTAATTTCCTATTACCGCAATCTTAGCTCCAGCGTAGCTGAACAGCAAACACACAAAGAAGATCGACAACGAACTAAATGCCGCGCTACTCATAATATCCGGCACAACCAAATCGACCCCGGTAGAGTGGTTACCAGTACTAGTCAATATCATGCTGATATTCGTAGAAAAGCCGCGGCAGTTAAAGGATGAAGGAAATACGGAATCAACGAAAGCATACCTATACACGCGCGGATACAGACGGGCCTAAAAGAGTGAAAGCGAGGAAACCAGCTCATCGAACAGCTGCAAAACTCATGTCGGAGGGGTTCGATTAACAGCGTGGTGAGAAGAATGGAAAATACGGAACCCGGACAAGAATAATATAATCGACGCTCCCGACCACAGGTTGTTGGGTTTTGACCTACAACGAAAGACGTGGGTACGGTTCAACCGCTTTCGAATTGGTCATGGAAGATGTGGTTACACGCTCGTAAATTGCGGCTTCAAAAATGATCCGTTATGCGACTGCGGATTAAATAACCAAACGATGGACCACATCCTGAACACGTGTCTACGAAGAGCCTTCAGTGGCGGCTGAGAAGAAATTAGGATAGTATCGGACGCGGTTGTAACATGGCTGGAAAATCTAGACTTGGACGTCTAAACAGAAATATATATGCTACCCGAAGACATACTATATAATAATAATAATAATAATAATAATAACCGCAATCTGATTAAATATTTGCAAAAAACGTGTAAATATGCGGAGCTTTAATAAGTAAATAACTTCTTAAATTCAGCACATATGCTCAGCTTTCGAGATATATATATATATATATATATATATATATATATATATATATATATATATATATATATATATGTATATATATATATATATACGACCGACGAGCAATGCATTTAAACGGAACACACAAACATATACAAACACACACAAACATGTATATACATAGAATATCGGGCTTACTGGCGAAAGACGAAGTTAAACGCTTATCAATCATACGGTGACAACACGCCGTATTAAGGGGAAGGCGACGATCCAATACTATAGACCGTCAACAATAGAATGCTACCGTTACGGCGTCTAACCATCGACTTTAATGTCGACTAGACCGACCCCGTTGTTAATCTTCGAATGCCAATGGAAGTCGAAGTTGAGGGAAAATGCTTCCTCAAAGTTTCTTCTTTCTTTTTTCTCGGAAAACTACGCATAGTGACCGAGTTTCCTCCTTTTCGGATTATTTCGCATCATCTCCTATTTTCTTTTTTCATATCCTACACGTTGAAATTCATTCGAGTATGTATATATACACGCTCTAGGTTAAAGATAATTGACTCCGTCGTATCGCCAATTTTTATCCACCCTGTTTTCCTGATATGACGAATTCTGTCTTCATCTTTTAAATTGTATTTTAATTCGTTCTTCCCGTCAAAATTCACTCGGACGTAAATATAATTGGAATAAAAAAAAAAAAAAAAAAAAAACAGTTTTCATGTTCTTCAAAATTCTACAATCGATAAATCTTTTATTAATAATTTTTATCGATTTAATCGAAATAAATATAGGTCGAATTCTGTTTTTCTCAATGAACGATCCCGGATTTATTAGGCGATGACATTTATTCGCTGGGATCAGCAGACGGGATTTGTTTGTAAATATCATTTTTAATTTGCAGTTTGTATTTAAATTTTTCATATACAAGTACGTGGTAACGCGTGTAAATTTTTATAATTTTTCCACGTAGTCCTCTAGTTATTTTTTCATGAATTCTCTCCTATACGCGCGGTCATCGTTTCACTTAATATACAATTAGATTTATCGACGGCTGATTTTTTTTATACCTTGGCGGAGTTCTATACTGCAGGTATTTCTATCGATGGACTGACTATATGATACAGATACGCGATAATATTGAACAGATGCATGATAACGTGTTCGAAGTTGAAGTAAATATAATCATACATTTAATGGCGGAATTTTATCATCTCCTTCTATATAAAGATCCCGATGGTTACACTGGCATATTTTAAAATCTACATAATATTATCAATCATTTATTAGTGTCTAATAATATTACTCTATCGATCAGTTTTCGATTAAAATACTTTGGTATAATAATAATAATAATAATAATAACAATAGAAATCAAATTAAATGTAATCAGTAATTTTTCGAGTACACAATAAATGCTTCTCAATAAATTAACCGCAGATCGGAGTAAATGCGCGAGTAACAGTCTAAAAGCAAATAATAAAAATAACCGTTGCAGTTATAGTAACCAACGGACCACCGTATAATTTTTAATGTTAAATTGTCTATTTTCACTATAATAAGGGAATTTGTTTGACATAGAACGTTTCAATTTTTAAAACATTTATGCAACACATTAAAAATTATCTTCTTCTTCTGCTTTTACTAAACCATACGTCCTTGACGCGTTGACTGTTTTTCTATTTTTTGCTGCTTCCATTAATTCTCCAATTCCTTTCATCGAAGTCCAATCCTTTTTGTTCATTATCCGAATTCTGCCTCTTGGCCGTTTTCCTTTTATTCTATCTTGTAATATAGTTTGTAATATGCGGCATTCTTGTGACCGAAATACGCAATTTTTCTTTTCTGTATGATATTCCATAACTGCTAACTGCTGCTCTTTTCAAGACTTCCGCATTTGTTACTTTTTCTGTTCATGATATTCTTAACAGACGTCGCAGGAACCACATTTCCATTGCTTTTAGCCGCTTTTCACATATCAGATATAAAAATTATCTAGAGATCTAAAAACGTAACATTACGCATAAAATATTACTTAAATTATCATCATCCTGAGTCATAGAAAAATTTTTAATTTTGCACAAAGACTGAAAGGGTTAAAACACACTCCGAATGATTATTTGCCGAAATTAAGCGTATTTTTCTCGAACATCTACGTAAGAATCGTAATAAACGTCCCAAAGATGTAGATAAGCGTAAATATAAAATAATTAATTAATTAACGAAAATTAAAGTAATTAATTTTAGACAGAAATCTGTTAAAAATATTAAATTAACATAACTTACATATCAAATTGAATATTAGCAATACGTATTGCACGGAAATATACTAATATATAATACACTCGTATATTATATATATATATATATATATATATATATATATATATATATGTGTAAATATGCATCCATTGATTTTGAACGCAGAATTTGTAATATGAACTCTCAGGTGTATGTGGCGAATTCCGTGAAATCCAGAAAAACGGAATGGAAAATATGATGCCAGTTGGCTACATCCTGAAGAGGGAAAGAGGTAGTAGCACACAGAATCGAGAGGGAAAGGATAGAAGAAGACTGGAAAACGATGACATCAGAAATGGAGCCAAAATTTAAATAACAGCAACGGAGATACTTTTCTGATTATAAAAAAATTACAACTTTCTCAAGTTAAATGAAGTAAAATTGGAAATAAAATATTAAAAATCGTAGAAAAATGAAGTGTAAAAATTTAAATAGTATTCGCGCAGTTCAAGATCCGAATGTTCATCGTGGCAAATCTAAAATCGAGCAACTCTCTCCAGCAGGCCTAGCGTCATACTTTCTTTAAGTGATTAGCGCGAAATAAAACGACCGCAATTTATATATAATTTTAATAGGTATTATAAGTTCTCGCTCGAATTTAGTTTTTAGAATAGAATTTTGTAAAATATCAACGGGTCCGATGTAATATTTTGCCAATTTTATCCCCCTTCCCGATAAATTATTACGTGTAAGCTGAGACACTGGTTTCGGTGACTAAAGGACGAAACATACGGAATTCAGCAAAATAATTATTTGAAATAGTATCATAAATCGCGGTTTCTTAACTTTTGCTATTAAAAACGAGAGGCATTTGTATAATCGAGATCGAGATATTTATATCCCATTTAAATAAACAACATTTTGTAAATTTCTCCGCATATATCCTTTTAAAATTCTTAAATTTCGGTTTGGATATACTACGTATAGAGAGCCTTTCACGAATAACGACTGAACAATTTGCAATCAGAATTCTACTTATTAATGATCAAATCGAATCTCTACTTATACGTTCGTTGTATAAAAATATTACGTTAATTCGCAAATGTGTATGTATACGAATGTGTTCGATGTGCTTTGTGACGCGAGTGGCACGAAAGATATTGTATTGTTCCATTATTGTACGTTCCTAAATTACTTCGAATCGAACAGAAACGTGAAATAAATTTCGAATTTTTGAAATCTTCGATAATTAATAAATATATGCGACGACTTTCCTTAATTAATGCGAAGGAGGATTTTTTTTAATACAGCCCTTTAGGGCTATTACTAAGATACAATCTTAGCCATTTGGCTAAATAATTATCATGTTTAACCTAATGATTACTTAATAGTTAACTTAACCCCTAAGTACAAAACGAGTGTGGAGTACGTATTGGCTACGCATCCATTATACATAAATTTACATATTTACAAGACTAAATCTATGGGGTGGCGACTAACGAGTCGTCTCATGTTTAATGTCAGGCAGTTGTCTTGCTTCTGCACTGACGTGACTGTCCAACCGGTGCTTGTGCAATTCAGCGAATTGCTTAATGACATCATTAATGAACATCATATTAAGATCAGAATGAATGTCATCGTTACGTGAGTTAAGCATCAACTATTACGTGTGTAAAATTATGTTTTGACGGCGTTGTATTATATCCCGATTCGACTTGGCTGTACAGCCCCACAGAGCGAGGCCATAAGTCCAAATAGGTTTAATCATTCGCTTGTATAGCAGAAGCTTGCAGGAAACATCTAACTCCGATTGCCGGCCTATTAACCAATAATTTAGAAGCGTTTAGTAAGACCTCGCGATAATAATTCGATTAAATTTATCATTATTACTGTTAATTTGATTAAATTTATTCCGAACTACGTATTTTTAATTTAGTAAATTAACTTTAAAAATCTGTTATAATTAATTACGCGTAATAGCGCACTATTAAATTTAAACTAATATGATCGTTTTTGTCGAATTGATAATTTGTTTCCTTACATTAAATATAATTTCTCGATATAGAATAAAATCCGTATAAATAAACTTTTAAACGATAAAAATTTAACGATCAAACATTTAAATTCGGTGCTGACTACAAATAAAACGATTATATTTACGTAGTTCTTTGTTGTACACACTAATACACAGATATCGATATGTACGTGTGCAAACATACAGATATACCAAACATATATATATATATATATATATATCCTTACGCATGTACACGTTCATAGGTGTACATATTCATTCGAAACACACACATATATATATATATATATATATATATATATATATATATATATACTCGATTAAATTGTCAACCTAAAAGAAGGTTTTATTACATATTCACTTAATTGCTTTTGACACTTGATTCGTTCAATACGAATGAAGGTAAGAGTTTTCTTTGTAGACCCTTATAACTTAGTAAATCGACCCTTCATTTCTTGTTTAGAATATTTTTGACCCTTGCATAACAAGCCTGTATCCTGGTTCGGGTTTTATTAAAATACGGAAAGTCGCTTTTGGAACTGTTCCACATCCAGTCGTTTGTCTTCATCCTACGTTATATTAAATTTTAATCCATTTTTTTTTTTAGTGTAAAATTTAAAAGCTGCAAACGGTTACACACCGTCATAACCGTATGAAGGTTCGTTATTGGGCGAGGTTTTCACGCATCATCTCGGGATATCCAAGAAATGCGAAATAGTTTTGAATAATTTCCGAATATATCTCGAAATTTTGACACGATTACCTGCTAACTTTTCGCTTGTAAAAACTGAATCATTTTAACTTCTCGTTTATTTCACGTTGTTCTCCTCCGAGGAAATAGAATTTAAGTCTAATAATAGGAAAGATTCGTGAGCTTGTTTTGATCGACTTCGGTAACGATAACGTCGCATGGAGCAAGCTGCGAACGCGGCAGTACTCTTACAAATGAGAGCACCTAAAGTCATTGTTAACATTATACGGAGTCTGTATGAAGAGAATTGAAAACAGGCCAAAATATACACAAAAAAAAAGGAATTTCATACAGAGAAAAGAGAATAAGTTTTATCGTCAATTCTGTTTAATTTCTACTCAGAACAGATTACGAAGATTTTACTATTCAGTTAAAATGGAGGTATATCACCGAGGGGATACAGAATTTCTAATCTGCTGTACGCAACAGAACGCTGGTCGCTGCTAATATGAACAAGCGCAACTTGAGAAATTACGACCTCGATATAAATAATAGAAAAACCAAAGTAATGCTAACAGATAGAAGAAACACCGACAAAAGAGAAAACGATACGAGATTAATAGTTGATTGATAAATTTACACGTCCCAGATCTTCGATAGAGAAAAATGGTAGTTCAAATACAGAAGTAAAACGACGGATACAAATTGCCAGAGGAGCTGTATCCAAATTGAATATGATACGGAAAGATGGAACAGTGGCGAAGAATAATTACATCGACATCTTCCGGGTTATTCAACCGAAGAAGAAGAAGAAAAAAGAAGAATAACATAAAAGAACTCGAAACTAGAGTCTTAACATCAAACGGTAGAACCACTTGAACATAATTAAAAACAAATCGATAAACTCTGTTTAGTGGACAATCCATCAGACGAACCGCTATGAACGAACATACGAGAAAGTGATCGGAGAAATTAAAATAGAATTAGAGCATAAGCGAATGTAGATTGAAAATTGATAATCCTTCAGACGAATTTAAATATAAACCTAAATTATGCAGTACATCGCTGAATAGCGTCCAATATGCTCTCATCGGATGGAAGATGAAGCAGTTGCCTTAGAAAACGAAATTGTAAATTGGTTGAGAAAATTAAAATCCTACGTGCATTTTATTTTATATCGAACAGTATTTATACTAATGCGACACTAAATTAACCAATTAAATTACCAGTATAAATTACTAATTACATTCGAATGTTGATTTTCAGTAATTACGCTCACATTATAAACAATAAGTAAATATAATGAAAATAATAATACAACGAGCTTAATTATCAATTAACTATAAACAATTTAACTGTAGCATATTTCAACCGACATATTTACATACGTAAATGTGCTTAGGTACATAAAAATATATTCACCTACGGTAATGAATAATAAGTAACGTAGTTCATCCGAATTGGTACGTTGCATATTGCTATGCAATTGAATAATTAATTGACTAGTCTCTCGTTATTATTAACCTTTTAGTCGCATTGTCCATTCACACTGCATTTAAGGTTTTTGAAGCTGGTTTTTTGTTCTTTTATTATCGATTTAATATTTTATTATTTATGGAATTATAATACACTGGTTAAACATAAGTGTATTGATTTATTAATTAAAATGGAAGTAATAAAATAAATACGTCAGCGCATGTGTATGCTTCGAAATTTTCTCATAACATACATAAGGCATTTTTCGCGTGACTATTTTAATATGTTTTATGTTTTTTTTGGAGGTTTTGGTATAACATGCGATACTTTCTTTTCGGTATTATCGCGTATTATTTGTTCTTCCGATTTGTGTGATACTTTTGCAGTGAAACTTCTTGTAAATCTTTCGTCAGATTCTTCATTTCTGACATTCTCTTTGTAATTACGAGGTTACTAAACCAGGAGCTACTAATTTTTTAAGGTAATCTGCGAGTGAATGAACATTTCCTAGACATAGCTGCTACATCTAGAATGTGATATCTCTTGTAGATCGTGCTACGTTATATGTAGCGCGAAAAGTTGGTCCGTTATATCTACACCACATTTAGTACGTGGTAATTATTTCCGGGTTTTTCTCAATTTCGGGCTGTAAATTTACGATTTAAAATAGGTCTCTCTTAGCATGTCGATTATTGTTTAAAATGTCGACAAATTAAAACGGTATCGCAATAGTAAATAGAGTTTTACCGTTTCGTAATTTACGCTCTGTTATATTATACGCTCGTGTTAGAGAGAAATGAATTTAAATTAGGCGCATTTCATCGTCGATGCGAACGAGATAACGGATTATTGTATCCAGTTTCGCACGTTTTATTATTATTCAACTGTGGCGCGTGTTTCATTTGTTTGCTAGGCCTGCTCCATTATCCGTATTTTAATTTCACGATGTGCCGTCGAAAATATTCTCTCGATTTTCGTTCGGTAATATTCGTCATCCATCATTCTCTTCTCCTAGGCCCGGTTAATTTTCTACGGCGAGCTCATTTTTTCTCCTTGAATTCGTGAAAAACGTTTGAATAGTTATCGATGGTTTCACGATAACAATAATGATGAATGAACTTAAAGCGTTAGCTTACCTACGGAAAAAACATCCAATATCCGACGAAGATTATTGCTATTATTATTATATTGACGAAATTTCTCTCGGTCGACCGGTTAATATTTTCTCCGTTAGTTATCGATTGTGTGTATTTTCATATTTATTAAAATCTGCGTTCAGTTGAAAATTTTTAACGCAGCAATTTGCATATTATCATTCTATTCGCCAGAATAAATAACGTAATAATAAATCATCGTTATCTCATCTGATATAGGAGCTGTTAACAACTGCGAGCGTCTAATTGACACGTTAATCGCGAATAGATTTAGTTTTGAAATAATAAGTTTAATACATAATTATTTGTCAAACGGGTGAGTTATTCGTAGTTGTTACCCATACATATACGCGTATAATATATATATATACATACATCGTGTACGTAATATTATTCCGGTGTAATTGTCGTAGTTTCGTGTTAGGGAATTTATTTTTACTACGTTCGTAGTCAGTCATTGGGACGTATGTTAAGAGTTTTACAAAGGTTGGTTCGTACGTGTTGAATGAGGTACAATTTCACGGCTCCTAACTAAAATTAAGACAACTTTGTTTAATTTTAGAAATTCTAACAAATGTTAACGATAAAACGACTGTTTTTCGATTAATATCTACTGAAGGATATGAATTAACGATTATCGAATCAAATAATATTTTATTCATTTTTCTAATAATGAACAATTTAACAATATATAATATTAATCGGCAAATTAATGCATATTTCGCAATGCGCATATTTTAGCGATAATAACACGTATAAACAAATTTAAGCAGTTGCATGCAAATACATACGAGAAAAATAAGAAAAGTACCTTTACAATGAAATAACATAAACATAGAAACATATTTATCATAACTGACACTAGATTCACACAACATTCATCAAACATATTGTAATGTAAAAGGCACAAATAACATTAATACATACTTACAAGCCTTATTATAAAAGCACGAACACGATGACTGTAACAGCGCAGCGTTGTGTACACGCTTCTGACGTAGAATAAATAAAAAAATGTTATTACTATAATGCTACGAATACTCATTAATACAAACACGTATAAATCGTGTTAAACACCTTTGATGAATTTTGTTATCAATTTTCTGCGTGTCTTCGCTTATAATTTAACAAATCAATTTTTAAATAACGAGGCAAGATGTTAAATAAAACCGGGGCCAGCGTACAAGGCCTGTCTTCTCATCCTTGATTTACGTATAAACTGAATTTTCGCCATGTCCTCCTGTTCTCGTTTCACTATTACTGACTGTATGCTAAAAACTCATCGGCATTGTTAAATATCATCAAACTGTAACTTGTTTTAAAAATGTTTGATTCTGTGCACTTATCTTTAATACATCTCGCTGAAGAACTTCTATAGGTTTAATATGATATTTAGACATTCCACCCCAATTTATTATTCCATAAGTTAATACAGTATAACGCAACATAGATACGTCATATATGAACGGGCGAGAGGAACTGTTTTAAATAATAAAACCGGTAATTCAGCTTGCTAAGTTTAGTCGATAAATAAAACGCATGTCCGCTCCAAGTTAATTTATGATCAAACTGAATCTCCAGGTATCTGATTTCGCTGACCGTATCCAGTTTGACACTATTGTCTCCTAAATATAATTCGAAGTCATTCCAGTTAACAGAAGCTTGATTTGAATAAGCTACATATTTCGTTTTACCACTATTAACCGTCAAACGATTAAACATTAACCAATTAACAATAACGTTTACATCCTTAAATTTTGAAGTAACTTAGGGTAATCAACAACTAAAACTGTGTCATCGGCATAACTAAACAATTGTCCATGTAGATCAGGAAAAAGCATGGACCCAGTACACTGCCTTGTGGGACCACCCCGGTGTTTTGTACTATACTATCCCTTTAATGACTATTTATTTTTACTATATATTTTCTATTATCCGGATAACTTTTAAACCACTTATACACATTCCCTCTAAATCCACAATTGTACAGTTTTTTTTAGTAATAAAGTATGGTCTATCGTATCGAAAGCTTTTTGCGTATATCAAAATATACCGATATTACAGACCTTCCTCCCACCAATGCACGAGTAATGGAGGATACATGATCAAATAGAGCTTTATCAGTACTCTTTCCTCGGAGGAAACCGTACTTACTTATACTAAAATAATTTAATTTTTGCAAGTAAACCAATATAATTTTTCTCATACATTTTTCAAAAATTTTGGAGATTAATATACAATTTGGTCTATAATTTCTCATGTCCATTTTATCTCTACCTTTATGAACGGGCTTTATAATTCCCAGTCTCAGTATTTCAAGGGAAATTTCCTGCTTTTAACCGATTCATTAAATAAATATGCAAGTGGTTTAAAAAAAAAAATATTTTCTTTTATCAAATCAATTGATATTAGATCGTGTCCGAAAGAAGATTTACTATTAAATGATAATATTATTTCCTGCGTCTTCTATCGAAAAGTCTATGCAAATGATCTAGCGGGCCTTATAGATAGCGAAACATGTACATCATTCAAAAATGACGAATCACACTCACCAAGTACTACATCTACGCTTTCTCGAAAGTAATTATTGAAATAATTAGCAGCAATTTTTTCATTACCGCAAATAATGTTCGTCATTTATTTTAACTACTTTTATATTACCCTTGTCTTCCCCAATAATTCCATTTACAAGACCCCAATAATTTTTTTCACTATCACCGCATTTATTTAGTACATTTGTACAGTTGCCTGTCTAGTGGCTTTTTGTAGAATTTTTGAAGCTTCTTTGTATGCATTGCAGATATATTTAAATGAAACTATTTCGTTAACTTGTATAGCGTTTCTTTGTTACGAGCCAAAAATGTCCTTACTTATTCATACGCGTATTTGTTTCTTTTGTTCATTCGCCTCATTAAAGTTCCTGCATAGTTTTATAAAGGCAGTAATTCTTCCAATAAACCATTCAAACTTTTCATCTATCGACATGTCGCTAATATACGTATAACGTAAATCAAAAATCATCGAATAATTACGGAAACACTGTTTATTAAAGGGAAAACAATGTACATCTTTGGCTTAATATTAGAATTAAGTAAAAACTTAGCATGAATTCCTGCGTGATTAGAAAAACTGACTCTTTCAACATTAAACTCGCACAGGTGTATATTCATTGAAATTTTTCCCCTGGTTCACGTACGAATATATGGTCCAGGCAAGAACTATAGTTGTCATTGTCTTAAAAACCCGTGCGTACTCGTTAAATTTAAGTAATCATTTCCAAAAATTTTTTGTTAAATAAATCTATGCTCAGATCCCCGTAAATATTGCTGAATCCGTTGGATCACATAAGACTTTGTCTAACCCTTTAAGGGCAGGCTGATGTAAATGAGAAAACCCTTAGAGGGGCAGAAAATAATATTCATGATTTTTATTTTAATATTAAAGTTTTCTAGTGCCTTAGGATTATTTATAACCCATAATGTTAAAAAAAAAACAATATTCATAATAATTATTGAAAATATGAGCTTACACAAGGTGGTTACATAGTGTAACCGCTGCCCCACATGAATATTTTTTTTTTCATCATTTACGAAACAGTTAAATAAAACTTTTGCCATGTAAAACAGTGTATTCTTGATAATTAAAAATGTTGCAATTAAAAATTATGAAATATAAAATATTACATTATAAATTTTTAAAATGAAAATAAACAATAGTTAAAAGTAAGACTTTACATTTTCAGTTTATTTACAATGTAGAAATAATTTCGAAAACAAAATATGTTTTTAAAATTGTTTCATTTTGAATGGAAAGTATTAAAACAGATTTTTCCTATCCGTAGGCATAACGCTACGTTGCAGACGTTGCATTTCCATCGGGACCGCACTACTAGATTCTTAGTACTGCATACTGCGCACCTACGCGGTGAATCCATATGTATCGGCTGGTGTTTACTTGCATTTAATCGTATACTGTGATCTATCTTCAGTTTTTTATTTGAACCAGTTATGCTTGAAGTTGGTGATTGTACAAGTTGAACTATTTTTGTTGCTAAAAGAGTTTTATATATTTATCGTCGGAAGTCTTTACTAGAATATTGTGTTGTTATATCTAACTGTTTATGAATAATAAACGCATTTATTACGCAGCAATCGATAAAATGCCAGAACAGTCGCATCCACCATCTTTTACTTTTTCTATCAATATGATAATCATTCTTTAATCTATCAAATTTATCTAGGAAGTTCATGTTTGCATTATAATCTTTTATCGCTAACGGACACATAAAAATTTTTTTCTCCCCATTTTTTCTTTTTTTTTTTTTTTACACTGGCTACTTCAGAAGGATCGTGATAAGAACTTAAAATATTTACACCTTTGGTATCTTTCCATCTGTACTAACTGGTTATTACTTACGCTGAATGAAAATTCTCCTCTCTTCATAGTCTTATCATTTTCAAGTTTTGGCAGTCATTTTCGATTTGGGTTGATAGTGCCACATGCAAAAATGTTATTCGTTCTTAATTTTTCGAACAAGTTAATAGAAGAAAAAAAATTATCCATAAAAATAATATGATTTTTGTGTTTTAGATCTAAGGTGAGATCTAAAACTACTCTCCCTCCTAAATTAGTTTCAATTATGTTATTCATTTTTTTACCAGTATAAACTTCAAATTTTAGGTTGTAGCCTGATTCATCACAAAGCATCCATATTTTATAACCGCGCTTTGTAGGCTTATCACGCATAAATTGTTTCATCGTTGAACGACCTTTGAATTTAACCATACTTTCATCTACGGCTACTTTCTGATTTGGCTTGTAAAATTCATTAAACGATTTATTTAGAAAATTCAAAAATGGTCGCATTTTATATAATTTATCATAATTACGATCACCAGAAACTGGCATTACAGTGTTATCATTCAAATGCAAATAATTCAGAAGAAAACTAAATCGTTTCACTGGCATCAAATTAGCTATATAATGATCATGCATGTCGGAATCTTCAGACCAGTAATCACGGTAACTTGGTTTTCTTATGATGGACATATATAAATTTATTCCCAAGAACAATCTAATTTCGTCATTACAAGTGGGTGTGAAATTTTTTCCAATCATCTTTTGTGTTGCATAAAGATTCGTTTGGAACACTATGTGATTAATAACTTCATCATTTATAAATAACGAAAATAATTTATCGGTAAATTCTGGAATAGGATCGATTTTAAAATTAGCGTCCCAGATATTATTATTTATTACTACAGGTTGTGTACTTACTACTATTTCATTAGACATCTGTGTACCTGGACTGTCATGAATTTCAAAATCTTCATCAGCATCGCTGCTGTCGAAATCACTTATAACACTTTCTCCGCCAGAAGGAATTTCGTCACAAACTATGTGCAAAATGTTTTCATCAGACAACTTCGTTTTCGGCATGTTCTTTCGGGGCAGCGGTTACACGGTGAAACCACCAATAAAACTGATATAAAATTTTTTAAAACAATTAAAAATAGTTAATATTATAATTATAAGTAATATATGAATTATTATTTGTAAGTTATATGTTCGAATAACACGTTTACGCACAAAAACTACTTTCCTAGAAAACAACGTGACAATAGTGCAGCAGCCGAAACAAAACATTATCGTCGTACACACCGCTCACGTTTAAAAAATGTGAAAGATATTCCAAGGTCATTTAGTCATCCTAACTAGTTAACCCGGCGTTACTCGCATGAAAAAATGTGACACAGTTCCTCGCATGTGAGAATTTATCTCACGTGAGGGAAAATCTCACATGAAGGCAAATTCCTATAATGTGAGGAGTAACATTTCATTTTTTGTCAAAACAATAGAAAAAGTTTTATTTGAAAGAAAATAGTCACTAATATAAAAAGAAAATTGTATAAAAAATCTCACAAAATACAGTCACACGGATCACCGCTTCGTTAGAATTATTCTCACATTATACTAAAAATCGAATTACACGGTTACTCGCATCGTTAGAAAGATTCTCACATTTACGTTTTCTACTCAACAAAAACACATGTACCACTTATCACAATGCACTGACATTAAAACCGTTTAGAGAGGATGTTGGAGAAAGCATAGCCGGCAGGTACTAGGAATCCTGACAAATATACTTCAGTGATTCCCAAAATATTGGCATAAAAGTGTTTAGTGTGAGAAAAAATCTCATAATGCGAGTAACACCGGGTTAAACAAGGCGGTTACACGGTGTAGCTGCTGCCCCGGAATTAACAATAACAGGAAATCGAGGTGGTTACACAGTGGAACATAAACTATTATTTCAATGGTGGTTTCACTATGTAACCGCATCCGTTCAAAAGGCTAATTCAGTTTAAAAATCTAAGATTGTTGATTCGCAAAACCGATATACACCGATTAGCGATATTGATTCGTTATCTTCCAATTGCAATTGGATATGTGGGACATTACCAGTTACAATTACGGCATGTCTACTAAAGTAGTTTATATTTTTTTCTTACGTAAATTATTACGTCCCCTGAACGCTGATCGTCACTACATTGTGCGACATCATGTTATAACCAGGTAACCTATAACGGTTACTTTCCTCCGTATACGTCTCCGTCAGTACAATAATATCATAGTCTACGTTTCTATTAGCTAGAAGTAGGACAAGATCATTATAATGGCTACGGAGGCTTTGAATATTTACTATCCGTTTATAATAAAAAGTAAAAACGCACATACAAATACCTTTAAATTGCTACTAAATGCATCCACTTGTAAATAGCTACGCAACACTGCACACAGTCTTAAATTCAATATAATAAGTACAATATAAGAGTTTAAATTTAAATCAGTATGTTCAAAATGCAACGAAAAATCTTTAAGATAAATAAAACCCTGCGCCATTACCCATACTCACAAAACAACAGTTATTGTCATATACTGTCATCACCATTCTAATTATTAGTAATACTATCATATATAAAAATAACCTACACCATCCTGAAGATATATACAACGAAACATATTCACACACATTAACCACTCATACAGTGAAAGCGCATTCGCACACGCACGTGCATTCGGGCTATTTATTAAACGCGCTATATCTTCTTCGGTCCGAATGAATACGACCTTATCACCGTCATTCTCCGAACTAAAATCTTCCCCTCTTTACTCCGCACGTATTTGTAGTCGTTATTCTTCAACATCTTCGCTGCAGAAAATAATTTTGCCTTTTCCGACTTTAGGTGTTCATTGAGGTATATATCTTCCCATTCGGTACCGGCGTATATCCTAAATTCCCGGTTGTTAAATTCGGGTTTCTTTTCTTTTTCAGCAGATTTTGCTTCACAAGCCTCCTGCAGAATCGTACAATAATATTCGGGTGTGCTTTTAAAGGCGACTTTGATAATCGGTGACATGTACCGATATCTCTTTCGTCGATGCTCGCACCCGCTAAAACGTCTAAGATGTTGTCGCCTGCGATATGGGGTACGTTAGCAATTAGGCTATTCCGACGACGTGGTTGTATATGTATTTATTTCATATTAAACTTTCAGTCGTAATATGATAATTTTGTTTATTTCGGTAAGAACGTACCCGGTAATAATTATCGCGCGTGCGTGCGTTGTTACGACGTTGTTTCTTCGTATTGCATATTTTTAAATTTGACTTTATAAAGTTTTGTTTTTTATGAGGAAGAATGATATTTCGTCGAAATGCTTGAAAATAAAAGTACGTATTAACTTGGGACCGGTTCGAATGATACCGTTCCAGGAACTCTTCGACCGTTCCCGAAGCTAGAAATTAATTATCGTTATAACGTATAGGTGTATATAATTATGTGTATATATGAATATGTATAATAAGTTGTATTAAATATTGGAAATGATTATAAATTAAAATCGTCATATTGCTCGATCCTAAGGTTGGTTTGTCAGTGATTTCCATCTCAGCAGTCTTTTCCTAACGGTTAGATCTATGTTTCTCGATGGGCTTTTCTTATTATAAAACGCTGCTTCGGGCAATTCTGCTTTTTATATCCCGTTTACTCCTACCATCTTTGGTTATTACGCTTCCAAATAACAAAATTCGTTTACTTGTTCTACTTTTTCTCCCTTAACATCGATATTAAATTGATTTATTATATTCTAATATTTATTGCATACTAATATTTTGGTGTTTATTTTGTTTATTTTCATATTATATTCCTACAGCATGTTTTCTATTTACACTTTTATTCAGTTCTTTTTCTGATTCAGCAAATACAGCGATATCATCGGCAAATCTATGCATACTCTACTTTAACTTTGGAACAAAGGTACCAGAGAAGCAATAATTAGCCTTACGATTAATCATTACAGAAAGAATACGGAAAAGAAAAAGCACATTTATAGGATTTATAGATATTGAAATATAGAAAAGGCATCAATGTCGAATGGAAAACGATGTTTATAATATTAAAAAATATATAAGGAAAGAAGGATTATATACAATCTATATAATAATCAACGGATGATTATATAGATTATAAATGAAGAAAGAGAAGCAAAAATTGGAAATGTGTCTTGTCACCCATGTTATTCAATGTTTACATAGAAGAAGCAATGAAAAAAAAATAAAGTTAAACTAGTTAATGATAATTATTATTATAATGTACTTTATCGTCGGTACTTAACAATAAGAATCTGTTTTACACTGTACACGTGTTATCTGTATCGTGATATTCGAATAAAGTTCTTTCTTCTTCTTCATCAATTTTTTTTCTTATTTTTAAATTTACTATAATAATCGTAATTTATGAAATATTTGGAATATTCGTAAATGTTACTAGGAGTAAATTGTTCAATCACACAAATACTGAAAAGTACGAAAACAAAAGTTTTATACTTTAAAACGGGATGAATTGAATCGCCTCGTTTTCTTTAAAACTTCACTATTATCTGTATATTTGCAGTGCAAACATGAAACAGATTCATTTTGTTTTTCCATCAAACTAATAATTTTTGTTCTACAACCAATACACAATTTTTTATTAGGACCGAGCATTTAATCGCCGCTTTAAAATCGTATTTTTCATATTGTTTGTTACGAGCATCTCTTATCTAATCAAGTGGCATGATGCTAATAGAATTAAACAATTTCAGTTAGTAAAATTAAAATGGACCCCGTATTTTAAATTACATCAATTTTTTTTTTTTTTAAATTACACGTTCTTGCAAATAATACTTACCAAAAGTAATGTGAAAAATAACAGTGGTGTAAAATTTCAAAACACTCGGAAAAAAGTCGATGTTCTCAAAATTAACAAAAATCATACACCGAACAAAGTTATAAGCATAAAAATAATGTTATTTATACATCCCGGTCAAACAGTGCAGCCACGTAATCTTTTTTAAAAAATACGTGATTTGTACATAATAAAGATTTTTCTTGAGCTCTGCAAACATTTAAATATTTAAACAATGAATTAATGAGTAAGTTATAGAGTATTATATAATATTTTTCACACATTTGTTCCTATTAACAACTGTGATCCTATTCACCCCATTTATATAATATGTACATATGATATATGTATAACGTGCATGGTGTTTTAGAAATGTAGCACTGAATTCCGTCATAGTAATTTTCCTAGCCTTTTTTTCGATCGAATCTTTAATCCATAAAATATATCTACATACACGTAAACATAATATATACATTATATATATATATATTTATGTATATATATAACCAAATTTGACATCTTCTACCAGTGCAAATATGTTCTCTATTAGCGTTCTGTACACGTCTCACGGGGGTTCGCATAGAACTTTTTAACCGTCCATACCGTCTTCTCGTCCTTCATCGCTGAGGTGTGATGTTTGTTACTGAAAAGAACAATTTTTCAATATATGCCTTGTTTCATACTCAATTTGTTAGAAATCTGTTTTGTGACGACTACGAACATTGTTACAACAGTTGCTGATCTATTCCTTAAAAACGAGGGACATCTTTTTTTACCCGATAACTTGGTGATCGATCGATAAAGACAGAAATTGGTCGGAGCAGGTTCGGCTATTTAGGGATTAACTTTTACAAAGAAAATAAATTATCTTAGTTTCGAAGCTAACAAAATTATGTACACCCTCTATTTAAAAACATATGATATCTTAATATTCATAATAAGCTGATTTATATTCACTTATTCTTGTCCAACTTAAAGCTAATATGAGTCAAAAATGGCTAAGCATTTTTTCCAATTTTAGTATTAATCGCCTACTTAAAATTCTCCTCGCTGCAGCGTGATAATGTAGAATTAATCTAAAAATTATCGTTCATCACGTAATTAGCGTAATTTAAATTTTAACATTTCACATTATATCGAAATAAATTAAATATTAAAAAAGTTTCCAGGTGTTTGGAAAATTGTTAAAGGCAACCAAAATTCCTTCAATTGCAGAGAATTATCGTCCCATCTCGCTCACATCAGTCTTATGCAACGTCCTCGAATAGTAAACCGTCGCTTATACTAGTTGCTGGAAACCCAATATTTTATCCATCCATCTTAATGTGGATTCCGATATTCTACTCAACAGCATCTATTTACTCTGTTGTAGAACTTCGTTTGTTAGCTCTGTTTTTCGATTTATCAAAGGCTTCTGATAATATCCCAATTCGAAAAGTTTTGAATCAACCTTTACGCTGGTTTTTCTACCGAATCGTTACTTCATTTATATATAATTTTCTTAACAACCGAAGTTTCTACGTTCGGAACGGAAATAAATCATGTCATCCGTACGCTCCTTGGAAAATTTAATGTTCCGGAGCTCTGCGTTGAGTTCTACACTCTTCAATATAGCCGTTAATGATTTAGTTGAAGCAGTTATTTATTATTTGCGGACTATCTCGCAATCTTTGTAAGCTACCGAAGTTTATCTGCAGGAGAACGTGTTCTTCAGCATTTTACCGATCGTTTACCTGCTTGGTGCTCGAGTAATAACTTATCCTTTTCAAATAGTAAAACTGTTGCATTTGCGCTTTTGCCATATACGCAAATGTCAGGAAAAGCTCAACATCTCGCTTCATGGTAGATTAATTCCAAATGAGTCGTCAGTCCGTTACTTATTTCTGGTTCTGGATTCGAAGTTATCTTGGAATCAGCATTTAATCTATATAAAAACCGGTGCTCAAGAAAGTATAGATTCTGAAAAAATTATCTCACAATACTTATGGAGCCGATCGAACTTCGCTTTTACGCATTTATCGCTGTTTGATACGATCGCACATTGTCAATGGAGCAGCTATATATTCCTCATCATTACCCAAGTCCTTAGATATCATTCACAATTCAGCTCTTCGTTTAGCTACTGGAGCATTTCGGACTTCCCCAAACGACAGTCTGTTTGCTCAGAGTTATCAGAATGGCCAGTCGATATTCGTAGGTACTTACTCCTAGCCAACTTCATTATTTAGTTTAGAAGCTACTTCCATCTTCTATCTCAATCTCTTCGAAATCAATCGATTACAACCATCTTTAACAATATCTTGTCCGAAATATACTGTTAATCAATGCTCTAACATCGAGCATCCATGTTCCCTCTCAGCACTTAACTCCCTATGCGATGTATTTAGCAACGATCAGTATTCTACAGCCACAGAAGTGACACAGCTGTTATTAGTCGTCTCGTTCTTGTGGATTCCAGCTCATGCCGGAATTCATAGGGAATGAACCAGCAGATAGAGAACCAAAAGAGGCTGCTACATTGTTGCCGATCTTAAACGTCGAAGTTTCAGCTACTTCAAGACTTTTTTTTTCTCCGCGACAACAAAAGTGGCAGTCGACCTGCTCATTAAATAAGCTTAGCCAAATCAAGAATTCCGTTTTACCGCGGAAGACTCCAAACCGTAAAAAACACGTTGCCCTCAGCAGATTGCGGTTGAGTGGTATAAGACTGACCCATTCACACATGATCAACGGAACTCCGGCTCCTCGGTGCAATCATGTTCTTACGCATGTCCCACCTTTAATACTCGATTTAACTTCCTCTCCCTCTTACCTCAGCCTTAGTTGCTGCACACGGCAAGTTATTTTAGATTAATTATAAATTAATAATAAATCGAATTATATTTTAATAATTATAAACACGCTCCTTCGTAACGTACGAAAGCGTTTACATAGTTATTTACCGAAACTACTAACTAGTCGGAAATTAAACATATAGTAAATATATATATGTATGTGTGTGTGTGTAATGCTTAGTGTTGGATAAAGGCTCTGAAAGAAGTAGTATAAGAGTGAAAAATATTAAAACGTCAAATCGCACAAACCAATCTATTTGAATTTTTCTTTCGAAGAAAATAATTTCCGATATTTAAATTTGATAGGCGAAGGCTCGAAAGTAAATCCGTCTTAAACTATTAAGCAGTAGCTATCAGAAAATTCGGGTACTGATCGGTTGAAATAAGAAAATTGTCGACCGGCCTAAACGAAATAATAATAGTTCGCAGTAGAAATTAGTCCCGCGTGAAAAATTCAAAGAAATTTAGGCAATTTTGGCGTTCTTCAATTTATCCTCTACAGTGTATAGCGTTACGTTCAGCCTGACAGTGATGATAATAATGAAAACGTAACACGTGAGACAAGTAAAAACCTATATACATACATGCATATATATATATATATATATATATATATATATATATATATATATATAATTTAGTACATAACGGCTCGTTGAAAACGAAATGCAGACTGGTCGCGAAATGTCAGATCCAAATAAAGTCGCGCGTGACCTTTGCAACGTAGTCGTTAAAGTCAAGGATTGTCTAGTTAAGTAGTAGGCGACTGTCCGTTTTCATTATTAAAACCGTCACTACGTTATACGGAATCTAACTTGACGAGCTTGTACGTTGTTTTCACGATAAATTCTGAGGATTCCTTTTGTCATTGGTCACGAGGGAATGTTTGAAACCGAGTAAGCATTACGGTTTGGCTCGGTGTGAACGATCTTATAACGTACGATAAAAGAAATGAGAAAGCGATTGGCAACAAACGAATATAACGGGAAAACGTTAGAGCACGTGTATTCAAAATAATCGAACGAGGAGTAAAAAACGTTCACGACGTATACACACATAAGTGTGTCTGACACTAGTCTACACGTGTGTTCGGGGAAAATTGCATTTCACGGATTCATTCGAGATGGAAAACGATGAGACGCTTAAATTGTAATTAATTGAAAAGTTCGATAACACCCATCTAGTGGCTGTTCGCCGGAAGTGATTTATTAATTCGGGACAATACGCGTATACCGCGTTCGTATGATGAATTCCACGAAAAATAAGTAATTATAAACGTTAATGAAAAAATTAATAATAAATTAGTACATCGTTAAGATTCGCTATCGGATTATTTTATATATACTATTGTGTTTTTTTTTTTTTTTAATTTTACCTATGTTCGTTGTTTTTTACATTTTAGATTTTATTTCTTACGTCTACGTGATAATGGCTTAACAACTGAAAAGCTTTTTGATTTTTCGTTAAAAACCGTAATGATTTTAAATAATTTTCGCTCGTTTATTTAGTATAAAGTTCTAGATTGAATATTTTTCGATCGAATAAAACTTAATAAACACCGTAACACATTAGTATAAATAAATGAACGAATGAATCTTTATTTAGTATAACCGATAAATCGTTATAAAAATAAAACACAATAATATTAAAATATAATAATATTCTTTATATATACATATTTCATTATAGTAGTCCGTCTAGTGCGAAGCCCGATTTGTATTTATTACTCGTTATAAATTTTGTGGTCTTTTCCAAAGGAAGTTTTTGTATTCTACAACGTGGTCTTTAGTTTATATTATTTTCGTTCATCCATCGACTCTGAATGTAGTGACGTATCCTCCTAAATTCCACTTCAAAGGGAGCCTCGCCGTTATCGCATTTCTATTTACGGCAATTCTTTTTTTTATGTTTTAAAATTTTATTCAACTTTTTTTCTTTTTAATATCGCGAGCGTCAAGATTATTTCGATAGGTTATTGTTTTTTTCCTTGGACACCACGTTTTAGAATGGTAAATTAACGAAGGAGTTGTTCAATATCACACTGTTGAGATTTACCGAGCACCGATATTTTTTCCATGTTACTGGTATTCATCTATGTATCGCTGTTATTAATTTATTTCCAAACAAAATTGATTGGCTTAAATATAGGATTTCCGCTCTACGCAGTTTTCCTTTGTCATTATTTATTACAGCGAAACTTCTATCGGCGCGTTGTATATGGGAAGTTAAACCGTAAAACGAGCGAGCCAAAGGCTTATACATAATATTGGCAAGACTATTCTCACAGTATAGTTGGTCTCCTCTCTTTCCCGCATGCTGTTATCATATATGTGTATACTCAGTTTACATACATTATGACAGAAATGTGTATATATATGTATACACTTCTATACTAATATATAAAACTGTAGCGTCTATCTGTGATTTGCGAATATGTTCATTATAATCACTGCATAATTTTATCACACGTAAATAGAAAATATATTTTTTTAAATTTTTGTCCATCTCTCTGTTCCGATTTAACTCAAAAATTATGAAAGCAACAATGATGAACTTCACACAGCTTATAACCAATACTATGGGATTCGTTCTAAGCTTTGTTTCACATTGATAGCGCAAACAGGATAGATATTACAATAATTTAAAGTTTTAAAAAGTAACAGACAGCGATATCTCTGTTAAATCATTTAAAATTTAACACGATTTTCCGGTTTGACTGTAATTCAACACCAACATACGCAATACAAACTACGTTTTGTTGCGTTAGGGGTGTGACCGAAATAACGGACGCATATATATGTATTGTAAAAAAGAAAGAGACAGCGAGCTGTGGGTAACTTCTAGTATATATATATATATATATATATATGCAAAACGAATGCGAACTACTAGCAATTATAAATAAAACGTAAAGTTCGATATCTAGGACACGTCTTGAGGGGAAACTAATACGGGTTGCTGCAACTAATACTGCAAAGAAAACTAGCAGGAAAATAAACCGGGGTTACCCTGGATGCAGAATATGAAAGACTGGTGGGGAATCGGAGAAATAATAAGACTAACAGATACGGTCAGAGATCGAGATGCATGGGGCAGTTTAGTCGTCAACATCCGCTGAGCGAATATAACAAAAGAAGAAGAAGATATATATATATATAAAGTTGAATATATTGGAGAGTAGTGATTTTATTAATTAATTATAAACAAACAAAATAAAACACAATCACTAAAAGTTTTTAATCGCGAAGCTTTTCGACAGTTACGTCATTTTCAAGCGCGAACTAAAATTATTACATCTTTTTTTATATATGAAAAATCAGAAATGTTTATATAACGACAACTTAAAATTTGATATACATATTTCACTAGCCAAACATAATTTCAATTTTAGATTAATTTACAATAAATTTCATTTATAAAACAGATTTTTGAAAAATTCTTCATCAAAATTGGTAAATATCTCCCAAACCTGGTTCAGGTTCTATTAAAAGTTGAATATATTGGAGAGTAGTGATTTTATTAATTAATTATAAACAAACAAAATAAAATACAATCACAAAAATCTGTTTTATAAATGAAATTTATTGTAAATTAATCTAAAATTGAAATTATGTTTGGCTATTGAAATATGTATATCAAATTTTAAGTTGTCGTTATATAAACATTTCTGATTTTTCATATATAAAAAAAGATGTAATAATTTTAGTTCGCGCTTGAAAATGACGTAACTGTCGAAAAGCTTCGCGATTAAAAACTTTTAGTGATTGTGTTTTATTTTGTTTGTTTATAATTATATATATATATATATATATATATATATATATATATATATATATGTCGTCGGAACAGCCGAGTGTCTAAAAGCACGAACTTTCTGTACGGAAGGTACTTCGAATACAATCGATGATTTAAAAATATCATCATTTAGAAAAAAAAAATGTAAATAATCCTAATGTTCTCTCTGCGTCGAAGGCAATTTCAAGCCTTCACGCACAACACCATATGCGCGCTAGTAATAAGTACACTACAAGAACACGTGGAATGCATTGTGATAACAAATTGCAGTCAGTTCTCCCGCGTGTGTATATGTGTGTTTAACTGCGCTAGCGCCATATTATAATTGCTTTGTACGCTACTTACACTATACATAAAAAATTATGTATAGGTAAGCGTATATACGCGTAATAATTTTCTTGCTCATGCGCGCATGGCTACATGTTATTTCGTTGAAAACTTCACTGCACAACGGATGTATGTGCGACATAGACTTAAGAATGAAAACAAACGAGTAATCGCCACTTCAAATTAATCAAAGTGGGCAGTGCGTTGTTCCTTTTCTTTGTGAAATTTGTACGAAATAATAATATCTTCACGAGGAAACATCTTGAAGTTTCACTTCCTTGCGCCTGAGGAACCGAATTTCGGTTTATTTTCTTCGATTTCCAATGATAAATATATTCGTTTGATTTCTTCAAAGGATTAGGGTGAACTACGCAATTTGCAAACCGCGGGTTATTTAAATTTATATTAATTCGTAAATCTAACCAGTTTAACGATCGAAATATTCTATTGCGGTAAACAATGTCATAACGAAAATTATGGAAAAATATATAGCAACAAATTTAGTGAGATATTTAACTGATAACAAAATCATTGATAGAAATCAGTATGGATTCCAAAAAGGTATTGTAACGTATATTGACTTGACAAAAGCATTCGACACAGTAGATCAGGAAAAACTAATGATGAAATTAGATAATATAGGTATAAAAGGTAAAGTGCTGAAATGGTTTAAGAACTATATGAATGATAGAAAAAGTATTGTGAGTATATCGGGGGTACAAGGGTCAAAAATCAATATGAAAAATGGAGTACCGCAGGGAAGCAACCTTGCTCCAATACTGTTTATCATATATGCAAATGGATTACAAGAACAACTACGATATAGCAGAATATATACGTTTGCAGACGATATTGCGGTACTGACATCGAATAGGGATATAAGAAAAGCGGAAGTAAATATGCAGTATGACTTAATAAAAATCAGTATGTGGGCACATGATAATGATCTTATAATTAATACACTGAAAACCAAGTGCATGTTTCTTAAATCAATGATGGACGCTGAAAGATATAAACTTATGCTATGGATGCACTCGAACGAGTGTGCTCATTATTACACATTGATAGATTCAAGATTAAGATATGGAGTACAGGCATGGGGCTTAGCAAAAAAGTCATACACAATGAACATCGAAAGATTGCAGAAGAAATGTTTGCAACTAGTTGCGAGAAAACACTGTGGTAAACTACACGAACTACTTGTGGAAGAAAATGTTCTAGATATAAAGGGATTGTGCCTGATGGTTAGGATGATAGATTACCTTAAAAAACGAAAACCAGTAGATATTGAGCAAAGGAAACAAGTTAAGTATGACTTAAGGAATATAGTAAAATACCAGACACAAATACCTAAAACTAAATATGGAGACCAAACAGACAAATATATTATAATGAAAATGCTTAACGTGCTACCTGAACATATCATAAATGAAAAGATGGAGAAGAAAGTAAAACACGAATTAAAAAAATGGCTACAAAACGAGAAGAACATTGATAGTATATTAAAACCAAGGTATTAAGAGATGAATCGATGAGGATATATCGAGCAGTATACAATACGGCCAATACCATAGGGTACTACTACAGAAAACAGGAAAAATAGTGCTAGTGAGAGTGGAGATGAGATGTTATGTGTGAGTGAAAATGAGTCGAAAACGAATAATAAATGAGTAATATATATGCGTATGTATGTATGTAAGCTACTTTATATGGAAACTGTAATTATAAGTATTTAAGTTACAATAAAAATTAGAATATTTCATGCTAATACCTGTCGATAAGCGCAAGCTTGACGGGATATGTAATATATAAAAAAATCTGTATTCGACGTGTGACTGAGTTTGAATGTGTGAGAGGATGCTTGTGTGTTTGCTTATAACATGGGTGTATGGGTGTGTATCGATTATGTATTGTAAAAACTTGATGCAAATATACGTTTTTAAAAAAAAAAAAAATATAGTGCGTATAATTAAATGAGAATAGTAGAAATCCTTGACGCGTCCTCGTAATACACGAAAGTATATTCTTCATTGACATCCGTTACTATTATTAGAATCTACATTTGTATAATCTTATTAGCTTCTCTTCTATGTATGTTTGTTCAACGTATAAGTATATAATAAGCGTGACCTTTTGAAATATAAGATTTACCGTGTTTTTCACTGAAAGAAATTCCTTTATTAATTCATTTCTGAATGAATTAAAGAAAAACTTAAAGATGAGTAATCGCTGAAATTTGACAAGCTACTGAATTTTATGTTTATCTACAAAAATATCTACGTGTATATATACATAATAATTTGTTACAACATCATCCTTTAGAAATATTTTTGCATCGAATTCTAGCGAAATATCTAAAACAATAACTTCATCGTGAAAGCTAGTGTCAAAGAAAGCGATAAAGTTATTAAAATGTATTTTTATTATAATAATTCGTACTGGTTACGAATCTATATAGTGAACATTTGCTACTAAAATAGTATTGCTGAAACTCGGTACGTCACAAGGAAAACTAACATCACGTTTTGTATCGGTCCTCGATGAAAGTATGATAAAGTTTAGATTTGGAAATCGACATGGTACGATGAAGCATGTTCGTTGGGTATTCCACGTTATTAATGAAATTTAGCGTACAAACTTTTAACGTAATTTGAAACAAAACTTTATTTTTAACGTCGACATAAATAAGACATAATTTTAAGATATATACGCTGTAAATTTAGATGCATCACAGCGTAGTGTATTATTAACCCTAGTATTCTGCCGTCACGTTCACATATTCACATCGTTCGATAATAGCTAATTCTTTGCGCGTGATAAACGCACGATTCGGAGAAGTTTAGCAAATTTAGAACGCGAAAATATTAAATTATTATTATTATTAAACCACTATGACACGCCTCTCAGTTGTAACACAACCACACGCATTTCAATTGTAACACAACCACACGCATTTCAATTGTAACACAACCACAAGCATTTCAATTGTAACACAACCACACGCATTTCAATTGTAACACAACCACACGCATTTCAATTGTAACACAACCACACGCGTTTCAATTGTAACACAACCACACGCATTTCAATTGTAACACAACCACACGCACACGAAACGTCATTCCGCGTGAATGATTTCTTGTACTTTTCGAGGTTTTTGGTATATAATATTATGATTTGTTATTTTATTTGGATCTTTTTATGTTTATGTATGCATTTTTGGCAACTTATTTCGTAAACTAAAACAGAATATCAATTACGAGTAGAAAATATTATCTATATCGTTTGATTACACTACAGGCACTATAAAATGTATCTAGTAAGTATACTTATTACTAGATAAATAATAATCGGTTATTAGTTCGTGATAAGTGAATATAATTTTTTTTTTTTTTTTTATAAGTTTTTAATCAAAAAATAATATAAAATATTGATACAAGATGGATATAAAATATATTACTCCGTACTATTCGTGATAAAGACAGATATATTTAATCCCTTCTTCAATCAGTATAACTTTTTGGTCGTATTCAGAGCATAAGTACGATGTAACATAAAAATTTCTAACAGCATTTACATGTCAATCGTGTTAATTAATTTTTTTGTAATCACAAAAATAGCACCTGCCACGAGATTACTCTTTTGGTTTGGGAGGATTCTGTAGAATCTTTAAGATTTCATTAATTCGCTGCTTTTTCGTTATACACATCTGCATGGCTTTCCTTCGCAGTTAATCATTTGAAAGTTCTTTTGAAAGACATTTTAGAAAATCTTTTCTCGCTATGTACGGACCCTTGTAAATAACATACGCATTTATCACGGCATTGTTTAGGAATGAAAAAAATAATTACCCATCTTCATTTCATCCGCGATATCTACACCCGATTTAGCGTCATTATAAAAAGTGATTATTTTGGGTTTATGACCTGCAAAAATAGTTTCATCTTAAATTTCATCCTCTTCGATGTGAAAAGTTGTAAGTGCTAATAGAATTTTATTTTCTTATTATACGATACAAGAGTACAGTTTCTTACTAGACTCTAGAGGACGATTTTTTTTTACGTGTTTCATAAAGGGTGGTATTTCTTATATTTCCTGATAGTCCCTATTGTTGTTAGTTTATCATTCTTCAATATATCTAGCGTCCATGGAAGTGACATGAACTAATTATCAAATGTTACATAGCCGTTTTACAATTTCACGAGGCCTGTTCCTACATTTGTATTGACCCTCGGGCTGTTTCCACAATATACTTCCATCGTATAAAACGTTTTTGTATCCGTTAGAGCAAATAAATCCCAAATTTGGCAGGTTTTTGGATGGTATATACTGTCGAAACCTACATCGTCTTCCGAATGCGTCAACTATTTCATCAATCATTACTCTTTCAGATAAACTGTAATATTTCTCGCAGCTGGCGTTGAATGTATGTCACATCTAACTGTTACTAATTTATCTATTAATTTTCGATCATTTCTGGAAGAAATATCGTCAATTCGTAAACATTTTAATACAAATTTAAAACGATTGATATCCATAGTGAGGCTGAAATATTCTATACCGGTTCCATTATTTTTCCAGAGATCCAAAAGACTAGAATGTGAAACCTTCATAACTCCTCCGAGAAAAAGAAGACCTATACACGCTGTCAATTCAACAACATCAATATCAGCAGTATCTCTAGATCTGGAATAATTTCAACGAAAAGATGACAAATATCTGTAAATTTGATCCGGGAAAAACAATGGAAATGCTTTCATTGAAGTATCAACGCTTTGAGCTGAATAAAGAACACCAGAAAGGCAACGAAGTAAATCACAAGGACGTTTTCCTATCCTCCTATTTCAGTTTGGCTTAGAGCTCCGTTCAGAGAACTCCATTCAGTAGTTCTATCCTGTCCGACAGTAGACGATACACTACTAACATATTCTTCATCCATCCGATTGTCGCTATTTGAATTATGTTCACTTTCGTCAAGGATATCTTCGATACTGTCATCAGGGTCTTCCAATTCGTCTTCCTCTTCCTCTTCCTCAACTTATCAGTTAGTCGAGACATTTTCTACGGATAAAATTATATAAAAACGGAGGCGTAAAACGCGTATTCTCATTTCTCCACACTCTAACTCATATTTGCATCTTAAAGTGAGATGAACTATTAAAAATGACTAAATAGTGTAATCATAAATTGTACTAAATAACGGATTTAGAATAATTAGGAAGCTACACAACGACTGAACTCCTAAACGTGCTTTGCTGTTCAGTGGTTTCAAAAATGCAAAAATGCGGACACAATCCAGTGCGCGTGTCATGGAGGGTTAAATTAGATTAAGGTACCGTGTGCAACTACTAGAGACAAGAGAGCAAACAGAATATTAGATTGTGGAGGACTATTTTATGTAGGAAAATAATTAGGTTAGGATGTTGATGTGATCAGCGAGAAGAATCAGAGGGGAAGCCGGAAGGTTTAATGAGGATCTCTGGGCGGAATATTCGCAACATGTGACGGGGACACGATAAATGGTTTTTAAAACTGGGTATTGTCACTTCTAGTTTTTTTTCCACCTCATGTTTTCTTCTCCTGTATTCTTCCTTGAATTGTCAGTAAAAATATTTCTTCCTTTATTTTGTACGCTAAGTACACTTATTCTTCTTTCTCTAAATGTCTTCGACGACACTCATCATTTGTTTCATAACGCTTTATTGTAGTGCCGTTGTATTCGTTACTTTTGCCCTCCAGGTTATCCGTCATATTTCCACACTTTAAACGCATGCTACCTTTTAAGGATTACTGCATTAGTTCAACTAGATATTTTAGAACGGGTGTATGATCTTCTTTCGGTCTTCCAGTACTGCTTGGAAATTTCCTGAACGCTTGTTTGACCATTCCCATACGATTTTTAATACCTAGGTCATGATTCGTTCATAAGTATCGACATTCGTTCACTATCTCCGCCATTTAATTTCTAATTTTTCACTCCAGATCCGCATATATTCGTCTTCGTGAATTTCGTGGTATTTGTTATCTCGACATTTACTTTCATGCAATATTTGTCTCTTGCTTTATTTAACCTGCTTAGCATCATCTGAATTTTTTTAGTCGAACCAGCCAGTAGCACTCTGTCATCTGCGTAGCTTATACATCTTATCATTTTGTAGAGAACAGCGTTAGCCTCGGTTATATTAAGCAACCTTTTTCTACACCATTTTTAATTTGACGTTTGCTATCATCAAATTTTTCACATTTACGTTCGCTGTCTGGTTTCAGTGTACGTTTTTAATTATTTGCAAATCTTTGTTATGCTTCTGAAATATGTTTAACCGTTCCGTATGTTTTACTCGTTTGAAAGATTTTCCGTAAACGATGGTCATGCGATGACTCATCCGAATGTTTATGATCGAGAATGGCATTTTGAGGATGCGGCTTATTATCGCAATTGTGCGTATTTGCTTCATATTTTTTATGTATTTTTTTTGCGGGGAGAATTGCAATAAGTCTTAAAATTTTTTGGATCTTTTTCATTAACGTCAGTAAGCTTTACTTTAATTCCTCGTCTTACTGTTAACAGTCCGCCTATATATTTGTACTACTGAAACGGGCTTAGATTTTTACCATTTCAGAGGTTGACATAATTTTTAAAATTGTATTTGATATCGTTTTTACGACTCCGTGTTTATCTTTTCCAGCATATATAAATTATTCTGCATCCATTTAGTTTTGGTTATTCACAATATGGCCAGGTTTAAGCGTTTAACTTTGCTAATTTGCACCTTCTGAAATATTGTTATTATTATTTCATGTTTTTATTATTACTTTTCATACCCCATTTTCCTTGCGGACATCCATCATTACGCGGCCAACCGAATATTTTTAACTCGATAATATCTTGCGCATAATATATCAGCTTACTGACGTTCTAGGAACACGTATGTGGTATTCTGTTGCCTTCGGGCATGATTTTTTAAGGACTTAACACTTTAGCCTTTGGTCGAAAACCCTAATCACAAGGCAACGGTTCGGTCATTATCGGAATCAGCTGCCTGAGACTTTTCGCCAGTAGCCGTCTTCATCTACGACTGGTTATTTCACTAAATTCAAAGCTAACCTACATATCTGTAGGGCATTCCACTATCCAACCCCTGAAAACGCGCCCAGTTACGGTTGAACTTCGTCCCGGAAGTACAGAGCACGCTCACGGTGGACCATTCTGAATTATGGACTAAAATAACGAAATGAATAATGGTAAATATACTCGTATTACCTTCATAAATATATTTGTCAAATGAAACTCAGTTTTAATATCTGGAAGAAAAAAAACAAATGAGATGAATATGAAAGGCGCGAACTTCTAAAGAAAAACTACTAATGGAATATGTGAGAAAAAGGCAGATGGTATAAATTTTCATTTCTTAAACATACATACAAGCACTATTATATATATATATATATATATATATATATATATATATATATATATATGTATATATACATATCAGCTTACTTCTAAGTTGGAATAGTTTAGTGGCGAAGGTAGATGTTAGACTTTTTCCTTATACAAATGGAATTATTAGAACACAGTTTCTTTATTCTTAAGATAAAGAGAAAAGCCAAGTGAACGATACACACGTGTATATATATATATATATATATATATATGTTTATTCCAAACTTTTGAATTTTTCAAAAACCAGCCGCTTTTAAAAAGTGACGGCTTTTATTTTCTATTCAGTGTGTCTTTTTCTGATGATTCTACTTTTTATTTCCAAACATAAAAATAATTAAATAGATAGGTCGAATTTGAAAATTTGACCTTATTACATGACCGACCCTAAACTTTCGCCATTTCTAAATGCTAAACAGAAAAATTTAATTCGGAGATCATTTAAAAGGAAGTTTAAAAGATTTGGGAATTTCATCCTCCAATTTTGATGTAGTATATTTCAAGTGAAGTTAATAAATTCTACCAAATAAATTTCTTAGAAAAATTTAATTTTCATTATGACGAGTTGGCATGGAATCGTATAAAAAAATGAGGGAAGTCGAACCAACTTAAAACTATTCATTACAGTTTTTTAATCAACAAATCATAAAGAGAAATACATCATTAGAGGAAGCTCAATAAGTTATATCGTAGGACTAGATGGGAACGCGGTCGTTATAGAGAACCATCCTTAGTAAATATTCAACACTCAGCTATTCTCAGAAGGAATTGTGTTATTAAGTTTTGGAAACTGCAAAATGTAGTGCAGAGTGTGGCAGGAAATGATGGAAGGATATCATTGCACTTTTATATATAAAATATGAAAGATCATACGACAAGTCATGGTTATTATCCAAATCAAAGTGTTTCGTCAAAGTTATGGTAAATCATAGAATAGCAAATTGACAGTAAAATCTACGTCTGGTAAACTAAAAATTAATATGAACTAACCTACTTAACGAATTTATAAAAACTGATTAATGATTTGATGTTTCCATTAATGCGCTATGTACTGCTGCTGGACTGGAGGCACAGATGAGAAGAACTTTAAAGTACGTATTGCCAGCGAAGTTGCTTGAGGAATTGCCTCGAAAAGCTCTAGTGTTGCTTACATATATATGTAATGCCATAATTCGCTTAAACCACTTCCCGATGTATTGGAAGTTTGCTCAAGTCATCATGGTTCCGAAACCTGGGAAGGACCCGCACTGTGTGTCCTCTTATCGGCCTATATCTCTGTTACCCATATTGTCAAAAATAATGGAAAAATTAATATTAAACAGGCTACGCCCCTATTTAGATTTTAATAACGTAATACCGAATCATCAATTTGATTTTATGAGGCAACATTCCACAGTGGATCAATTGCACAAGGTAATAAATATAATTGAAAACAGTCTAGAAACGAGACAGGTTTGTACGGCGGCGTTTATCAATGTTGCTCAGGCTTCTGACAAGGTGTGGCATGAAGGCCTATTGTTAAAGCTAAAATCATTACTTACACCAAATTTATATCTTCTGATTAATTCTTATATGCAAGATCGGTACTTTCAGGTACGTTATGAACACGCGCTCTCTGAGATTCATCCTGTTGTAGCAGGTGTACCGCAGGGTTCGGTCCTGGGGCCTACACTGTATTTGCTTTACACCGTCGACTTCCCCGAGGGATGTACACGCGGCTACTTTTGCAGATTACACTGTCTTACTCTCATGTAACACAAATCCGAACATTGCCAGTAATAACCTACAGGAAGCATTAAACAGAGCGGTACAATGGTTTAAAAAATGGAAGATAGGTGTTAATGAGAGCAAATCCGTTAACGTTCAGTTCACAAATAGGAAGGTTATAGTTCCACCTGTTAGAATCAATAACCTTACAATGCCTATTCAGCCGAGTGTTAGATATCTAAGTATGCACCTGGAGAGTCGATTGACTTGGCGGCACCATATAGACAAAAAAAAGAAGGAACTTAACATACGGGTTAGAAAAATGAATTGGCTCTTAGGCAGGAATAGTGTTCTCTCATTGACCAATAAGCGTTTGGTATATACAGCAGTTATAAAGCCAGTCTGGACCTACGGAATAGAGCTATGGGGTTGTGCAAAAGAAAACAAATATAAAGGTGCTACAAACGTTTCAAAATAAAATATTAAGAACAATGACAGGTGCACCCTGGTACATAACCAACACAACCCTGCATAGAGACTTGAATATTCCATATGTGTCCGATATTATAGAGCAGTGCGCTCAAAGACATGTACTTAGACTGGAAGGTCATCCTAATACCTTGGCTCAAAGATTGCTGAACACCTCCAGTGACACCAGGAGGTTGAAGCGTAACAAACCTCTGGACCTTGTTTAAGGTAGCAGCTGCTGGGTGAGCACCACTGGGTGCTTCTCCGTCACGTTATTACATGGTCAAAAATTTTGCTAAATGACCTAGCGGTCAGATTGTAAAAAAAAAATTAAAAAAAAAATCAAAAAAAAAATCGAGCTTAGCAGACGTCTAATTGTTGTTGGTAATGTTAGTTTTGAACGTTGAGAATTGAGAGTAAAGCACTCTAACAGAAAATATTTGATAGTAATTTTCGGATGTCATGGGAACAACTGATAGGAGATTCATGCCTTAACAAATGTCCATGTATGATTAATGCGTGACCGAATCGGGGCCGTCTCAAAGTTATTTCTGCTTTTCTTGATAAATTAAGAGGTGTTTTCCAGCGATTTATATTCGATTTTATGCTTCTTAATTTGTTCGAGTTAGGTTTAGACATTAACATAGATTTCCATTTGCTTTATAATTTGGTAGCGATGATATCGTATGCATATTTACGAGGGATGGCTAAATGGAGGTAAAGATCCATAGACAATGCCTCTTTTGCTGCTTGGTCAGCTAATTAATTTTCAAGAAATTGTGAATGACCCGGAATCCAGACAAATATTGGTCGATGAGCGGATTCCATTGATTGCGATGATTGAATAATTTTTTTAGCAATTGGATGTTGATTGGCCTACCTATCCTCCTCAATATATTCCGTTTTATAATGACCGCATCGCTATAGTAACGCAATTCACCTACTTAGGACTGACTTTAGATCAAAAACTTACTTGGAAACCGCACATAGACTTCCTTATTTCGGTCACCCTACAATCCTCTAATATCCTAAGATCCCTCTCCTCAACTGTCTGGGGTGGAGATCCCGTTTCTCTCCGCATTCTATACATTTCCTTAATTCGTTCCAAAATTGACTACTGCTCCTTCCTGTATGGTAATGCCTCCCGACACCTCTTAACCAAATTGGATAAAATACAAAACCTCTGTATGCGCTTAATTTTAGGCTCTCTTTGTTCTACCCCATTTCCTTTTTTTCCTCCGAGTCTCATATTGTTCCTCTCTCCCTCCGACGTAAAAATTTAGCCTTCCGATTTATCTCGAAATCTCTCAATAAACAAGTTAATTCCTTCACTTCCAATTTTTTAAAAATTTTCAGAAAATGACGTTTCACTCGCTCCCGTATTCCACTACTCTCCACTGCAGCTTATAAATACCGGACGTACAAGTATCTTATCCTTCCATCTCGTCCCACAATTTACTTTACTAATTCATATCATGTCAATCTTTTTAACATCTCCATTGACACCTCCTTCTTCTCCTCCTTCATGTCTTCCCATCCTGATCTTAATGCTTTCATACAAAATTACTGGCCTAATCATGTACATATATTTTCAGATGGATCTAAATTTCCCGGTCGGTCCGTTACGGGAGCATTCTATATACCGCAATATAATATCTCCAAATCATTCATTTTTCCTCAGTTCGATTCAATTTTCACTGCCGAGGGCCTAAGCATCCTTAAAACTCTGCAATTCTTATCACGTTTAGATCACCATTCCTCCTCTCTATACTTAATCTTATCCGACTCCCTAAGTTTTCTCCTCGCATTGAAACATTCCTCCTTTTAACCTAATTCCAATTATCTTCCCTTGGCAGTGCGACAATTGACTTATTTACTATTCAGCCGCGGCATCTTAATATCATACGTCTGGATTCCCAGTCAGTCCGGAATTCATGCCAATGAGGTTGCCGACACTCTGGTCAAGGAAGCCATTTTCTTCGTCTTTCTGGTGCCGGCAATTTCCACCACAGACCTGATATCTCTTGCCAACATGGATACATCCTACGAGTGGTCATCGTGGCTAGTTAGTTCTTCCACCCACCCCTAGATATTATCTGGCCACATCACCAAATTTATTACAACCATCACCAGTTTACGTTCTGGACACAATCGTCTTCCGGCTTACATGTTTCGTATTGGGATTTCAAGTTCCCCATATTGTTCCCATCCAGTCGATTCACAAATTATCGCCGATGAAAACCACATCCTTTTCAATTGCAGTTTTCACACACCTGACCAACTCGCACTCCTGAATTCCTTAATATCCATCGGTTATCGTCCTCCTTTCTCTATCAATTCCTTAATTTTTTCTAATGACTCCCGTGTTTTCCTCCTTCTTTACAAATTCCTAACCAATTGTAACATCAATATATAATAACTATTTATCAACACGTTAGTGGGTTGTGATTGCTCCTCAGCAGTGCCCAAAAAAAAAAAAATTGTTCCAATATTTAACGATCGAAGTTAAGGACGCGCTTGGGTCGGAAAATAATTGCAGACTGTTGGGAACTTGCAATAAGATTTTCATTGATTACACAATTGCTAGCTTAATAGCGTATAATTCAGCCGAGGAAATTGAAAATACAGTGGCAGTGAGTAACGTATGAGGATTTTGCAGCATAGTCAACCCTATCCAGCGATTTTGATCCATCAGTATAATATATTAGCATGAAAAGATAAAGATGTTATGGTGTAAAGCAAATTAATTATTTCGAATGTTCAAATGGAGTCTAAATTCGAGAAGTAATAATCTCCTGTAGCTTTTATAATTTCTTCTGTTACGTCGTCACTTCCTCCCGACTTGTTAACACTTTCTATATATATATATATATATATATCGACTCTAACCTCGTTTCTTGAAATAGATGATTTATATAGTAGTGGTCATTGATTTGTTAATTCCTGCTTCTCTTCAGATGCGATTAGTGTTTCTCATTTCTTCATCATTTCCGAATACTCTTTCCATTTTTTCAGTACATTACTCCGTAATTGAAGAGTACCGCGATTTAAATTTTCCAGTCGGTTGTTTTATATTTTGGAATAAATTTTCCGCGTTGTTTCGGTTTTCCATCTATCCACGTATCGACATAATGTATTCGTTTTTACCTTCCTTCGACAGACTTTCTATTTTCTTCATTATTTCATATTGTCGGGTCTTTCATTTCTCGACGTTCTTTTATTAATGATCATATTTCTAACGATAAGTTACTCCTCAACTTATAGAGTTGTATCTACATTATCTACTTCTATTTTCGCATTATTTCAGATTTCTTTCCTTGACTATTTTCGTGCTATTTGTTTTTTTATATATCTTCGAAAGACACTGATATCATATAAATTTTGTTTTTATTTATAATGCACTGCCGTGAGAGTAAAATCAGTGTGGGGGATTCTTATCCACTAGAAAACCTCTGCTACTATTGAAAAATATGGAATTTTAAAAGTATAATGAAGGCCATTCCACACTTAAACTTAAAGTGATGAGAATACATAGTCACTTCTTCCATCAAATAAAGAATAACTAGTTTGTACAAAAATTAACTTCTAACAGAAAAATAAAAAAAATTAAAATTAAAAGTTAAAATAAAACCTCCTAACAGAAAGATTTAAACACCTAAAACAAAAACTTATAATTAAAAAGGTATTAATCATACATGGGATGAAAATACATACAGATAAGAACAAAGTGATAATATTCAGTAAAGCAAACATTATTAATAACGATGCGATTAGTATTAAAATTGACGATAAACAAATAGAAAGTGTACAACAGATTAAGTATTTGGGAGCGATAATTACGAGCGACGGCCGTTATACAACAGAAGTCAAAGCTCGGATAGTCATGACTTTTAATCATCTGGAAAAAGTATACTGAATAAAATGCCCTTAGAATTAAGAAAACGAATTACAAAATGTTATGTTTGGTCCGTACTAAATAAAATATACATCCGAATCATGGACGTTGAATCCCGAGTGGAAAAAAGACTGGACGCATTTGAAATGTGGACTTACAGAAGTCCCGAATCGATGTAATGCAAACGAGCTGCGTCCATGGTGATATTGAATAAAGAAAGAGGAAATACATCGGCCATAAATTACGGGAGGAAGACTTGTTTTTGTCGGTACTACAAGGCAATGTAAAGTCAGCCGGAGGAAGAAAAAGATTGTAATATATCACGACAAATACAGGAATCGCTAAAACATAATCAATGCAGCAAAGCCTCCTTGGCGGGAGATGCTAGCTGATGATAATGATGATTATTTATACCTAATAGAAATACAATAAAATACGAAGCTGTAAAATATCCAAATAAAAAAAAAATCTTAAAATAAAAACGATGACTTTCAAAAAGCAAAAATAAAGGGCAATTAAATAATAAAAAACATTAATTAATATAAATAGAAAGATACTACGAATGAGTAATGGAAAAATTACAAAAAAAAAGAGAACAAAGCAAAAGTATCGGGGTCACGGTTGATTTAGGGGCGTCAGTTGCGAACAATGGAATTTTGTATTTTAAATTTTGAACGCGCTATCTGTTCGGCCAGCAAAAGAAAACTTCCAACTTTTCTACTAAAAGGATAGACATCCGTGCAGTCTATATCAACTTGACGACGAAGGGCAGTGTAAATGCAGGGCAAGTGAACAACGTATGTTATACATCGTATACCTCTCGTACAATATAACACACGAAGACACACTAGCAAGCCGGATGAAGATAGGAATCAAACTTGGCGTGATCTGACATCGCCTGAGCACTCAAACTTAAGTTTTTATTTGTTTGCGGGTTTTATAAATTTTCCCCCGCTTATCATACTTACGTTTAAACTATAGTGTTGTTATTTTAATTTTAATACTGCGGTCGAGGTGAGGCTCATGCCGGAACTCTACTATGTAAATATTTGTGTGTACACGTTGTAATTTGATAAAATACATTTTTCTTTTCTTTTCTTTCTTTTCTTAAGCATTTTCAAACGTACAGAAATATCAGGAAGAAAATCATATTCACCTTCATCCCACCTGCCTGCCGCTTCTCAACCAACGAAGAAGTGATGTGTCTTTTAAATTTCAAATACGGAACGGACTGTACAGCAATATCTTCTAGCTAACTCGAATGTTTCATCTCAGCAACACATTCCACCCCGAGCTTATACTCGCCAGTGACAGGTCTACTGGCAAGAAACACATCCAGCGGCAAGACCCTCCAAAACAGAAATGTATTCCTTCTATTATGACAGATTTCGAGTTTTACGTAGTTGTTCTCTGTTTTAAGTATTGTTGACAGTTACGATTTTGAAAGAAAAAAAAATTAAAATACACAATCATTTGTTTCACCGTTATGAGTGATGACGACTCACTTTCATTCAGCGTCTAAACTATATTTATTGATACCGCCTTGAGCAGCATCAGCCTGACAGTTCGTAATACTTTTTCCCCCCGTTGTACCGGTATAAAATACCACAACCAACGGTGCTAAAAATAAAGACGAGGAAAGGAAGTAAAAGGAGGATAAATAAAGGCAGAATTAAGTATTAGTTCAACGACTCCAATGAGTCGACTAGCCTAGGAGGATTGAGGATAAGATTAAATCACGTTGAATCAGATTTGTTATATTTAGGTAATAGGAAGGGCGTCGCGGCACCATTTTCTTCTTTTCAATCGTCTCGGGGGATTGCCCGGCAATGTGATCGTATACATTCTGCTTATGTTTGGATGTAATTTATCGAATAATCTCTTGTACTGTTCAGCGTAAGTTTCTTGAACGGATGGTATGAGAAGGTCATTATGAAGCGTTAAATTTGAAACATATCTCGTCGCGGACGTGATTTAGTATTTTCGACTTTTGTTGCTGTATCCGTAATCGATTTGCTTTTACATGTGGTACCATATAGCTCGATTTCCATATTTCCAGATCGGCGCAATGACTGTTAAGTATATGCATCTCTTGACATTCAAGTTAAGACCTGATTTTTTTCCCAGCAACGAGTGTAACATTCTGGCACGAGTAATTACAGATTTCCTTGTCTGCGCCACGTGGTAACGCCACGTCAGCCTCCTATCCATGAACAAACCCAAGTAACGTACTGAGTCTGTCTGCGGAATTTCACTGTCATCGATTTTTAACTTTAGACACACGTTACTTGCCGATTGGTAAATGTGATGTGTTGGCATTTTACTGGGTTAAACGATATGCGCCAACGCTGTGCCCACTTAGTTAGTCGGTTTATTATGGTTTTGAACCACCG
This sequence comes from Coronaproctus castanopsis, assembly GCA_032883995.1. NCBI lineage: Eukaryota > Metazoa > Arthropoda > Insecta > Hemiptera > Monophlebidae > Coronaproctus > Coronaproctus castanopsis. The sequence continues at coordinate 185,505,524 of CM065052.1, read as the reverse complement.
CGTTTGCATAATCTGGATTTGTTCGTAATACTTGAAATACGGAACACGATTAGATTTCGAATAATTATTCACTTTTTTTATAGATAGGGCGGCTACCGGTGTGTGTCGTACGGCATATTTTAAGGAACGTGAATAGAGAAACTTGTTCCGAGTATTTCACGTACGCATCAAAATAAATCCTCATCAGAGTACCTCGCTGACAGATAAATAACAAACTGAATTCTGAATATTCAACGATCACGAGGATTTGGCAACAATTAATAAATTATTATAAAAAGTACGTGCCCAGCAGATAACGTTCGAATTAGCGTATTTAGTGTATTTCTCGTTTATTGCTGGCAGAAATGCGGATTCTATCAAGAAAGACAAACTTACCAAAAATATTGATATGAAAAATAAATTGAAAAAAAAAAAAATTAATTTGAAATTTGTCAATGGCTAGAATTGGGCGCTATTTTTTAGTTGCGCCATTGTTGTAACTCACGATAGACCGCGCACGAGCAATATATGAATCTAGTACACGTGTTGTTACAAAATAAACGATATAAGTTCATTGTTTAATGGGATTTGTTGGGTTTAAAATATATTTTTGTTAAACGATATCTACGCTAAATTTTCCCGCGACCTTAATTTTAATTCAACCGTGTGCGCATTCGTTAAGACTACAAACGTTTCAGTTGAGAAAACAGTGCCGTATAATATGTTTGAATTTGACGTTCGTACAACTTCATCGTCATAATTAACCGTTTATAAATATTTACGAATTTGATATATATCTATATTGTATATATATATATATATATATATATATATATATATTTGTATGTTAAATTATTTATCGGAGGAGTATACAGTTTACGTGTATAATGAAAACAAGTGTCTGGTATGTGTAGATTTATGTTTGTGATTTTGCGTTTGTGTGCGTACTCATCTAACCACGATGTTTGATCTAGACGAAGTGCACTTTGTTTAGTTAACGATATTACTACTCAAATATTTTCGTTGCTCGGCACGCTATATTTTCCCATGCGAATAAGTTTTCGAATTATGAAATTCGATTTTCACGAAATAATTCACCCGCTCTTCGCTAGTCTCGGTTAGAAAACTTTTCCGCTAATTTAAGTTCGTCTCGCGTGCAATATGAAGAGTTGATTTTTCCCGGAAAATCGGTTGAACGATTATCGTCAAATTTCGGAATTAAAACGACCTTTAACGACCTACCGATTAAGTTTACGCAGTAGTAAGGTCTCGGTTTACGAACTCGTTTATGTGGATTTTGCGCGTGAAAAATTTCCGTTTAAAAATTTACGACAAAAGAACAACCAGATGATAAAAAGAAAGCAAACAGAATTATGAAATCGGTAAACAAACTTCTATATATGAACTTAAAGAACATTAAGTAAATATTTGAGTAATTTGTCACCCCTGAAGCAAAACGAGTAAACCGCCTGCGAAAAGCGACTATGACAGGCCATAGTACTTAATCAGCCGATATGAGATGAAGCTGGAACTTGGTCGAGAAGCAGTAAAGAGAAAGCCGAAGCATATGCAAAATATCTTGAAACGGTATTTACACCTAATCTTCACATTATTAACAACACAATATATCCGGCCTCAACCCAAAACATTTTAGTAAGCGATGAATTAAAAATAAAAATTTTATCACCTGGTGAAATAACAAAATCAAACTATTGAATCCTAAAAAAAAAAGTCCCAGGATTTGACACTATAACTTCGAAAATGCTAAAGGAGCTACCGGGAAATTATAACTGCTTATTTTCCTGCTCAGTGGAAATTAGCAAAAATATTGATGGTATAGAAACCTGATAAAGATGGAACAAATATTACATCCTATAGACCCATATCATTGCTACCTTAAACTGCTAAATTATTAGAAGAAAAGCTAATACAGCACGGAATCAGCAAAATTACTCATCAAAATGGAATAATACCTAATCATCAGTTTGGATTCCACCAGGGTTATTCTACCGAACAACAAATACACCGAGTTGTTAATTTAATAGAAAAATGAATGGAAACAGATTTTACGATGAAGCTGTAATTATAGATATAAGCGAGTCATTTGACAAAATTTAGCCTGACGAACTATCGTACAAACTAAAAATGATCACGCTAGAATATTTTCCCTCGCTCGCGTCATACCTAAATAATACACACTATATTACGTAATGCATGGAGGAAATGAGTTAGACATCCACGAAGACATGACCAAAGACAATACAGTTGAAATAGCTCTACGTTTGCAGACGATACTTTGATAGTCGCATCTGATAAAGATCCAGATGTGACCATTAAGGTCAGTGATTGGACCAAGCAATGGTTGATAGAAATAAATCCGACAAAATCGGCCCACATTCAGCAATCGCCTACAACATAACCACGGAGTATCTCTAGACAATCAAATTATAACAAAGTATGATGAAATCAATTACTTTGGAAGTTTATCTAGACAGACGACTGAACGCACATGGATAAGAAAAAAAAATTGAGATAGAATTAAAATTTAGAAAAATGCTATGGCTCCTAGGATCAAGAAGCTATCCTGGGTAATCGGGTACTTTTATACAAAACCATGCTGAAACCCATGGCCATCCCTGTTTTGTTTTTCTTTGTCCATTGGTCACCATCGCAACACCCGTTTCGACCACGTACCGACGTTTCTTATTATCATCGAATAGAAAACTGAAATAATTTTGCGGCTACGTCTACGTAATACATCGGGCATTTAGCCCAGTATTATGCTCATGATAATTTTGTTAATTACACTGCTGAATTTAAGAAGATCACGTTGAAATGTTCTTTAAGCGCTTATAAGTTTACTGTTCACTATTATTACTTTTAAACGATGTAATAGAACAACGCAACAATACTCCAAAGTGTTGTCGATCGATAATTTGTATAGTTCTGCAACTTTAATCGTCAAATATTTTAAGCAACATTTGACAGCGTTTCACATCCATTTTTGATATTGCGTTCTCAAGATAGCATCTGAAACTTAAACAGCGAAAACACCTGAGTACTTAAAACATTCCGATAGTTTAAAAGTTATATTTTTAAATTTTTCCTCAAGGTCGATTCTTTTTAATTTTTAACGAATTCGTGGACGACTAAATCTTTTTTTCTGTCGATAATGTTAATATAATGTTAATTTTACACCGTCTAAATGATACCCTAATTTGATTAGGGTATCATTTAGGTTTTAGAAATTATTGAAACGAGATCATCGTGTTAAACAGTGTCAATAATATCGACGGAAAGAAAGATGAAAAGTAATTAAACGGTAAATAAGCGGAAATTAAGATTTAACAATTTATTATGTTCTTAATTACTACGGCCAGAGAGGCCACAATTAAATTAGGTACTATTTATTTATATAATAACTTGTTCAAGGTAGACCCAATGGTCCATCCTGCTTACTATTTTAAGATAACATCTAAGACATGTTTTCTCAACAATCTTCGTCTTGTTTGACTGTTATCAAGAAATGGGCATATTGCTGCGACGATGTTGTTCGAGTCGCCTTACAATTCTGGATTTTAGTGTGTTAATAATTTTATCCGCGTATTTTATTTCGCAATGAGAATGAATATCTTTATTTCTTGCATACTAAGGCGCGTTGGTTACTGCTCTGAAAAATTTATTCTGAAATCTTTGTATTATATTACGATTAGAAAAGCTATGCCCCGTATTACAGCGCCATATATCCAAGTTGGCTTTATTATTGAATTATATAGTAATATTTTATTATCTAATGTTAACTTACTGGAGCTCCTCATCATCCAGTACATTTTTTTGTATTTAAGATCCATTTCTTTACGTTTAATTTTTATATGATTTTCCATGTTAAAGTTTTTATCAAAAATGTAGTCCTAGATATTTAACTACATTTTTTTTGCGGTATAGAAAACATCACCGGAGGGCAGTTCGAACGTTTTCTATATCGTGCAGGTGTTTTTGGTAATTTATTACTACTATCTTTATCCCTCGCTAAAATTGCCGTGTCATCGGCGAACGTACAAAGCGTTGTATCTTCCTTGATTGGTAAATCGGCTGTAAAAATTGAATAAATGATAGGTCTCAATATACCTTGAGGGACTCCTGCATCGATCGTGTGAACATCGGACAATTCCTCATCTTGTTTAACCATAATCATTCGGTTTCCTAAATAACTCTTTATCAGCAGATAATATTGGTACGGTAACCATTTTCTAATTTTAAATAATATTCCTTCGTGCCACAATCTTTCGAAGGCCTGTTGAATTCCCAGGAATGTCGCATTGCAAAATTCTTAGTCTTTCAAAGCATTTATAATTGTACCAGCTACTACTCTGTGTAGCTGCTCCACCGTTGAGTGCTTTTCTCTGAATTCGAACTGGTGATTGGGTATTATACCCTTTTCCTGAATTATTGGTTTGAGCCTCAGAAGCAAAATTTTTTCCCAGATTTTTGACAATACTGGAAGTAAACTGATCGATCTATATGATGTTACCAAGTTTACCGGTTTGCCTGGTTTATTAATCATAATAACCTGAGCTACTTTCCATTGAGTTGGAAACTTTGATAACCTTAATGTTGCATTATATAATGTAATTATGAATGCAATATCCTTTTTTGGAACGTGCTGTAGGATCTCTACATTAATTAGGTCATATTCAGGAGCTTTTTTCAAGGGCATTTCTTTAATTGTCTTTCTTACTTCCTGTGAAGTTATGGTCTTTATTGGGAGTGTCATTTGAAACGGTTCTTCTAGTGTGAATTATTAATAATTTTTTGAATATTAGGCAGTACGGCATTTCCTTAAGGTTTTGCTTATTTTCACAAATTTTTTCTTTTAGTTTTTTTGATGCCTTATTTAATGCGGTCTTATCCTGAGGATTTCTGCTTTTCATCCATACTCTTCTGAGTCTTCCTTTTTTCATTGATTAATAATAGGACATCCGATTGAATTCCCTTTGCGTTTTCCACGTTTATTTGTTCGGGTGTTGACAGCCACGCCGCTTTTTTGTATCATACTTGTAAGGTATTGAGTGGCTTCATCAATGTCATCCTCTGTTTTTAACTTCTGTTGAGTATGTTTGAAGCCATTCTTCAATGACCTCCAATCTGTTTTCTTGTTTCCTTTCTTAACTACCGTCGAGCTAATTGCAGCTATAACAGACGAATGATCTCCGTCACAATCCGGGCTTATTTTTATCTCTACATATTGACGTTGGATTCCTTTAGCTATTAGGAAATCTATGATATTCGGTAATTTTCTTATATGCCAACGTGTAGGTTCTATTGGTGCGAGAATAGTATACTTTTTTTTCCTCTATAATTTGGTAAAGTGTTTTACCACGCGGTGAAATCAATCTAGATCCCCAGTCATAATGTTTTGAATTCCAGTCTCCTGCAGCTATCCATCTATTTCCTGACAGCGAAAAGTACTTTTCTAATATTTTTTTTATTTACTTTTTGATTTGGAGGACAGTACGTTGCAGATATGGTGATTGGCCCATCATTGATTACTACTGAAGTAGCTTGGATTTCAAGAGTGGATAATTTTTCAATTTCATAGTGTTTAATAGTTTTTCTAATTATTATTGCTGTACCTCCACGGGCGGCACCTGATGGATGTTGCGTATTGTAACAGCAGTACTCTTTAACCCTATAATAACATTTTTCAGTAAAATGAGTTTCTGAGATGAGTAGGATATCGAGATTATTCGCCCGAATCAGCGTGTTTGTGTAATTCCATTCCATTGTATTCCAAATGTCAATTTTATATTGTGTTAAACGTGTTATTTGTAAAAGTCATAATATTTTGTTTAAAATTTAATAAAAAAAACGATTCCTATCCTGAATAGCTTTAAATATCTCGGCTTACACCTTGATGAAAAACTAACTTGGAGAAAACATGTAGAAGATAAACGAAAACAAATTAATATTAAATTTCTTAAAATGTATTGGTTACTTGGTAAATATTTACCACTATCCTTGGAAAACAAGCTGCTACTTGATAAGGCAATGTTGAAGCCTAATCGCAAGAAAATCTCATATAGCAATCATCCAAAGAGTCCAATCAAAAGTACTACGATCGATAGTCGGCGCACCAACGTGCGCAATGACGAAATAAAGATCTGAAAGTATCCACGGTTAAAGATGAAATCGAAGTAGTGAGAGCGCGATTTACAGAAAGACTACAAAATCACTGTAACCAGTTGGCGCACGGGCTTATCAAGAACAGTACTCGATTCAGGAGACTGAAACGATCGAATATAACAGACTAACGAATATTGTATCAAAAACAAGGAATGACGACCATTGGGAAGCATTCCATTAATTTATGTGTAGATTGAATCATTAACACTGCCACTTATTGTCTTCAGTTTGACAGATTGTGTGCAAAATTTATTTAAAAAAAAAAAAAAAAAAAATTATTTTTGTTAGCATCTCCATTAGGGAGCTCATTTGTGACATTAGTTTTTTTACAAGTACTGTTTGTTGTTTGTTTTTCTAACATTGCTTCAATTCTTTTCATTGAGAATGTACTCTGATTACAAGCCTCTGCATAGGTACGCGTGTTTCCATCTTTACATTCTACTATATGTATCCCTTTTAATAACATTCTACGCTTCTTATTTTTTGTTGGTATTTTGGGTTGCACTATCTGTTTCAGTATGCTTAACCCTTGTCATTGTTGAAAATTTACGTTTGAATATTTCTGTATATACTTTGCATCATTTATAATTTGCCGGATGGCCCTGCTCCATACATAGAGCACACGTTAAATTTTGTTTATCCTTTGATTTGGTTTAATTTGCAGTCAAATTCTTCAACATTAAGTTTTTCCAATAACTTAAATCGATTTCTCTTTCTAATTGAACTTTTTATTATTTTTTTTTACGTTTTCCTTCGGAGATGAAATATCTGATGTTCGACCTTTTTTTTTCGTGTTGGTACTTTTTGCCAGGGTGGAGGGGCTTGACTGCCCCTGCCCTGTTCGTCCATTAACGGTTTATTAATTGACTTATTTGTAGCTTACTTTATATTATTTAAGTATTATTACGTAGTAAAATAATCTTACCTAATGTTGTTCGCTATCAGCTCGTAGATAAGGGACGAATTACAGCTAGTCGATTATTTAAGCGCGCTAACACAACCCGAATAAACCATTTGTTATCTCTAAGAAATGGGCATAATAAAAGAGTCGAGATTTGCTGCCATTTTTAAAGAATTGATTCAGAAAAATCGGGACAAAATATATTTAATTTCTTTTGTTTCATAGCAATTGGAAATAGATAGTAGAAGTTAAAAAGGACCCAAACAAAATGAACCGATAGAAGAAGAAATTAGTAATAGACAGATATTTAGAAGAAAAAAAGAAAGAAAGAAAACAGAAATATTCGGAAGTTTTAAGAAAGGACGGAAGAAGCAAATTATACGAACAGAAAGAAGATCACAGACAAAGGATAAGAAATATGTTATCGACCGGAGGGAATAACCGTATAAATCAGATAATTCGATTACTCGATCGGACTTAACTCTGACCATTGAGAAACACATTACAACCAAAGCTTAAGGAAATGTTTTCATATTTCGAATGAAAAAACTTATTAAAAGGATAATGCTACTATACAATAGACAATTCCAAATGAACCCTTCTGGGTTAAACACGGTAATCTCCTCCATAAAGATTTTGTCTCCGTATTTGTCAGATTAAGAAGTGGTCATAACTGAACATCTAGTCATCTCGCCAAGTTACGGATCATCAGAAGTGTAGTTTGTTAGGTGTGTAATATTGAATATACAACCGAACATCAGACCTGCCCCTAATACAAGAATATAGATAGCGCTCTGTCTGAATTTTTATCGACAAGGAATACACTATCAATAAAACTAGAAGAGTTTACTACAGATACCACCTCCATAGATTCGTGTAAGACCAATAAAATAAATTTATGATTCGAACAGTGTCCACTTAAACTGGCCAAAAGGTGAAAATTGGACCAAAAAAAAAAATATTTTGCTTTGAATCGTAGAATTGACCAGACGACTATACGCTAATTAATTTTGTATACAAAATAAGTTAGAAATTTCCATCCTGTGATAGACGACCTCCATAGCGTTTCAAAGTAAACTAATTCACGAATTTGATGGAGACTTGTCGAGTAAATCGATAATCATACGTTTTTATGAGATTTTAGTAGATTTATGCATCGTTTAACGCCTCGTTGGATCTCGTCGTTTACTTACTAGATATTTAAGCCTCGATGCGAAATATATATATTTTTTTTATTTATTTTTTAATATTTTAATTACAACTGTCCAGGTAGCCATCCAGCAATTGGACTGGAACGCGAAATAACTTATTAGGGGTTAGCATCCAGCGATGGACTCCATTGAAAAAAAATTAGGTTAGATCGAACGGTCGGCTACGTTTTAACCTATGAACGTCTAAGTGTCAAGTTAGATTGATCGCCAGTACGTTTGTGTGGGTTTCAAAACTGATTGATCTCGTTTTTCACGTATGGGATTTTTAAGTCTCGATGTAACGTATGGTTCGATACGTACCATAGACGACAAGTCTTATGGCCTTGTTCTGAAACCGTTGTATCCTGTTTATGTGTGTACCTTTTGCACAACCCTATGACATTAAACCGTATGTCCAAACAGGCTTTATCATTATTTCATAAACTAGAAGTTTGTTTTCTAGTGACACAAACTGGAGTACCTGCCAAGAAGCCAATTTAATTTGCGCAATTTTATATCTAACTGTTTTCTTTTTTGACTAAGACGCTTCTGCCATATCAATTTACGATTCAAGTGTACGCCTAAGTATTTAACATCTTTTTCTTGGCTAATAATCACCCCATTTATTCTTAACGGTTGATACGTAAAATTTCGCAAAGTACAATCAACCTGCGTGCATTTACTTTCGTTTGATACGCCAACGTCTCAGCCAGTTTTCAACATTCAACAGAGTTTTTTTTTCGTTTATTAGAAGTTTCGCTATTGTCTTTACTAATAAGCTAATAACGCTCGTAGCTGTTATTACGTTATTATCAACTGGAAAATCGGCAGAGTAGATTAATTAAAGCACCGGACCTAAGACATTTCCTCGAGGTACGCCAGCAGATACAGGATAGATATCGGAGAATGGATTTAGGATTTTAACCTGGCATGTACGATCTTCAAGGTAGGATTTTAGAAGAAGATAGTAAGGATGCGATAATATTTTTTTTTAACTTATACAGCAGACTATCATGCCACACCTTATCAAAGGCTTGTCGGACATCTAAGAACACAATATTTGCTTAATCTCTTGAATAGTATGCAAAATTCGTTAATTTGTTATAAATGGTCGAGTATTTTTTTCTGAATCCAAATTGGTGCTCAAGAACAACATGTTCCAAAAATACGATTCAACCGCTTCAATATTATTTTTTCAACAAGTTTTGAGAGGATAGGAAATAAAGAAATGGGTCTATATGATGAAACCTGGTCCGGTGCCTTAACTGGTTTTGGTACAACTACAATTTGCGCCAATTTCCATGATAATGGAAAATACTGCAGTCGAAAAACAGCGTTAAAAATGTTTGTAAGTAGTAGTAACCTCTTTCAGGTAGTTCCGATAAACAGTTTATTATTAATTAAATCAAATCCCGGACTCTTTTTTTTTTGTTAAATTTATCGACTATATATTTAAATTTGCTGGGAGACGTTGGCGCAATCGGGGTACTTAACTGCAAAGGCACACTTAAAAATTCATGAATGTCAGTTTCATCATTAGATTGTAAATTTGGTTTGAAGACATCGAAGAAATATTTGGCAAATACTCACACTTTTTCTTTGTCAGTTCTAGCCCATGTACTATCGGATTTACGAATTGGAGGAAGGTGTTTTATTATAGTAAGACACATAATGAGACGGTGACACAATATGTTTAATGACTTGGTTTCCTGTGCACAAAGCTCACTCCACCATTGTTCCGTTTCTCTCCAGTTGCAATAGTGACTTTTATATTAGAGAAAGGTGGATCTTACTACATGTGCCTCGCGAAGCACATCTATATATATATATATATATATATATATATATGGATTTCACAATGATACATGTTTTTCAATAACCGTTATTAATCGCTTAACTCGGCCCATATTGCATTTATTAAAAAATTAACCAGTTTACTTTATTATGTAAATGCAATTTCGTCTTAACTCTTTGAAACAATTTTAGAAACAATCCCATTTTCTGAGTGACTATTGAAGATCGTGTATGTGTAGTTCTATATTTTCTTCCGCCCAACAAATGTCTATATTTAAATAAACACATGCGTATATTAATAAAATCACGTGAATCAATCACGTATGAACATGATGGTGATTATGATTATCGATATAATTTGATTTTAATTTAATTTTTTCAATAAGCCTGTCTAAGCGATTCAACTTATGCAAACTTTTAAATTGCGCCATTCTCTTGGTATCGGCAAACTTTACGAAAAGGACGATGAAAACTTACTGTATCCTGTTTGGGAGATGAAAATTGATTAAAATCAGAAAAAGAAAAAAAAGTTCACAATAAAATATTTTTCAGCGCATAATGTATATGGTAATGTACACAAAGCTACACACAATGTACATGTATACACAGATATATATATGTATATATACTTATATGTACGTAGAGTAGTGTGCATATATACATATATGTGTGTGTGTGCTATATGTATATATATTTGAATAGGTTTTTACTTCCTGACTGCGAGCGTATTTAATATAACAAAAGTTAAACTTTCTAAAGTCATCTTTTTGTATCCGACGACACTATTGGATGTACGATTATGAAATTGCAAACGTTTTTACCCTAAAATTCACCATCTATCTGCAAACTTTTCAACCATTATCAACTAAGCGTCTAATTTTGTTTATTTTTTGTTCGAAAGTTAAAGACGGTAGGGAAGTGAAAAATTCTTAGGTAAGTTTCGAAGTTCAGTTTGGAAATTAAAAAATTTCTTAGACACAATTGCAACTTCACATTATTATAATCATTATTATTTTATTTTGATTTTTCTACTAATACCTTAATAAAAGATTAATCGGGGAAATCAAGCAAGCTGTTCTAGATTATGGAAACTTGGATTTTAATTCAGTCAGTTCGAAAATAAATATAAGGAATAGTCGATTTTCGTTTAATTTATCGTAATAACTAAAAAATGATTTTTTATTAAATGTATATATATATATATATTTATATACATATATAAAAACAGATTTTTAGCAGAAATTGTAAGAGAATAAGTATACTCGGCGTGAAGATTAAATTGGTTCCTACGGGAAATCAAGTACGGAGATAAAATTGACCGGAATAAGAAAAGGACCACAAGCTAAATACTTACAAAAATTAAACAGTCGGTTTCAGAAACAAAAACAAGTAACTTGAATGAAAAAAAAAATAGTAATTTTGATAGATATAAATGAAAATTAAAAATACAATAAAAATGAAAAGTTAGATGGTTTCGGGCTATTACGGTTGAATTGTATTCTACATCAGCTTTCGTATAGTCTACTTTTAATCGAATTATAAAATTGAAAATAATAATAATAATCAAATTGACCTTTTCAGTGATACATTATAAAATTTTGACAGGAAGTTATAAATTTTACTTGCAATATTCATAAAATCAAGTCTTAAAAAATAATGCAATACAAGCCACCAACGTTGGTGTTAGTACTATTGCTGGATGTACTTTCTTCTGTTTACTTATCCACTAGGGGTAGGTTGACGAAGGATATGTACAGACCCTACTTTCGGTAATTAGAAAACAAGTTTTTGTTCGGAGGCGATTGGAATTAAAAGAACACAATCTGGGATTCGACACTAACAACTACTAAAGGTAGACTCCTTGCCGGTATAATTCAGGTAGAAATACTTGAGCGTACTTCGAATGGTTCTCCTACTTATTGGCTTACAGATGTCAATAAGACGGGCCTGATCTGCTTGACTTTTCCTCGGCCAAAGATATATCTTCATTTTATACTACAGTTAAGTCTTCATTTGATCTATTTGCTATAATCCTAAGCTTGAGCACGACACATATTGTTAATGAACGTACCTTACCATCAACTAGCTGTAAAATTAATTGGGAATATTTTCGTGAATATTTTGAGAGTAACGTAATTGTAAATTTAAAATTAAAAGTACTCAGAATATTCATGGCGCAGTGTGCTGTATAACTGATCAAATACAAACTGCATGTAGGGCATCCACTCCAATACTGCCATAAGAGAAGAAACTTGTAAACTATCCAAAAAATATGAAAGAACAAAGAATAATAATAAAACAGTGGCGAGTATCGCGTGACCCACAAATTGAAAAGTTTTATTTATGTATTTTTTCGCTTCGAACATTTCAGGTCAACCAGAAAGTAAAATAAATGTTGTTAGCATTAAAATATTTAATGTAGCATATCATCGTGATTGAAAGGGTTAATAAATATCCGACATACGGATAATAGAACCTTCCAATCTTCTTCCCGTAGCATCTGTTTGTCAGGAATTTGTTCGCATCATGAAACTAGTATTTTTCCGAATTTAACTAAAGCCACCATGACGATATCAGTTTCTCCGATCTTGTGAGCTATATGTTACCATCTTCGAGTTAATTCGATGATTCCTTCAGTATTTCGCTCTTAGAGAATCTTTTAAGGTCCGCATACTCGGTATATCCTTCTCGATATATAAATTTCGACAGCTCCCAGCCGTTTTTTTTTTGCGTTCATCGTCCCTGTTTAATTCCTCAAAATTCTATTTCGTCGAGCTCTATATTCATAGTGTGGGTTTATTAAGTTTCCTACTTCCAGTAGTGTCTGTATTCTATTTTGTAACGTTAGTATCATATATCCGAATACTTAGCTCCGTTTTGGCGATACTATTTTTACGTATATCGTGTATTTCGGGTGTGGTTCTTATTTATCACCGTTAGGCAGCCCCTATCCTTTTTCAAGTCGTTTCATTCGGGTTACAATGATATGGCCGCACATCTATCAAAGCCATGATGTCTAATGGCCGGTGGTATGCCGTTTCCTTTTAGAAAAACAGCGTGTATGCCATTTTTTATGGTTTCCATTGTTGCCATGCAGATCCAAATCTATAGAAGTTCCAATTTTCCCGTGATTTCCCTATGCAATTGGTATCGAAACGGTTACTCGCTCGCTGTGTGACCGCTTCTGTTTGATTTCGGATTACATTCGGACCACCAGTAGCGGGAGTTCTGTCTGTTTACGAATCCAGATAGTTGAAAATCGGCTTCATCGCTCGTCAAAAGATTGTGTAAATCGATCTATTCGTCTTCGATTTTTTTCAGCATCGTCTCAACAAAAAGCTTTCGTTGTGCATGGTCGGTACTATTTACTTCCTGAGTTATTACCAGTTTATAAGCATGAAATTTACGGCGAACAGATTCTCTCGACAGGTTTAAAACAGCACGAAGACGAGACTCCAAATGATCGCTGCTCAAATTCGATCGATGTTTGCGGGAGTACGAACTGTTTTTTTGTTTTTTGTGTTTTTTTTTATCCGGGACGTTTTTTATCAGTTGTAAAAACTGTCTGTCGAATGTTTTTAACCCACCTTAAAATTGAATTGCGACATGATTTTACATCGTTGAATTCTTTTCGAAACTCTCTTTGTATTGTCGTGATCGATTCACGCCGAAAATAACGTTCCACGCAACGTGCTCCCTCTCATTACAGGGTGCCATGATAACTGAAACTGAACAAAAAACGAATCTCTCGTGTGTTCACTGAACATGGAGCACGCGGCTTGCGTTGTAACAGCATTGCTGGTAAATACAGCTCTTAAGGTATATTCCGAAAAAAACAAAACGCTTAACATTGAATTCATTTCGAAACTCTGTACCGTCGTGAACGATCAACGCCCAAAATAACGTTCTTTGCAAAACGCGCGCTCCTTCTGGTTATAGGATGCCGTGATAACTAAAACTGGTCAAAAACGAATCACTCTAAACGTGGAGCACGCGGTTTGCGCTGTAGCAGTGTTACCAACTGCGCTATTAAAAAAACAAAGCTATCCGACTTTTCCGGGTCACCCTGTATATACAGAAGGAAATTTAACATGCAAGATAATGTAGAAAATTATTAACGGCGATTCAAAAAATATTTAAAAATCCGTCGCCGTACGAAAATGACATTCGGGCAAATATAAAAAATTATATTGAAAAATTTTTGAAATGATTAAACGTAGAATACGAGCGAAAGTAAAGAATTATTTTACGGACGTAATCAGTACAAAGATACAACCAAGTATAATAAATTTAGCAAAACAAAATAAAATCGAAGTTAATTAAATTCGATTTTATTTTGTTTTGCTAAATTCATAAAATCACTACTCTCCAATACATCAACATTAAGTATAATAAACTTGGCTGTGTACACAACGCTGCGCCATTACAGTCATCGTATTTGTGCTTTTATAATAAGTCTTGTTGTAATATTAATTTTATTTGTGCCTTTTACATTACAATATGTTTGATGAATGTTGTGTGAATGTGTACAGTGTCAGTTATGATAAATATATTTCTATATTTTAAGTTATTTCATTGTTAAAAAAGTATTTTCTTTTTTTGTTCTCAAATGTGTTTTGCGTGCTGTACCATATTGTAACTGCTTAACTTTGTATATATATATATGTTATTATCGCTATTCGCGCAAATATGCGTATTGCAAAATATGAATTACTTTGCGTATTAATATTATATATTGTTAAATTGTTCATTATTATCAAAATGAATAAAATTTGATTTGATTTGTATTTTATTATTATTATTATTATTATTATTATTATTATTATTATTATTATTATTATTATTATTATTATTATTATTATTGTAACTTCATTTTTTTTTAATGAATAATAAAAATATTCGTCCGATAAAGATAGATCGTCCTCAGAAATATTATAATGCGTTATTTTATCCTCGTTATTTGATGGGCAACCAACCAAGTTTTCTTTAAAGTGAATGTTTAGAAATTTTTCGAATAGAAAGAATAATCAGGGAAATACGTTAGTCCACGGGTAAATTACAAAATCGTACATTGTATTATAATTATGATTAATCTAAATTAGCGTGCCGTGTGCAGCAACTAAGGCTATAGGCACGAAGGGCAGGAAGTTACATCAAGGAGTAGAGACGGGACATGGATAAGAACATGATTAGGTTAGTAAGATAGGAGGATTCATTTTTTTACTACTTCAGTTTTAAGTACTTATGTAAAGAGTTCCGCTTGATCCTCTTTCTCACAAGGATAAGTATCATCCGATATGTTCGCTGCTGTTCTCTATATGGATTTTAATACGAGCATATCACCTTACAACTTTACGAATACAAATCAAAATAAAAAAATTTCCGCGATTGATCGGAACCAACTTTACAATATCGGTAATGTGAATGAGGAGTTATTTTTATAATCAAATATACGATGAACTTCACCAGCTTTATACAATGAAATCATCTAGAGTACTTACATACTCGCCTAACTCGAGAAATTGTTCCTAAACTAAAACTGAATACTAAATTTAGGCATCGTACAACTCGCAAATAATTAAATTTAGTATGCTACGTGCTAAAGTTAGAAAATATCGATTTTCAGATCATATCCACGTATTTGTTCGGTATGCTATCCACAAGATGTTGTCCTCTCCGAGCGTATTTCAAAAGCGTCAATTCGCCTGCCATCTATGTACGTGTCTTATACCTCAAGCTATCCGTTACATGGCTTTTGGAAAAATTAAGCCGTCGATCAATTTTAGCTTACTTCGTCTATTAAGATGCTTTTCTACATCTCGGTAAATTTCTTTGTCGGATATCTTGCCAGACGTTTCCTGATATCTTCTTCACAGAATCCGTTTTAACGATGAGGGAGCCTAAGTAATTACATTGTTGTCAACGTTATCATGTTTCTTACATTTGCAATTTTGTAGTCGATCTGTAGTCGTAACTTTATATCCGCATTGTAAGCCATATTTTTCGCCAATATTTTTGAACTTTGATATCGAATATTGTAATTTATTTCTCGTATTTGCAAAAAGAAGGATGTCGTCTGCACACCGAAGGTTGCTGACTATCTTACCATTCGTCTGATACTTTATTCATTATCTACTCTATATATATATATATATATATTCTTCTTCTTTCGTATTGATGATGCGGAGTTGAACTCGTTATAGGACAATATCTAGTTTTCGAATCCATGTTAGCGCTGCCGCTGATGCTTTGTGGATATCTTCAAAAGTTCCTGTAAAAGCTCTGTCTGGGCAATCACAGACGATGTGCTCGATGGTTTGGCGTTGGTAACCGCAAGTTCGCAATATATATATATATATATATATATATATATATATATATATATATATATATATATTGAAGACTAAGGGGTGACACTAATGATAACATGAAAATACTATTTTCTATCAATTTCTTTATTTCAACTATCCTGTATATTGGTAGTTCGCAATTCTTAATTTTCCCATTCTAATTGACATTTCTCGTTGTGAGAACTATTTATTTGCACATATAAATAAACAAGCAAACGAGAAAATAATTAAAAAGTAAACTCAAATGAATGGTATAAATGGAACTTGTATGCCGTCTTGAAATAGAACTTTAAGAATCATTGTCGTGAATCGATTCGTTAAAAATATGCATATATATATATACTACTTGATTACAAAAAAACAGTTAAAATCACTAAACTTTATTTATTAAAGCTTTTCGGCAACTACGCCATTATCAAGCTATATATAAATAAAATTAAATATATAAAAACATAAAATATTAATTTAAATCTAAGTTCACAGTTTTTTACAAAATAAATGAATTGCTTATTATTATGTAAAAAATTGTGAACTTAAATTTAAATTAACATTTTATGTTTTTATATATTTAATTTTATTTATATATAGCTTGATAATGGCGTAGTTGCCGAAAAGCTTTGCTTAATAAATAAAGTTTAGTGATTTTAACTGTTTTTTTGTAAACAAGTATAAAAAATCACTACATTCCACAATCTAAACTTTATATATATATACTAATATATAAAACAGTACTGTCTGTATGTGATTTGTGAATATTTTCATTATAATCACTGCATTGGGTTATTTTTATCAAACATAAAGGGAAAATGCATTTTTTTAAATTTTTGTTTGTTCGTTTGTCTGTCTGTCTGTTCCGATTTAACTCAAAATAATGAAATCCGCACAACTTATAGCCTATATTATCGGATTCGCTTTAAGCTTTATTTCACATTTGTATCATAAATAGGACAGAAATTACAATAATTTAAAATTTAAATACGTATATATACTAATATAGTTGCGCGGGGGGCGTTGTCGAAATAACGGACGGATATATATATATATATATACGTAATATATAGTATACTATACTAATATATAAACCTGTTAAAAGAAAGAGACAGCGATGTTATATTTAAAAAAATAATTACACAGCGAAGCCGTGGGTAATTTCTAGTATATATATGTATATATATATATATATATATATATATATATATATAAACGCCGAAATGCCACACATATGTACGTGATTATGTTCCTTAAAAACTATCTATTAGTTTTATTTTAAATGATGCAACCGTAAAGGAGGTTGGTTAGTATCTACAAGTTACTTTTGATGAGCAAATTCGACGCTTAGATTAAATGTGAAATCTTATAGAATTAAATATAACATTGTACGTATTTGTTTGATTTTATTATAATTACGATTATAATAATAATAATATTATCATTAATACATTGTCGATGTTGTTACTGCGATTATGACCATTACAGAGTTAGTGTTAGATACTTCGAGGACCAAATCTTTCTGGGAAAAAGAGTGCAAGTCGCATAAAAACGTTTACTATCCAATTTAATGTATAACGACTGAGTGATATTCGAAAGAGGTTGAGTTTGCCGGATTTAAAAAAGACGATGGGACTGGTCTAATAAATCCGATTATAACTGAGAATGGAAAAACTGCTTCAAAATTTTAAAAGGGCTTTTAACGTTACATTTCTGCACGTTAAACTGATTTCATGGAGGGTATAAAAACGTTACAGCGTGTAATCTATATATATATATATATATATATATATATATATATATATATATATAAATATATATATAAATAGATTTAACATATACATTGTATACACGTGCAAACGAACAAATAAATTATATGCGTGTGTGCGCGCGTCTGTTTTATCGGAAACTTAGAGATTTTCTATGCCAGAGAAGTATTCGAATATCTTGTTTCGAACAACTTTAACAGCTGAATCGTTAGACTTACAAAAATTTTCCTTCCACTATTCCGAAACGAACTCTTACACACGTATATCTGGCAGATGTTTATGAACTTGTATAAAAGTTTTCAACAATTGGCACACTTTTGAGTTGAAACAATTCTTCCTATTCCATCGTCCGGAATTAATTAAACTCGTTTCCGTCTTCCGATATTTATTCTAATTGTTTTAAATGAGATGTTCTCCGCCTTTCTGGAACATTGAATTATTATTTTTATTATCGTCGTCCCTTTCACGTTGACGAAAAACTTTCGATGATATACTGTTTCGATTTATAACCACCTAGTGCTGTAGTAGAGGAATCTGACTACGAGTCCGTCAGATCGTACAATGTTCTAAATAGGAAAGAAATTGAGAAATTATTTTTCCTATGTGTTTATCCTACAAATGATCTACGTGTGTGATTAATTCGTCCGTGCAGTTCCTTCACATTCGAAATATGATTTTTTTTTTTAGTTACCGAATGCTTTGTCGCTGCAATCATTGGTATCCTCGTGATAGCCAGCGTCCGAAATTTTCGATATTTACTCATACGTGTCCGACGAAGTCATATTTTTAGTTATATTTTTACTAGAATAAATTATTGATTTTGTAAATCACCGATTATATTTACTCACGTTGCATCGGAGTTTAAAATCTGTACGATTGCGTACTTACTGCATAAAATTCAGAAAATTCAGAAAATTCTAGATTATCTGTTAGTTACTCTGCAACACTGAAATATATTTTTTAACTTTATTTTAAATATATTTAGGGATATTTTCATTTGCTGCGCTACTAATAAAGAATTAAAGCAAATCTGACTAAATAAAAAAATCGAATAATTAGTAGGTTTTCCTTAGAAACGGTGTTATTAATTAGTTGATTATGTGAAGTAGTCGAATGTTCCCATTACTATACATGTATATGTTATAATAAATCGAGAAAAATAAAGAGCATTCGTGAGGTTGAAAATATTTCTTCCTCTTCAATTCTGAATCTTGAATATATCAACTTCAATGTGAACTGGAATTTGGATGTAGAAACTTTTACTTACTTTGTGATAATAGGTAGAAAGTATAAAAAAAATATAAAAGAAACTAATTAGGCTGATGTTAAAAATGTATTATTTTATATATATACACTCGCGTTAAAGTTTGAGCTTATTTTAAATTTAATAAATTATTTTTATTTATTTCTTTCGTTATTTCCATTTTTGTTTAGTAATTTTCTTATTCGATAACATTCTATAAAAAATGTACTAAATTTAATGATAAATTTTGATGAAAAAGTATATTATAAATTTTATCATTTTTTATTTTTTTATATTATTTATATATATATATATATATATATATATAGTTTTGATTTTCCTGACTCGTTATTGCACATGTGGTTATATTACGTATATTGCTGATCAGTTTGCTGTGTTGTTTGCTATATTCACCGTCAGGTTACTTTATAATCAAATCTGTTATTTCAGATTACTTTTCTTTATAATAACGTACATGTAAATTAAATATTTTCTTACATGTACTCTTGAAAATGGCTTAATAGCCGAAAAGCTTTACTTTTTTTTAAATAGAAATGTATTGATTTAAACTACTTTTTTTTTATTGTTTATTATTATCATTATTAAATCATTAATGTAAAAGAACATATCGAGTTAGTGCGTAATTACCTGTTCTTGTATGACCGGGTCAATATGAAATACAAATTCATGAATACTTTGAGGAGCAAAATTGGAAACAGATACGCGTATATTTCAGTTGATATTGTGAATAGCCACAATAGTACGTACTAATTGGAAAACACCATTTCATATTTCTTTATTTGGCGATGTTCATTATTTGATAAAAACAAAAATCCGGTTAAACTCCCGACATTTCGTCCTTGTTAATTATAAGTCAACAACGCGTGAAAAAAAAGGGTATATATATATATATATATATATATATATAAATGGAAATTAAGGAATATAATATAATTCGTCCTTTTTTTTTTAGCGGAATAAAATTTAATATCTATAAATAAACCTTAGGGACTAACAAATACCATTTGTGAAAAACTTATTAAAAATAATGCGAAAAAATATTTAAAAAAAGCTAAGAACAAACGCAAAAGAAAATAAGGATAATAAAACAATAAATAAAAATAAATAAATAAATAAAAGGAGCTTTTTAAAAAATATAATAATTTAATTTGACAAAAAAAAAAAAGAAAAAATATATTTTTTTTTAACGTGCTGTGTACTACAACACGGGCCAGACGCACGGATAAAGGAGCTTTTAGATTAGATTATATAGGTTGCATGACTTAAGGAAAGATATGATTCCTTTTTCAGAAGAAGGTATGTTTTGAAGGATTAGTTGACGAGAACACTTTGCGTACTTAGGGAGGAACGAATATTTAAATGGCGGAGAATTCATATATGTAGGATAGCTAGTGAGGTGCTGTAAAAAGATGACAGAGAGAAGAATTCTGATGTTGCAGTAAATAGACGTGCATTAAGACAAAACCACTTCATTTCGTCTTCAGGTATATCACTGATGGTTGCAGAAATGCTTTCAGAAGACGATTTAATTCCGTTGGAACCAACCTCCGGATTCATTGCTTTTGAATACTGGATATGAGGAACGCTAGAATATCACTAGCATGTGTTGGAATTTTCGGGACAGGTCCCATGAAGCACGATAATTTCCGTACTTTGTCGGCTAACGCGCTGATGCCTGCACTCGTATGGCTAGAATCCAAGCAGCGCAGATCTGGTTTTTCCAATCATGACATTCCTCCACGATTAATTTTATGAATTCGTGCTGTTTTTCTGAGTGGCGCTATATAACGTAGAAAGTCTGTGCAAATTAGTAAGTTTTAATGTCTGCTATCTGGTAAAGTTAGTGTTAAAAATTTGCTGTGTAAAATAACGCGAACCGTCAAATTTATCCACACAATTATCGTCTTTCTTAGTACAATCGGTGTACTTAGCTCTAAAGTCATTATATTTGGCCAGTTGTTTCTGTCGGCGACGTGTCTGTCACGGAGGTACACAGATTCGTAAATTTCGGGAAGCGAATTAAAATTGAATAAAATTAATTGGATTTCCTGATGAATAATATATATTGCATGGGGCTGATTAAAAGATGCAGATGTTGTTTATGTTGTAAGCAAGTCGGGAATCGAGTGTCAAATTTATACTAACGTCTCGATAATAATTGTTTTTGTATTTTAATCTACTAACTAGACCATTCAGATGGGATGCCAATTTTCCGTTATACGTTTATATTATTACGATTTTTTAAAAAATATGTTATCGAATTTTATAAATTATTTGCACGACTGACCGAACTTTGCCCTAATTGTCGGAAAGTCGGTGGCCTGGATGGAACTGACCCTAACTTCGCGATAGAACTCCTAACGATCCGTTTTAGCCGCGAGTAGAGCCTCAACTACTAACTGATCGTCTAACTTTTCTAACAACTCTGACTCTCCAGAGCACTAGAGGCGCTGCAGATCTCTATTATGATTACTTTCTCTTACTTTATTTTCGGCAAAATGCCGGTTTCTTTGTATTTCTATATATTTTTCTCTTCGTTAATGTATTTTGCCCTTTTCGTCGATAAAAAAACTGATACTTCGACTAACGGGAAAGTTCCGTCATTTCTTATATTTTAAATTTATATATATATATTTATATTTATTTTTTATTATAAGTACAGCAGCCAGCGGCAACACATAAATACACAACAGACGTGCACTTCTAGATATTATATATTTTTTTGTCGCTTGTATATGGACCCTAGGAATTGTCAAAATTCCTTACTTCCGCAAAACTTTCCGACTTCTCTTTCGGGACTAGCCAATCAAAAACTTATTCCGAACCGTTTCTTTTAATCTTCGACATAAAGATCGAAAGAACCCATTTTATCAAGTCCATTTTCACCTCATTTGCTACGCCAATTTTTTTTTTTTAATAATCGTATATTTCAAAAAAATTGTATGTATAAAGATGCAAAGGGCCGTTAATAACTCGAAAAATGAAATAAATAAAGTAAATAGTGCAGTTGATTGATAATAGGAAAATTATATATAAGTTAATCTACATAATGTCGTTTATATATTGATAAATATTTCAAACTTGGGTGTAGGAAGTCCTTTGCAGAGTGTACTTATATTTAAGGGCAACAGTTAGGATGACAAAACATAGTCCCAACCATTACTGCGCAATATATCATATGTACAAACTTAAAACTTAAGGATATTATAATTTAGTTTTTATTAAAAGGAGGAAAAAACGTATCTTCATTAACTAACGCTTGCTGGCTAGTTATTATTATTATTATATTTAATATTATCACTATTGCAACTATTTATAAAAACGCATTATTATTACTATTATTATTAAAAGAAAAACATACACGTATGCACTCCTGCACATACCATATACATATATATGGTTACACATATAGAAAGTGATATTGGAATAACATTTGTATTATGCTGATATTAACTTGGGAGGATTGATCACTTATTTTAGAACCAATTTTTTCTGCATTATTAAGTGAAAGTACCGAAGCCAATGTGAATAATGTTTTTTATTTATGACAAGTGGGGAATTTATATATATATTTTAAATTTATCTCTATATTCTTTAAAGTAACAACACTGATATATTATAGTATGGTGAATTGCATCGGGAGTATTTGTCTTGCAGTACTGACAGTTTGGTGTGTTAATTAAATCGAATCTATACAGATATTCACCGAAGTTACCGTGTCCAGTTAAAATTTGCGAATTAAAGGTTATATGCATATTTTTATAGCTGATCTTATTCGGGGAATGTCAGGGAAACATGAGTATAGATGATTCTTCCAGTGTTGCCTGAATCCCAAGGCGATTGCCAAATATAGTAGATTATGTTTCTAATAATTTTTTTAACTACTTTAATGAGCAAACAAGAGTCAATATCAGAAATACTTTCTTAATAATTTTATTAGATATTTTGTCCGTACCTCCCCAGCTTTCCTATTGTTTAGTTTTCTGATAATATTGTCAATTAATTCTGTACTTGTTTTAATTATATTAAGGGAATTTGTGTTTAAACTAGTGATAATGTCAATTTTGTTTAGAAATAAGTGTTCTAGAAATAAGTTACATTTTTCTTCATCAGTGCGATGCACTTTATTGAGATAAGTGGTATCTGAAATATTAAAATTTTCGCGTTTCTTAAAAAGAAATTTATATGGTTTACCTCAGGCTATTGATTCAGCGATGAATCTCTTCCAATAATTTATTTTAGTTTTAATATTTGTTTTTTTTTTATAGTTAACATTTAAAAACTAATTATCTGACTTATTATTAAGGACCTCAATGAGTTCTCGGTCTTGCTTGTTTTTTCCCTAAGTTGGTTTATTTTGCCCTTCATCTTTTCCAGTTCAAACGTCCACCAATCATTTATTGGAGGTTTAATCGCATAGTTGCAATGTTCAATTTTTGATGTAATCTACTTAATTTACTTATATTAGCATCGAGCATAGTATGATCATTAACTGCATCAATATTACGAATAAAATTATTGATAAAAATTTTATTGATCGCACTAATCAGTTTTGTTTGATTAATTTTATAGTACACTGGTTTATTAACCGAGAGACAGTTGAATCGTTAAGGATAATAGAGAAGAGTCTGTGTCATGTGAGATCAACATGCTCTATCTTTAAACCTATTTAGAATTATGTGAGAAAATATTAAGTAATCAAGTATACTACTGCCATTGTGATTTTGAAAAGTAGGACTATTTCCATTCATGATTGCTAAGTCATTGTTAAGCGCTAAATCATAGAGTGTTGTGGAGTTGCTATTGGATTTTATTTTCTAATGAAGAAATACGAATGTTAAAGTCGTCAATTAAAATGAAATGGCGATTGTTTTTAATTATAATATCTAATTTTTGCAGATAGGGCTGTCTGTTGTGGTCTGAAGATGTAATCGCAATTATATTCTCAATGGAGTAGTTTAGATCATGTTGCAGGTTTTCATTAACTATAAAAGCTATTCGATTATTTACGTAGGATACATAGCGATTATTATCAATATAAATTTAATTCTTTTTTAAATAGGGCTCACATGGATATGTCAGAATTTAAATGATAAATTTATCCGAATAAGAGCAGTTGAGCTGCATTACAATTGTCAACATTCAGATATAGGATTTGTACAACCGTAATTAGTTTGAGAAATTAGGTAATTATAATTTTCTTGATAGATCGGACAATTAAGATGATGAACGGAGTTCCTCTGTACAGCGGCGCTGATAATATCATTATTAGTTAAATCAACTACATTGTTAGCACATTCCTTTCTAATGTGATCATAAACGCAATAGCTGCAAGAGTCATTTTTATTATTATCTTGGAAAACTAAACAGTTCTTCTCCGATTGGAAATGTTTTTCAAGATTGGTCTATTGCACTTAGGACATTTTTAAATGGGAACTGTGTCGACAAGTCTTTCCCAGTTAATTCTAATATTTTTATCGTTAGGTAGCGCAGCGTATTGCGATATAATCTAATACATGTTCGGCTACCCCTATTAACGTTAAAACGATCAGATCCAGTTTTGAGTCTGAAAAAATCTTTTACATTTTCTACGCTAACGTTATTAATACGAAATATAAGTATAGAAGGATCAAGTAATTTCGGGATTGATACTTTAGCGTTGTTAATGTTTTTTTTAACAGCTGTCGAAATAATTACGGTGTTTTTATTTATTTTTAATCAAAATATCATCCGCTTTAATAATCATTTTATTGGGTTTACGTTTAGGAGCTCCTATTAGTTTTTCTTTAAACGATATTCTATTATTTATGATGTTCCCCATGTAGAACATCTTTAACAATACTGTCTACTTTATTTTGTTTAGCGTGTAAAATTTTATCCTTATTTTGTATTATCGTAGTCAGTTTATTTAAAATAATATCTATTTCTTCGCTTCATTTTAGAACAGAATCTTTCTGTTCCTTAGTAACATTCTTAGTAGCTTTAGAAAGCAATTTATTTTTTTAATATTAAGATTAAGCTTAGTAATTGTCCCGATGATATTCAGGTCTTGGTCAAAAGATGGGTGGGTATAAACGAAATAAAAATACAAATTAACATGTATATAAGAAGTGAAGACAAACAGTATAGTCTACCTGTAACCCATATGACGCCATATACATGTATACGTTCATTACTATCTCTCGCAATACGTTGTTTAATGTATTATTATTCTTATACAAATTTCTCAATTTTTGTAATTTTGATTATAAATTTTAATATTTTAATCGATAAACATTAAACTTTTATTACTACTACTACTACTAATACCGTAACAAGTAGGGTTGTTACATATATATTATATTACTCGACATGCTAAGTCAGTAGTTCTTTAGTTTCGTCAGAAGAAACTGAAAATTATTCAACGATCCGAGAATACTCTATATTTAATAATAAAGCTCTTGTCCGTTTTCAGAGTATTGTTCGATAATTCGGGATACATTTTACAATTAGTATATTAGCGATGTGGAATTTCGAAATATTTACTTTTTCCTATAACGAATTATTATCCAGACCACATGGATATTATGATCTCTTATGCGATGTTATCCTTTGCGTATATATAAAAGACGGAACATTTCCGAGTTAAAGTTTTTACATAATTCGGGGTTAATTTCGCAAATTAGTTACGTAGTACATAGGATGAATACTAGAATGAAATTTCTTCCAGACGTTTCTACTTTCCGTCTGTATTGCTTGAAACTCATCCGCGTTTGAATATGCATTTTTGAAGCAGCTATTTATACGATTCTTTCGTTTGGTGAAACTTCTGCTCTATGTACTTGTTATTACTGTAAGAAATTTGGCATTAGTTCGTGTTCAGCTTGTTTGTTAAATTATTGTATTATTTTTCCACACATATGCACAAATAAGTTTGAAATTTTCGTTACCGTATACTAGTGTACACATGTATATATCTGTCTACAAATATTCCAGTGTAGTGTGTGCGTGTGCATGGGGGATAATTGTTTTCCTCCTTTGTGTGTAAATTTCAATGTGTATTGAGAGTGACTGTATTTATGCATTGTATATTCAGTCGTGTATAAATGTTTTTCTTTTTTTATATATCATTTTAATAATTTAATATATTATTATTATTATTATTATTATTATTATTTTGCGGTTTAATTCAGTTTTATACTTTTCTTCAATTATTTACTTTTCAATATTTTAATTTGCGTTATTAGCTGTTATGTGAACCGTACATAAATAAATAAATCAATAAATAAATAAATCAAGCAATCAATCAAGGAATCAATCAAGCAATCAGTCAATCAATAAATCAATAAATCTATTAGCGAGGCGAAGCCTTTATTACGCGTATTTCTCCTAATATGAATTATGCGTTAAAATAGTTTTTTTACTCCTCCCACCCGTTTATTCCGACACCGGTCAGAAGGTTACTACGAAAATAGCGACCGAAAGAAGTTTTAAATTTTTCTCCGAATGGCGATGGTAGTTTTTCATTCGTGTGTTCTGTCACGTTTTTCCCCGGACGAACTGCTAATCGAGTCAACGGTGAATTGAATGAATTTTCCGTCATTTTGAAAAGTTAAAAAAACTTTATACCGTCGACGACAAATTTCTCATATTATAGCGAATTCCCTTTCGCTGTTTACTCGCTTCGGCTAGAGCGATTAATCGATATTTCGTCGTAATCATTTTCAAATCGGTTTCTAGAGAGCGCTTTAATTGACGTTAATTATCGTCGATGAAATTTTTCGTAACTATGAAATGCTTGATTAGACCCGAATGAAAATCGTCCAATTCGCGCGGTAGGTGGTCCAATTCGTTAAAGTATTTTTTCGACGCGAGGCGTAATAAATTTCGAACGATTCTCCGTAATTCGAATGGCGCGTTTCAGATTTTTTCTTTTTAAGTAGAATTTCGAATATTTACGTATTCCGTTTGAGAACGTTATAATTACCCCCCGCTCGAATTAATTCAAAAGTATTTTCGTTCGAACTCGATAGAGCGAAACTAGCGTCAAAATCGTCCGATTGAGAAAAAGAACGATCGGAAAAAAAAAGGAACCCGTCATCGCGGTTCTTTGACGGTAACGCGAAATATACGGTTTACAAACTTCAAACGATCCTCCGTTATTTATACGGGCCAATTTTCGCTGTTAAACACCATTTTTTTTTTTATAAGGAAAAAACATTTTTTTCTCTGCTTTCGTCAACATTTTTCTAAATAAAAAGCGATTTAAAAATAATTGCGATTTCTTGACGGCTTGGTATATTTTCTTTTTTACCGAATTTCGAAACAGACGGTGAATAGCATTTGAAAATGGTTTTTCGGAAAATTTATTTTTTTTCGAGTATATATTTCGACCTTTTAAACTGATTTGTGTTTTTTTTTTTTAATAACCGAGGGCAAATTTTGACTTTTGAAAATATTTATTTTTAACGACAGAAGAATTTTTGGATTGCAAAAGAGTAGTTCCCCCGTTCTTTACTCTCAATTTCGACATTAATTTGTAAATTGTATGCATAACTAACTGGCGCTCGTATTACACGAAATGAAATGAAAAACTGTTTATTAAATTTGTATAATTATACAAAATACAAATATTTTCCTACCGAATGTTATAACCATTCTAACCGGAAAATACCTTATTATTAAAAATATAATCAAAATTAATATTTATAATGAATGAGAACTCACGCGTAAATTGCGAGGGGAAAATTTAAAAAACGAAAAACCCGCTTTCTTAAAAATAACAGAGTGGTTTATACACTTTTCTTATCAAAATGTATTTGTATCTTAGTTAATTAGTTGATAACTAAGGTTTATAGCTGGTTTACCGGGAAAGGGACATGTTTTAGTGTTTATATCTTTTATACCTGAAATCACCTATACAATTTACTACCGGAATATCCGAATATATCTATAAACGTTAATAAAAAATTTTCGGTTATAAATCATTTTCTGTATACATAAGAGAATTTTAAGGTATCACGTAAACATTTGATCGAAGTAAATCGAGGATTATTCAATATTATTCGATTGTTTTTTGCAGACTTTGCACCCGGTATTACTTCCGCTAGTATTAAGGCCAGACTGGGCAAAAAATGAAGTAATTTCGGTAAAATTATATTTTTAAATATTAAAAGTTCATTTGGCGTAGATAGTGCATTACTATAGTAGAAGTTATTACGAAAAGAAAATCTGGCAGTACAAGGAAAAGTACTTGGAAGAGAGTGACAAGATTAGAATGTGTAACATCAAACAGTGGAGTCAACAGAGCCAGGGAAGTGGTAGCTGCGGGCAGACTTAGGAAAATATAAAAAGGCCAACTCCCTCGTTACGTTGGCAGTACAAGAAAAAATACCTGGAAAAGCGACAAGAGGAAGGAAAAGATTGGAACATTTAACGTCAAACACTGGATTCGACAGAGCCAGAAAAGTGGTGGTAGCTGCAGCCGAACTTAGGAAAGTACGCTAACTCGTTCGATGCGCAACCTTCTTTGAAGGAGATTCAAATGACATATACATATGCATTTACTAGTTAAAAATAAAATAACGAATTAATCTATCGTAAGTAGGGTCATTGAGCGATCTAGAGAAAAACAGATAGATTAATCGATACAAATATTTCTTTCTACTACGTCGTCGGTTCGGTAGAAGTAGTCTGAGTTTAATCATATGCAATCACTTATTCGATATCGCCCAGTATGTATATCGCATGCATAAAATCTGTCCTATATGCACGACATACACATTTATAATCAAGAAAATAAAGAGTTCAGGTAACTCTACATCCGTAAACTACTGCGGTACACTTGACACGACCGATTTAGACGGTATTGAGAAGTCGAAACGATATCCATTAAATATTAATTGTCGCTACGAGCGGGACTCCGTGAGCGTTAATTGCGATTGATATTGCGATTTAATGGGATAACGGTTTAGTCGGTGGATGGCTTTTCAAATAAAACTAAGTAAACAGTATGTTCTAACGCGACCCAAACGGAATTAAAGCTCTCTGGACCACATAATAACGATTTTGGATATTATATATATATATATATATATATATATATATATATATATATATTTATTTATTTATTTATATGTACACGTGTGTGTGAGAGAGAGAGAATGTGTCGGGTATCGAACCCTCGGAACTACGTGCTAAACAATTTAGATATTTTGTATATATATATATAACGTACATATATGTGTTTGTATGTATGTCTGTATATATGTATGCATATATACATATATACGTATATGTATATTATATTAAATCGGTAATTTGTATATTAACGGTTCGTTTAAAATTAATGTAAGTTTAAACAAATATAAAGCATTTAATGATATTTTGGAAAAACGATATTTTTTTAGCTTTTAAGAATCTCTGAAATATCTTCGTCCGCCGTAATTGGGGCTGTACTCATATCATCATCATTTAATGCAACAAATTCTTCCGATTATTTCCTTCTCCGTCCCATTGACATCTAACTGTTACCTTTGAGAATCCTGCATGACGAAAGCAATGTTTAATCGTCTTTGGAGCCACTGAACTCCATGCGGTTGCATTATATGAAGTTATGCACGCTAAGGCTTGGCGGCGGGAGGAGTGAAGGGTTTAGATAAACAACACGGGCTCGTCTCACCGACTATCCGGATGGTGTTGGTTTAAAAGTCAAGTTAACAAAAAAAAAAAAAAAAAAAAAAAAAAACTAGGAGTGCTGTTAATTATTTTAATCGTTTTCGCGTTAAACATATTTCACTATATATATATATATATTATATATATATATGAGCGTGTATATGTATTATATCTAACGTAAAGTATTTTCAAAAACTTTAGGCCCCGCAAATAATTCAGGTTTCCATCGCCATTTTGTTTTAAAAGCTCCACTGGTACCACGGGTACTTTCTGCTTTAAAACTATGGTTAAAATTAAAAAGGGATACTAGCTAATGAAGCGGCCATCAAGTAGGTGGTCCTTGAAAAATGACATGTTCAGGGAAGGAACTCAGTAGTCTCAACTCGTTATCTAACAAACAGATCAGTCGGTTTAATACGATTTAATCTCTGCAACTGCTACGAGTTAATCAAATTTATGGCCAAAAAAATTGTTATTACCTCGTTAAATAAGGTCGAGCATTTTTCCCGGACGGAACAGTGTTTATACATAAAGTTAAAGTCACCGTGTACGGAGACACTCGAGCATTATCACAGAGCGTCCTTGTTTTAATCCGTATTCTAATTTTTTATTTATTTTTCAGCGCCGAGAACGAAAATCGCTATGCAACTCACAGACGTTACGTTCGTTATGCGCGCGATGATATCCGTCAACGGCTGTTAAAGCGCAGATTATTTCAGCCTATACAAGAAATTTGATATTTTCTATTTGTTTACGTATTATCAGCGATCATCATCGGTGTCTTCAACGCTAAACACACCGGATTCACGTTAACGTTCAATACTATTATTATTATTTGAACGCCTATAAGAACGAGTAAATTACGGAGGGTTTTAAGAGTGCTTTGTCCCGGCTTAAGCAGCGCGCCGGAGGGTCTTCCAACTCGTCATCGGCCGAAAAGTCTCCTGAGAAAACTAACGTAAGTGATCAAATTTTTATTTGTTTATTATTATTATTTTCTCAATTGTTATCAGATAGGTATCACGATAAGCCTTTGTCTACGCACTCCTGGATGAAGGCTTTCCCCAACGTCTTCTAACCACTTCTTACCTGCGCTTTCTTCAACCAATTTTTCCCGGCTACCTTTGCCTTATCATTGTGCAACTGAGTCATTCGTCTTCCCTGTTTCCTTTTTCTGTCCATTGCCCACCACTGTAGGATCCGCTTTGACCATCTATTATCTTCTCTTCGAGCAACGTGGCCAGCCCAATTTCATTTTATTATAGCCATTCGCTCCACTGCATCATCCAACCGTATTTGTTCACGTATCCGTGCGTTCTTTTTATTATCTGATAATCTTATATCCAGCATCATTCTCTCATGTGCCGTCTGAGCTTTTTTAATCCTTTTTAAATTTGTTTTTGTATATGGCCATGTTTCCGAACCATATATAAGAATCGGAAGTACACATGTACTTTCAATATATATATATATATATATAAAATTGTTATTATTAAATATAAACATCGTAATTATAAAGGTGATTTAACCTGCTGGATAGGTTATCGTCACCTATAGTGGTTATTTACGTATATATGTTTGATCTTAAATACTTCATATATGAATATTGAAAAATATTCTAATAGAACTATCTCATTGAAAGGTAATGAACAGTCTGTATTATACGTTAATCTGAATTCGTTGTAAATATTATGTGATAAACATCTTCTGTATCATTGCTTGTCACAGTTACAACGTATATTATTATTCATGATCTTGAATTTGTTCTAAATAGTATGCAATAGAATCGTTTCCAGTTAATATCCGAGACATGTAAAAGTTAATATTATCTTTTTTATCTTTAAAACGAGCTAACACAACGGAAAAAAAATTTTAATTAATTTACCGCCAGCTTTTGTATCATATATAGATTTTAATTAGGTAAGAATTAAATTATCGATATGTTTGAAATTACTATTACTCAGTTTACCACATTTAGTTAATTTCTTTTGGAAGATAAGAGGTTTATATATATATATATATATATATATATATATATATATATATATATATATATATATATATATTATTTACGAATTGTACCCTCTTATCTCGACGTTGTCTGCCAAGTTATTACAAAATGTAGCTTAATCACGTCGTGGTGATCCTGGTTGCTACGAAATATGCTTAATTCCTACGTCGTGATCGGCCAACTTAATACAAACGAGGCTAAATCCCCTCGTGCCGATTGCCAATTTATTACGGAATTAGGTGGCAGATAATTTATTATGAATTGGAGGGCTTTATTTCGTAATACGATAAAACAATTATAAGATCGCGGTCGCCAGTGCCTATTAGGGCACCTTAAAATTATAATTATTTAATTAATTAAAAATTCAACTTTTATTATTATTATTTAAGAGATTATTATGGGACTAGATGTGAGTAATTGAGTGCCTAACCGGAAACCCTGCGTATAGAACCAGCAGCCGGTATCACTATATTAAAAAAAAATGACTAGTAAATGATAATTGAATTTAATCTATTCTATTTTACACTATTACACATATATAAAAATTTATACAAATAATATTCAAGACATAACTCATTTACAACACATAGCTGCGATTTATTCACAATTTAGATACATATACTAAAATTAGGAAAATGATAATATAATGAAGTAAATAATAAAAAAAATCGTACGACCTTGTGCTACCACAGGTATTCGCGATGGCTGGCTCCGGATGGTGCTGAAATATCCTAATCGACTGCCGTCATCGTAGGTCCGTACTCGATGAAATATGGTTCTTCGTAATTATTATTTTAATGAATTTTCTTTAAAATTTTCTATTTTCATTACCATTTATTAAATTACAAATATATGCTTCCTTTACATTAATTTAAAATATGAAGCAAATTTTCGTTATATTTTATAGATGTCTCGTGATATACGAGTACTACCAAAGACTAGAAAAAACTGACCAGTCGTTACCATCATCGACGTAACAGAGATTAGACTAGAATAACCGACAAGCTTAACAGTTAAAGAACGAAAGTATATCTATCTCGATCGATAAGTTTATTCACACACATATTTTATATTCTTGATCTTATCTGTCGATCATTTCTCCTATTTTCTGTTATTATTGAACCGAGGTATTTGTACAATTTTAAATGTTGTATTTTTTCATTTTTCTAATTTTATATTTATCGTTTTACTATTTTCCATTTTGCATTTCATTACCACCTGTTTTCTCCTTATTTATTGTCACGTAATAGCGTTTTAGAATCGATTTTAGCTTTATCGGTACATCCGACAAGTTCTTTAATTCTTGATTTAGCGAAGCTTATTTAATGAGGACGTAGGCACTTTTGTTGTCACGAAGAAAAAAAAATCTTGATTTGACATAATTACGTGCATCAATAGCTGGAACTGCGACGTTTGGGATTGGCAACTACGTAGTAGCCTCCTTTGACGCTCTATTCGTTAGTTCATTCCCTGGAATCACGGTATGAGCTGCTGGAAGCTACAGGAACGAGACTAATTGGCGCGGTTTGACTAATAACAGCCGTGTCACTTATTTGGCTGTAGGATGGAACGCTGAGAAAGATTCGAAATATACAACCAATGGCTGTTGGATTTTTGAGCTTATTATGATGTCCACGTCGAGGTAAATCGCATAAATTTCGGCTGAAAGAATGGAAAGTGACTGAGGAAGATGTATATAAAATAATATTAAATGTAAACGCTGATGAATACGCATATGCATGTTTATATAATGTGCATACAAACACATCGTGTATAAGTACGCATTGATAAGTACGTATTACAAATCTACTAATAATGAAATTGACGCACTTAGAAAATTTATGCTATGGTTAAAGATTTGTATAAATCCCAATTAAATTTTCATCGAGGATATTTATGCCTAAGTCATCTCATTATGGAACCCTGCGTTAAACGACACTAGTACCACCGGCATTTTCTAATCGTAAACAACAAAAGAAAGTAGTTAAAATCGCTAAATGTATATTAAAAGACAAAAAGAAAGCTTTTCAGTGATTAAGCCATTTTCGAGTGTACATAAATAAAAATAAATTTAAAAACTAATAATAATAATAGTAATAATAATAATAATAATAATAATAATAATAATAATAGTAATAAAAGCGTCGAAAGTTTTTATTTTTTTTTTTAATTATTATTTTTTAATTATTATTTTTTATTATTTATCATTATCGTTATTTTTATTTATTGATCAACCTTCCGGTTGATCTAGGTTGTAAATCTATCTTGTCACGAAAATATTACATTTTCGATAGAGACCAACTTTAAGACAAATTTTTAAGCTCCATACTGACGTTTTTTTTAAACAATTCGGACCGACTTCCCCTCATCACGTATTATTTTTATTTCGAATTTTGAAAATGTTCATTCTTCGCTTATCACTAAATTTAATAAATAAATATCATTCCTCATTAGGCGTAATCCTACAAGCGGATTCGATAACCGACATACGATGTATGGATATAAACCAGCTAAAAGAAAATTGGAGTTTCGCAATAATTTTACTGGCAGTTATCATGCCACTAAGCACGGAAACTACTCGACATAATGCCTGGAAAGAAGAATTGACGAAAAAAAATCGCGAACCACGGATTGAACCTGAAAAAGCACCATCGTCCAGGAGCCGAACTAACGAAACATGACGTTCGCTAAATAGATTAAGCACAATGATTGGTCGAACACAGAAGACAACACGAAGAAGCGGAGAATCTCTTCCTGTATATTCGGCGAAGAGCAATCTATACAACATCTTTTCATCTGCAGTATAAGTGCAATTTCAATGCCTACTACAACTGGATGAGCTCCAATTTTCTTTTAGCTGGTTTATATCCATACATCGTATGTCGGTTATCGAATCCGCTTGTAGGATTACGCCTAATGAGGAATGATATTTATTTATTAAATTTAGTGATAAGCGAAGAATGAACATTTTCAAAATTCGAAATAAAAATAATACGTGATGAGGGGAAGTCGGTCCGAATTGTTTAAAAAAAACGTCAGTATGGAGCTTAAAAATTTGTCTTAAAGTTGGTCTCTATCGAAAATGTAATATTTTCGTGACAAGATAGATTTACAACCTAGATCAACCGGAAGGTTGATCAATAAATAAAAATAACGATAATGATAAATAATAAAAAATAATAATTAAAAAATAATAATTAAAAAAAAAATAAAAACTTTCGACGCTTTTATTACTATTATTATTATTATTATTATTATTATTATTATTATTATTATTATTATTATTATTATTATTATTATTATTATTATTATTACTATTATTATTATTAGTTTTTAAATTTATTTTTATTTATGTACACTCGAAAATGGCTTAATCACTGAAAAGCTTTCTTTTTGTCTTTTAATATACATTTAGCGATTTTAACTACTTTCTTTTGTTGTTTACGATTAGAAAATGCCGGTGGTACTAGTGTCGTTTAACGCAGGGTTCCATAATGAGATGACTTAGGCATAAATATCCTCGATGAAAATTTAATTGGGATTTATACAAATCTTTAACCATAGCATAAATTTTCTAAGTGCGTCAATTTCATTATTAGTAGATTTGTAATACGTACTTATCAATGCGTACTTATACACGATGTGTTTGTATGCACATTATATAAACATGCATATGCGTATTCATCAGCGTTTACATTTAATATTATTTTATATACATCTTCCTCAGTCACTTTCCATTCTTTCAGCCGAAATTTATGCGATTTACCTCGACGTGGACATCATAATAAGCTCAAAAATCCAACAGCCATTGGTTGTATATTTCGAATCTTTCTCAGCGTTCCATCCTACAGCCAAATAAGTGACACGGCTGTTATTAGTCAAACCGCGCCAATTAGTCTCGTTCCTGTAGCTTCCAGCAGCTCATACCGTGATTCCAGGGAATGAACTAACGAATAGAGCGTCAAAGGAGGCTACTACGTAGTTGCCAATCCCAAACGTCGCAGTTCCAGCTATTGATGCACGTAATTATGTCAAATCAAGATTTTTTTTTCTTCGTGACAACAAAAGTGCCTACGTCCTCATTAAATAAGCTTC
Organism: Coronaproctus castanopsis; assembly: GCA_032883995.1. Taxonomy (NCBI): domain Eukaryota; kingdom Metazoa; phylum Arthropoda; class Insecta; order Hemiptera; family Monophlebidae; genus Coronaproctus; species Coronaproctus castanopsis. Next base: position 185,469,344 of record CM065052.1, on the reverse strand, counting down.
GCTAAATCAAGAATTAAAGAACTTGTCGGATGTACCGATAAAGCTAAAATCGATTCTAAAACGCTATTACGTGACAATAAATAAGGAGAAAACAGGTGGTAATGAAATGCAAAATGGAAAATAGTAAAACGATAAATATAAAATTAGAAAAATGAAAAAATACAACATTTAAAATTGTACAAATACCTCGGTTCAATAATAACAGAAAATAGGAGAAATGATCGACAGATAAGATCAAGAATATAAAAGCGCATTTATGAAAAAGAAATCATGGTTAACATCTAAAAATTTAAATACAAAAATACGCAAAAGGTTAATAGAGGTTTTGGAGTTTGTATGGTCCGGAAACTTGGGTTATAAACGAATGCAGACAAAAACAATTAGAATCGTTCGAAATGCGATGTTGGCGAAAAATGCAAAAAGTAAAATGGTCAGACAAAATAAAAAATATAGAAGTTCTTAATCAACGAAAAAAGCTGCTTAATGAAATATATAAGCGAAAGAAGATGCAGTTGCGTAGGACATATTATAAGGAATAACAGATATTTGACAAACAGTAATCGAAGGACAAGTAAATGGAAAAATATCGCGGGAAAGACCGAGGCAAAAATACATCACTGAAATAATGGAAAATGCAAAAGTAAATACGTACCAGGAATTTAAAGAAAAGGCGAAAACCAGAAACTTGAAAGTAAAGCGCTCTTCATATTGACCAGCAATCGAAAGATTGAGGAATGAAGAAGAAATCATCCAAACCACAGCGAAGACGTTGTCCTAAGCAGATTACGACTGACTCACCACCTGATCAACAGAACTCCAGCTCCTCAGTGTCCCGAGTATAGCGTCATGTTTTCCATCATTCATATCCTCATTAACTGTATTTTGTACTCACTCAGACTGTCCCTCAATCCTCCCTTCTTACTTCCACTTTTATTCAAAGATTAATACTCTCCTCTTACTAATCTAATCATGTTCTTACGCATGCCCCGTCTCCCCACCCTGATTTAACGTCCTCTCCCTCGTACCACTGGTCAGTTGTTGCGCACGGCACATTAATTAGTTTAATAATAATTAATTATATATATACACATACACACATATATATACACATACATATATATATATGTGTACGTGAAAGAAGTATTGTATACATATACACACGTGCATGCATGTTTTATGTGCATGTATACATACGCATCCGAATTTAACATTGTTATATATATATATACATAATGTATAAAATGGGTTCTGCAAAAGTTGAATAATGTCATCAATACCGAGGTACGTCATTATTGAATTTACCTGCGCGTGTCATTAATTATTCCGTTATCGACCAAATTGATCGCTTCGTTTTTCTTGTTCGTGGAATAAGCGAATTTCCGCGCTTGATTGCCGAGATGGGTCATTTCTCATCGGATCAGACCTCGAATTTATCTTACAGGCATGCGTGTCAAAATCTAACATATGCTCGTAGGTGGAGAAAAGGTAAACATTAATTTTATCGGATAGGTCTCCATCGTTGAAAATTGTTTGTCGCAAGTTATGGCTAATGCTCACTACTGTTGGTTCACCTGCCTAACGTCTTTTTTAGCACATTTTTTTTATTACTATTATATGAGTTCCTATACTTTTTTCGTCATTCCGCATCACTCGAGCCCGGATAAATTTCAAAATATATTCCTCGCTGAAGTATGTTAAAAACGACGATCATCTTTCGCGTAGAAATTAAAATTTCGTACAAAGAAAACATTTTTTAATAATAAACAATAATTAACCGTCGACATAACACGGCGGGTTGGTTCTACGTTAATTTTTAGAAGGTAAACGAATATGTGCACTTTAAGTATATAAAGAAGTATGATCATTTATTACAGCCCTGGGTGGAATCACTAATGCCCCTATATATATATATATATATATATATATATATATATATATATATATATATATATATATATATATATATATATATGTGTGTGTATATATATATATATATATATATATATATATAGATAGATATTATAAAGATGATCGATCAGTCTGCGCGTAATTATTAAATTTAATTAAAAATTTAATACTATATCGCGGAATTTTAATACATATGTCGGTATATTAAAAATAGCAACTTAACTAGCAAAAAAAAAAAAAAATAAAACTATCCTTTTACCGATATAACGGAAACAGCCACTAGGCTGGGGAATCCTTGACGATAATGATAGTAGACACGTGTCTCACACACACACACACACACGCACACATTCTCCCTTTTCCCATTCTTATATTTGGCGCTTTCTCTAATTATATAAGTTTGTACTATGAAAATTTGCAATTACGATAAGGTATATAAATAAATTCGATACATATTTATATATGATTATACATAAATAACGCTTTTTATATATATATATCGTGTAAATATAATAATGTATGATAATAATTACATTAAGAAATTAATACCTCCTAATAACCGAATAATTAAAAATAATTATTATCACACAATCAGTCTTTGATGGAAGCGATTGGTACATGGTATGAAGCAGTCGCTTGATGATGATTATGATGATATATATATATATATATATATATTTCGTGTTAGTGTTTGTATGTGTGTGTGTATGTTAGTGTGTGTTTGGTGTGTGACATAGAAAAAGAACCAATCAAAAATGTTAGTATTTTTTATATTACTTTATTTCATTTAACGTAAACGCTGATAATAGTAACCGTTAAGTGATGGTTCAGATGTTTCCATCTGTTATAAGCGTATATCCAAAAATGTATAAAATAATTCTACCTTTTATATGTAACATTCTGCTTTTATAGATAACATTTCGACTTTTATACGTAACATTCTCCCTTTTATAGGTAACATTCTGCCTTTTGATGGTACACGAACGTCCTAGTCACGTCATTTAATTTAAATATTATTATTATTATTATTATTATTATTATTATTAATCTAAATTAGCGTGCGCCGTGTGCAGAAATTAAGGTTAAATACACGAGGGAGAGGAAGTTAAATCATGGAGGGGGACGGGACGTGTGTAAGAACATGATTAGATTAGTAAGAGAGGAGTATTACTCTTTGAAGAAAAAAGGAGGTGTGGAGGGTGGATTCTGAGTGAGAAGTATAAAGGACAGTCAATGAGAATATGGGTGACGGAAATCGTGACGTTACACGCGGGACACTGAGAAGCCGGAGTTCTGTTGATGAGGGATTAGTGGGTGAGTCATCTACGACCCAGCCACATAATTCTTAATAAAACAACGACGAAAGTTTGTGGAACGAGGGAAATACTAATGACTAGATTTGCGTTGTAGTAGTCGATAGTGAATATAGGTATCGATGCATCCGAAAAGTCAACTGTGTATATAAAAAAAAAAAATAAGTATAAGACTGGTTAATTGCCCTCCTAGTCACGATACGGTACATGAAATTTTAACCCTAATAAAATTGTTTATTCTCTTAGTGACCTGAAAGATTCGAAATTTTAGAAATATTTATCATCAAAAATACATCTAAAATTTATAATTTTTGCGTCAAAGTTTTATAATGCATGATTGAAAGATGATAGATATAAGACTATAGAATTGTAAATTGACACGATGGATACGCGAATAAATTCACCCGAATTATGCAATAGATCGGATAGCTAAGACAAGATACTAGTTAGGTAACTGGAACAAAACGCCCATACTTTCATTAAGAATCCAAAATCATCAAACTCGGCCGTCTATACACACGCACAACTCTTGCTATAAAACGTTTTCCGAGACGTTCACTTTAATCTAATTTTTTCATTATTATTATTATAACGATACATATGTACCGAGTGTCTTCTTTTTTGATTAAAAACTCCGAAGCGCATAGAAATATGATTTGTGTTTGATCCCTACGAATTAGCGCTAGAAATAGCGCCGAACCGATATTAAAAATTTCGCGGTACTTTTTCGATTTTACGCGCGCACAAACACAAAAAGCACGTTGTAGATGTCAAAATGAAAATATATTTAAAATTCCGAAAACGAATAATTTTTTTAGATTCATCCAATTTCGTACGCGTTAAAACTATATCATCATCATCATCATCACCATCATCAAAATCGTCATCGTGATAATGCCGAATAGAGCGATATCTCTTTTCTAAGTTTGACGTTTGAAAATAAAAAAAGTTTCGCGTTTCCTTCATTTCCAGCGTAGTTTTCATCAGTTTTAATCTTATTAACGAGGACGAGAATCAAAAAGTTTTAAAAAAGAAAACTTAATTTCGAAGATAACCGATTAATGTTTAAACAAGACGACCGTTTTAATTAGAAAGTCGAAATAAAATTTTTTAATACCTCTCGAACGACTGGCCGACCGGATTATTCGTAACTATTAGATAACTTAAATTGAGTAGTTCGAATTATCATTCTTCAAGATGCTGCTTCATATTAATTACCGTCCGATTAGATTAAAAATAACAAATTGTTTCGATATATATATATATATATATATATATATATATATATATTTATATATATAGTAATTTATTATCATATAAACACATACACACACACACAAACATATATATATATATATATATAATTTTATTTTCACATACAGACACAATATATACATACATATATATATATATATGTGTGTGTGTGTGTGTGGATTATAACATGTGAATATATCAAATATCTATCTATCTGTCTATATTTATATGTAGTACTTTATCGCTATATGTATGTATATATAATATACATACATTATATATATATATATATATATATATATATATATAATATACATACATTATATATATATATATATATATATATATATATATATATATAAACAAGAGTACATTAAAAAAGATGGTAGAAAAGAATTAAGCCCCGGAAAACCGGTAACACAAAGAAAAGAATGAGTAACAGAGGATATTATAAAAGACGTAGGAGAAAGGAGAAGATACAAAAATAAAAACCAATATGCAAAAAAATATAAGGAACTATGTAACAAATCAAAAGAAGTATGGATGAATAAGAAATGTGAAATACTTGATTGAAGAACGAAGATTGGATTAAGCTTACAAGCTGATAAGTATATTCTTCAGAACGAAAGGAATGTACACTGTATGTTACATAGAGAACAAATGTGGAAAAATAGAAAAAAAAATGAAACAGGAATCAAAAGTAGGACGGTAAGAATATCTAGAAGTAATATATCAACATGATGAAGAAATAAAACTGGATAAAAAGTTAACAGGCAAGAGGATGAAATACTCGAAGCGCTTTCATCAGAAGTTAGGAATACCATAGAAAAAATCGAAACACGGAAAGCAACTGGAATAGACGAAATACCAATTGAAATAATAAAAAATATCGTTGAAAAACTAAGAGAGGAATTGAAAGATCTCTTTAATCATATTATAATGAAAAAAAGGATGCATCGACCGATTTAAAAAAAACAAAACAGATTAGTGATGATACCGAAGAAAACAAATGCGGACAAATGTGTGAAAATTATAGTAAATTTACTCTCGCATACATAAAAAATATTGGCGCGACTTTTTAGATCAAGAAAAGGCTTTTGATAGAGTGAAATGAAATAAGATGTTCAGAATTGCGCGATAATAATAACGCAGTAAAGGCAATAGGGAAGGATTAACCTGTTAAACGATTGCGGAAAATTTATATACAGTGACGTTACATTAAACCGCCAATCGCAAAATAAATAATCCGATTAGTTCTCAACGAATCAACTCTTAAAATGTTAAGAAACTTGAAAGTTTGAAACGAGTTGAATAGAAACTTAAGACTAGCTCTTTGAATTAGTGACAAACATCTATTAAAAAGGTGTATGGGCGGAAAAGAAAAATAGACTACTACAAATGTCGTTCCTATTCCAAAATAATAAATTAATGTAAAAAAAAAAATCTAAGTATAATGAAAAGAACATTTAGAAAAATAATGATAACAGCCGTCATCATTGTAGACTTCAAGAAGTTTTACATAGATCTAAATGGACATTTTAAAATTGGATAAGGAAATGACGATTAAAATAAACACGTACTGAAGACATATGCGCTAGTGGGACGAAATAAAGGATGAAAAGTAAAGAAAACAGACTGCTGAAGGATACCGGAATAAATCGAGGGTCACGAAAGATCGGCCATAATTTATGGGATCGATCTTAGGATTGAACTCATATAATGACGATGAATTTTACTAGTACGTAATTTGCCAGTTCAGGAATGCAATAAAGTTTTTTTTGGCCACATAACAAGAAAAACAAGATAGCATCTTGCAGGGAATAAAAAGGATATAGAAACCGAGGGAAGTGTCCGTTTCGATGGACGGGTGGAATAGAACGAAAAAAAAACAACGCAACTCACACCGGTTGCAGCTACGAGAAAGGCAGCATATCTGCAAGAGTGGATAAAAGTGGTCCATACGATTTTGGTTCTGATGTGTCACGATATTACTAAATACCTTCGCGGTATAAAGAACATAGAATAGAATAGACAAATTTAATAGTTAAGAAGAGATTTTTTTCATGTTAGACCATTTATATTTATCTGAATTTTTATAGAAAACGTTTCGTTTACAGCGTACATTAATATGACAAATAATCGATTACTAACAGCGCGAACACTTACCTACGTTATAACGACAAGATTATTCTTTCAATTCGATCTGTCAAAATTAATATCATGTTTTTCGTAGTTACTTCACTTTATTCTAAATATTTAGATTGGAAAGGGCCTTTTTTATTTTTATAAAAAAAGTGTTTACATTCATAATACGTTTTAAACTGCTGTTGACATTAACGACGAAGTAGAATGTAGCTTTTGTGTCAGGGGTTTCCACGACTTATCGTTGGTTTTTCAATACCATTAAACGTATTATATATATATATATATATATATATATATATATATATATATATATAATTATTATTATTATTATTATTATCATGTCCGAGACGTATGAGGATCAATATATAAAATTAAATATAATGAATAAAATAGTTATTGCTAGTCAAGTTTATACATTATTAATCCATGTATCGACCATTAGCTTCGTCATTTAGTTCTGTGCTCTATAGGTCTTTTTCCGTTATGCCTGAAGGCACCAAGTTACACCGGAACAAGTGTTCATGGCTCTGCCCGTTCTCCACACTCGCATTTATAATTTTCAGTCAGGTCCCATTTGAATAAATTCACTGAGGTTCTGGCACAACCAGAGCGAAGTCGGTTTAATGTTTTCTATCTATGCCAACTTAGAGGGCGCACCGGGTTCAGTTCTTCTTTCAATCTACTTCCGTTCCCCGCTTTTTCTGTGCATTTCTGTACGTGAACTTTTAGCGGTGGTCCGTCTAATCGTCTTGAGCACTGTAGAATGGTTCTTCTGGATTTAAGACGTGATGTAACCGCCTTCTGACCAAACATTGGGAGTCTATAATCTATCATCACCGAGACACGACTGGAAATAAGGTCAAAAAGTATATGCATATATATATCACACGATTACAATACGCCCGTTCCCTATCCACTGCTGAATAAAGACTTTTCCCGGACCAATCACCTCTGTTTTACGCTTTCCTTAACCTGTTTTTTTTTTCGACTGCCTACCGCGTTTCATAGGTTTTACCGGCTTATTTTTTTCCTAATGCCCACTGGCCAACTAGACACTGTCATTTCTTCGGGCCATGTGACTAGCACATCTCCATTCTAATATGACCATCCGCTCCACTTCTTCAACCGTGTTTGCTCCCTTATCCACGTCTTCTGTTTTTCCGATCTGATACCCCTATATTAAGTATTCCTCTTTCGTGCGCTGTTTGAGGCATTCTTATTTTTCTTATATTTGTTCTTGTACATGGCCGTGTTACCGAAGCGTATATAAGTACCTTCGGTACACGTTGATTGTACAATTTACTTTTCAGATGGTTCGATTGGAATACTACGTTTAGTTTTTCAAACGCGTCCCGTGATTTATATTCCTCGTTACGTCTTCTTCATCATTTCTTTATTCGTTGTAATTTTTCAATCTAAGTACTATCTACTTGTTCTATGTGTTCCGAATTTAACAATATTCTTTAAGTCATTATTTTTGTTTTATGTATGTTTATCCTTAGTCCTATTTTATTCGCGCGTCAGGTCTGTTATCATGGACTGTAATTCCCTCTCACTTGCGCTGAATGGAACTATATCATCCGCAAGTTTTCGACGGTTAAAAAATTCACCATCTACTTGCCTAGACATTACGTACCGCAGCATATACTGGCTGATTGGCACAAATGCTAAGTAGCGTCGCTCGAAAATGAAGTATTTATAAAGCAATTTTAAAACAAATATGGTCATACGGTATCCAGATTTCGGGTACAACGAGGAATTCTAACATAGACGTAATACAAAAATTTCAATCAAAAGTCTTGCGGAATATTCAGCCCCATGATATGTCCGCAACGACAATATATACAACGATCTCCGTATACCGTCTGTTAGTAATCAGAAGCTGTGTTGGAAGACACCTGCATCGGCTTGAAACCCATATCAATCCAAGCCAACGTCCTACACGAGGTCGTGTCGTTCAGACGACTAAAGAGACGTAGTCAGATCGAATTAGAAAACCAACTGTAACGATCAAATAGTATTTCATATCATACAACTATAAATTATAGCGACCGCTGAGTATTCCGTTAGAGCTTTAAAACAGATCAGTCCTATTTGCGCAGCGCCTAAATTTGCAAACAGGATACGTTAAATTATGAAAATAAAATTTCCGATTTTTCTTCATTACTCCTTATAAAGTCGAAAATGTTAGTAAGTCGTCGAGGAAAGAGATTTTTCTAATAAATTCTTCATTATCGGCTATGTAGCGCGAAAACTGGAATCCCGAACTCATTTCTTACGGAGGAATCGTTTAACCTACAAAATATTCGTACGAAAGGAAATTAGTTATTCCGTAAAGTTTCTCACACACGGTGTGTACGTGCTAGTTTCGATAGTCCATTATTTCGAACATACGAAAATGTCGATGCGCACGAGTAAAACTATATATACACACGTTTATATATATATATATATATATATATATATATATATATATATATATGTATACGGTATTTATTACACAATACGTGTATGTGACTCGCACGTAATGAATTTTCAACGTCAGCTAATATTGCATGTTTAGTTAGAAATTTCGTGTTAAACAACCGACGGAAACTTTTAGGATGCACCGTAGTTTTGAATACTGCATATGTACGTGCGTATACACGCTTAAGTGTCTATCGGGATGTACCGAAATATAGCGAGCTTAAACATTTCAGTTGTTAATGTTGTTACTGTTGAAAAGAAACTTTTGACGAGGTAATCGTTTATTGTATAACTAGTTCATTAACTAGAAGCCGAGACCGTGTACGATAATAAATTACCTAGGTTAATCATTTCCACGCATTTGCTGTATATCGAGTTCAGAGTTAATGATATAACGTATAAATTATCCGAGATGAATGTATACATTATATATATATATGAATACATAAATGATCACAAACTCGTCTATACAGCATACGTATGGTATGCACGTTTGGAGAGATCAGTTCGATAATAATCGTTGGTTTTACGGAATTCGGACTCTATCGAGAAACGTCACAATTCGAATTTGTTAAGTTGTATCTGTTACCGTATAAATTATCGAAAATATAAACGTTTTTACCTATCCAATCTTCCGATTGCCATCTTGTGATTGAAATAAAGTAGGTCCCGTCAACTAGAAAGTCGACAGAGGACGTCGGCTAAACAATTCGCGTCAATTCAAAAATTGATAGGGAAACCCCGTTAAAGGACGCTTCGAAGTGGTTTTGCGCTGCCTTCCCGAGGTTTCCTCGCTTCCTAATAAGCTGATACTAATTTAACGAATATACACGTCATTTTTCCCGTAAGAAATTCTTTTCGAACCGAACTTGACCAGTATAGTACGTACAGAGCGCAATGTTACCACGACCCCAGGGAAAACATCGTTATTAATTAATTACAGGGTGCCGGTATCCCTGTTATGTTTGCATGGATCCCTGCTCACGCTAGCATTACTAGGAATTTATTTGCCGATTATTGTGTGCTAAATGTACAACATATTTTGGTCAATTTATTGCTACACACCCTGCACTGATCTTCTGCCGAATCCATATAATGTTAGACAATAAGAACTGCTTCAACCTGATCTTGCTTGTCTACACGGGTTCTATATTATATCGAAATACAAGTGGGTCTGCTCCATGGTTTTATTGTCGCTTGAGGTAAACTACACTTTTGTAAAAAATCGTCCATCGGCTACGCCTTTTCAAATGTACCTCGTTGGTTCTCCGTTTATTCGTAACCTCCAGATATCCCATTGTATCGCGGACGCAAATCACATTTTCCGGAAATGTTCACACTACCTCTTGTGACACGAATCAGTGGTCTGTCAATGTTTCTCTACTTATGATGAGATTACCATTAACTCGTTTTGTCCATGACCAGGTACACTTCAGTTTAGCCAACCGCTTCACCGCGTTAGAAAGTCCGGTCTACTGTATTTCGTTTCTGGTCGGTCGGACCGTCTTCTTATAGTTACTGTCCACAGGTGGTAGATAGTTGAACACCAGACATGGAGGTTGCGAATATGTCATTGACGAATAAACAACCGCGAATCATGAACGATGATGTATGCTGCATAAACAAAACTAAAAGCATCGTGTCAAAGCGAATACGCCACTATAAGCCTACATCCCAGTCAAAATCCAAAAGCGTCTGTCACTAACGGAGCGGCTAAGGTTAGAAGCGGCTGTTAGCAACGACTATCAGTACCGAATTAAGGCGTAATGGAAGGATCCAGAATAGGCTTAATATCGGATTTTCGTAGACAAAACTGTAACAATATTAAAGCCGCGATAGTGCGATCGAGAAGGCAACGAGAAACAACCCCATTATTTTCCTAACTCCATAATCCAATTATGAAATACGATCAAGAAAGTAGAACTAAAGCAAATGGAAATCTATGTGGATGTCCACGCCTAACTCGAACAAATTAAGAAGCATAAACTCGGCTGGAAAACACCTGCTAATTTATCAAGAAAAGCAGAAATAACTTTGACACGGCTCCGATTCGGCCACAACATTAATAACACATGGACATTTGTCAAGACGTGAACCACCCGTCGGTTGTTCATGTGGACACTGGAAATTTACTATCAAACATTTGCTGCTAGAGTGTTCTACTTTCATCTTTCAACGTTCCCAACTAACATTACCAATAACAATTAGACTTTTGCTAAACTCGAATGGCACTTCTTCGGCAAAATACTAGTGTCTTCAACGTGATATGAGCTGTTCTCATCTGTGCCTCCAAGTACGCGGCATATTAATTGGGAAAATCAGTCAATCGATCAAATTAATATATATATATATAAAGAAGATTAATCAAATTAATAAACAAACTAAAAAATATGTATTTTCAGAAAACGACTGATTTATTCGGTTATTTTAAAAAAAAAAAACACGTATTAATAATCATACGGTTATCCCTTATATATATCGAAAATGAAAATAACGTACTACGATATACGGAAATTCGAAAACGTTATTAATGATACCGGAATTAAACGGTATTAGCCATCAGGTTCTTTTCATTAAGTTCAACTTCAAGTGGGTCCTAAAGTTCGCCGAAAATTAAAACGTCCGTCCGGGGTATCTTCGAAACATTTTAATCAGTTCGTCGATATAATTTGGACGGTACCTGGTAATGATGACCGTTGGATATTTATAAATACTAGACAGATTATACCCTCGAAGCCTGTATAGCGGATTTTTCTAAATCGTTTAAGCTCTCAGGCGCAAATTCCGGCAACGCGGTTAATCGGTCGGCTGGTTTTTAAAATGTCGAAATGTAAGCCTTAAAAAAAAATTAAAATGCAAATAGGCGCGGTAAATGTCGCGCTAGCGAAACAGACAACAATCGATGTAAAATTCGTTTATTACAACCGACCGATATATATATATATATATATATATATATATATATATATATATATATATATACCGTACGAAAATGCCTAATAATATTAATAATAATAATAATAATAATAATAATAATAATAATAATAATAATGACGCTGTAAGGAGCTTAATTAAACGCGATGATATTTTTTACTAATACTTTATTATTTAAATTAATTTTCTACCTTTTCATTTTTTTTTTCATTTTCAGAGGTGCAATACAAAATACAAGTCACCGCCAGTTTAGCCTTACTCCCTTTTACAACACTTCATTATAATATATATATATATAATATAATAACCACTTGTACAGTTCCCAGTCATACATACATGTACTGATAACTCATATATTAGGCAATATTTATACCACAATTTAGGTGTACTAGATACATAAATGTAATAATTATGTATTTACGATACACACACACATATATATACATATATATATATATATATATATATATATATATATATAGTGAATATCGTTTATAACGACCTTGAAGGGATCCGGCAAAATCCGTTGTTATAGCCGAACGTCGTTATATCCGACATGTATTAAAAAAATCAAATTTACATGCGTACATATGTATTTATACGTGTGTGTGTATACTATGTACAAAACTTTAAAATATAATATAATACGGTACATTGTGCATATTTTATTTTATGTGTATTGTACGAGATATTATGTGCATATTTATTATGTTATATTACTTCGAACAAAATGATAGATGCACAAAAAAAATCAAAACAATCAATATACGTTCCATTGTTTAACGTGGAGAAAAATAGTCTTCGATTGTCTATTACATTGTTTTATATAAAATTCTTGGGCAAGTTTTTTTTCTACTTCCTCTACTCGTTTCATCATCACTGGTGTACACACGTCTTGATTATAAAATAAAAATTTTTGTATAGTCTGGGCACAACTAAGAACCTCAGGTAACACCTACGTCATCCATAATTTCTTCTTTGTCCTCTTCATCGTCGTTGTTTCGTGAATTTGTCACTTCGTTGAGAAGATCTTCATCTGTAATTTCACATTCGGTTACCAACTCGCGATGAACTTCGGTATAATCTTTTAATGTTTCTTCTGAAATGGTTGGTGGTAATTCAAGAGACTCGGCCCAACGTTCAAAACTTGGTGCCATTTTTCGATTAATTTCACTTGTGAAGAGTCCTGCATGTTTGAACCGGTTCTGACATGATAGCCTTGCTCCGGTGTTTGCTACGAATTGTAGATTTGCCTGCTGGCCAGTATGTGATACTGGCTGACTCAGCTTTGGCATTACAGTTCGTCGAAGCGAAAGATATTATTGTGTTAAAAACGAACAGATTAGAGAAAATTTAATATGAGGTTCGATCGAACTGAACGATAAAGCGCATAAAGCGGTTAAAATATGAAACAAATTCTGTTAACCTTCGGCAGCAGAAGAGAGATAAATTCAACCTACGTAGTTCTCCATTCAGATTACTCTCTCTCTCGCTTGTAAAATGCAAGACACGTTATCGGATTACTGCAACTGCCTTTGTTAAGTTTCACTTCCGCGAATTCTACATATTTCCCCGTTATCGACGAAAAAACTTCCAGACCCGTCGGATTACCGGTCGACGTAATCGAACAGAAACGGAAAAAATTAAAAGTAAACATTCGAAGCGATTTAGAATAAATTTCGAATAGGTTTAATCTAACGCGGGAATAAGTAAAGCCCATGGTAAAAATAAGTCATTTTTTGATAAAATTTTAAAATCTTGCCATGTATACGCAAATACGTAAAAATTAGACGATATTATTAACGCAATTATAATAATCGTTATTTATAAAAATTTAAATACTTATAAAAGTGAATATATACTGATCCATTTTTTTTTTTTTTAAAGGGTTCATGCTACAACCAAAGAACTGTTTTGATTTCACAGTTGAGTTCTTCATTAGCAATTGATAAAAGGATGGAAGGTGGCTAATTGATTAAAAATTTAAGACTCACTTTTCGACAATCTGAATGAGCAGTATGTGATTATTAGAAGAGAAAGGAAAAAATCTTGAATAGTAGTTTAATCCGCGTGCAGAGATGGCAGGGCATTGAAATAATAAGTACTTGATATCATTCACAAGATTCAACGAACAACAGGTACACACTGAAAAATTTAAAAGCTCCAGCCTATGTAATTATGATCCAAACTTGCCATCACTTGTGCGTTTTGAAAATTTATATTTAACGTTTTTATCTTCAATCTAGTGAGAATATCCGGAAGTAACTAACCTGCCAGTGGAGACAGTATCGCATCTTCTCCGTCGCTCATTAATTATTTGTACTGAAACAAATTTCTTAAAAAGTGTAGCAGATAATAAAACGGGGAATTCAAAATAACCAAATAGTGAATGCTCGTTCATAGCGTACTAGTCATTAGTCAGCCTGTATTCACCTGTGACGACCCTACAAATACAAATAAATAGAACCCTGCGGACTACACAGTCTGCTGAGTTAGGAGTAGTTCTGTAAAATGAGACTATGCTAGAAGAAATTTACGTCGTTGTCGATTAATTAGATGAATTATTTTATCATTTGCATATATAAGAACGCCATAACAAAGACTGAATAAGACTTTTGAACAAGATGACACGCTATGTAAGTAAAAAACTCCAACCATTCTTTTGTAACCTTACGCTTTTATTATAAATTATCGAACACTCGAAAGAATGAAGATGTGGTACAAAAGTTCAATTTTCATCTATCCCTAAACATATTTACGCTCAGAAGTATGCTGGATTCGCTGATTGGAAATGAGAGGAAAATTCTTAATTCAACGAACATAGAAAGTCCGCATTTAGTAACGGAGAAAGATAAACCACAATCAGCAACGGTGTTTGATAGAATAAAATGGCGGAAGTGAGCTGAAGTGTTTAGGACCAGACAAAAGTTCATCACCGCAAGAAACGAGGTCACACTTGGCACCAATCACACTGCAAAAGCTCTCAACCCCTCGGTGAACCAAGTAGCACAGAACATTCCACAGCGTGGCAGATTTTCGAGACACTAGACCGGTGGAAATCCTAGAATATACAACAATCATTTCCGGAAAGACTGAATTTTTAAATTAATTTATAGAGTTCAAGTACAGCAACCTCGGCTGAGCATCCGGTACAAAAAAAACTAAACTGCTGTTTATGAAAAAAGTGAGCTATTGACAACTTTTTAAAATACATCGCCACGAAATTAAATAAAGAAGTGGGACGATATTCTGTCAGTTCTGAAAGATTCTTCCCAGGTTCAGGAAAAATCGTTGAAGAAGCTACCTTCCAGCACTCTGTAAAAACTTACAGAAAATGGAATTTTCGAAGTAATGTTAAAAAAAAAGCGTAGGAAATTGTTTATTAAGAATTTTGACAATTTTATTCGATATTCTACCCAGTGAAGATAGTTTCCTGTTATATAGATGCTTGATGAAATTGTCTAGCATTGTATGATCAACATGAGGGACAGAAAGTCCGGAAGTGGAGTGGATGAAAAGGGGATGATCAGGTTTGTTTGTAAAGAAATTAATAAGAAGTGCATCATACTTGTCTACATCTGAGATCAGTACACGATTGTCAATCTGAAAATCAGACACAACCGTTTTACCCTTGATCATCGTACTTATATATTAGCTTAATTAATTGATTTGCTAGTTATTTTAAATGTAACGTACAAATTTTTGACTTATTTTCTATCTTGTCCTATCACTTCACCACTTCAGCCCAGACGAGTTTGATTGAATTCGGATTGGATTCGGACCAGTTATCGGCAGTTGTGTTTGTTAACGAATCCGGATAGCTGAAAATGAGCTTCATCGCTCATCAAAACATTGTATAAATCCATCTCATCGTCTTCGTCCTTTTCAACGTCGTTTCAGCAAAAAGTTTTCGTCGTGCAGGATTAATACTTTTTAATTCCCGAGTTATTACCAATTTATAAGGATGAAATTTCTTCTAGCAATATACGCCGACAGATTCTTTCGACAGGTTTAAATAAGCAACATAACGACGAGCAGAAAGTCCGGGACTCTGAATGATCGCTGCCCGAACTCGATCGATGTTTCTGAGGTATGAACAGTTTTTTTTTTTTTGTCCAAGATTTTTTTATCTGTTGCAGAAACTGTCTCGTGATAGTTTTCAACCCATCTTAAAATTGAATTATCAGATGGTACGGGTTTGCAATAATTCTGAATTATTCTCAAAACTCTCTATTGTCGCGATCGATTCACGCTGAAAATAACGTTCCACCTAAAACACGCACTCCTTCTCGTTATAGGATACCGTGATAACCGAAACTAGACAAAAACGAACATCTCGTGTGTACACTAAATGTTGAGCGCGAGCTTTACGTTATAGCAGTACAAAACCGCCCGTCTTCTCTGGGTCGCCGTATATATAAGCCGGCAATTTTTTTTTTTAATACAGCTCCTTAACAACAGCCCTTTTATTTATGCAATCTTAGAAATAAACTAAACAAGCAGTACTCGTAAATCGCATAATACGCTTAGAAGTATAGCCCAATGACTAAACTCCGCTAATTGTATTAATTTGGTGACGACCAATCGATGAGGTTCGATGCGTTTCAGCCTTCTCAGATCCAGTTGAGCAGGCAAAAGCGCCGAAGCCGTCGAATTCTGATTCGTTTTTTTTGGTGCCGTCTAGCATAATACGTTACTTCATTGACCCATTCGATCTGTGGACCTGCATGGGTAATTTCGTTGAAACCAACGGGCATTAGCCGAAGTAATTTATGTTGAGCTTTTTGAAGTATTCTTCTATGCGAAGCTTTAGTACATACTCATATTTCTATTCGGTCAGTTTATATTGGACGTATTAGATATTAGGAGTTTGTTTTCTAGCATCGTTTTAGAGCGATTAAAAAGTTTCTATGTTAGTTCTATTTCGGATAATCGTAATAACAAAACGTTACGAGATCAAAATAAAAAAATGTCCATTGTCAAAAGCCTAAAATTTCCTCCCACTCTATTCGGAATAGGATAAAATAAAATTCCGGTCGGCCACATTTTCAGCGCGCTGAAAATAATTTAATTTTCTTCTATTTACCCTTCATTTCGACATCGCGAAATTTCGTCTTATCGCGTAGTATTTACAAATCTCACCACCGTCGTTCCTCCGGTTCTATCCTACGATTTATTTTAAATTTATATTTTAAATACACGCACACACACTTATACCACACACTCTTATACGTGTGTGTATGTAAATGCATTTTATATATATATATATGTATATGTATGTATATACATCGATAAGAGATTTATAAATTCTTCATGGTTTTAGCTTTACAAATTTTAAAGATAAGGACATTATTTTGCAGCTATATAACTTTATGAGACACTTTTTTGAAAACTGAATTCAAAAAAAAAAACTTGGATTTTCCTTTCGTCAACATTATTTCTTCTTGAAATCATCGTTGATGTTATTTCGAAATGTAATAAACCCAAAACACATTTTACTATTATCGTTGTTAATATTATTATCATTATTTATTATTATTATTATTATTATTGAGAATGGTTTTATTATTAGCATTATTATTGGCTTCATCATTTTTATTAAGGTCGACCATGAAGAATTTCTTCGAAATCTTCTATTCGCTCGATTTTTCTGAGACAGCTATTGCATGAAATACATATGAGGCACACGTGAAAAATCATATTATCCTATATATTTAATCAATATTAAGTGCTTTATATATACATACGTGTTTATGATATATATATGAGGGTGTGTTCAAGTCTGTCAACCTATATATATATATATGTGTGAATATATATAATGTCTGTGTATATACATATCAATATTAATATCAATATTAATACAATATCAATAATATATATATATTTATATATATATATATATATATTATAAAGTAAAGACGGTTTTACGTGATGCAACCTTTTCTCTTACATATACGATATTTCGAACGTTTACAACCGTCTCGTTATAATATTGCCATCTTCTCGTGTAAGTTAATCGACTTTCAAATTTATCCTTCTTTATTAGAATCGTAAAATTGTCTACACTCGACCATATATACATTATTACGCGACACGTCGCTTTACCATCGCCACACGATGAAGAGTAGACAAATGCTTCGTATTTAAACAAATATCCCTCCTGCAGAAATATGACTTTGTCGGGAATAATTGCGATCTTCGTGTGGCGATATAATACCGCTTCTTAACTGTAAATAATTTTCGATTGTATTTGTATTAAATATGATTAAAATTGAGACATTCTACGTCAACCGGAAAATAGATTAATGGAACCTAAACCCGGTTTGGAGATATTTATTGATAAAGAATTTTTCAAAAATCTGTTTTATAAATAAAATTTATGGTAAATAAATCTAAAATTGAAATTACGTCTGGCTAGTGAAATATGTATATCAAATTTTAAGTTGTCGTTATATAAACATTTCTGGTATTTCGTATTTAAAAAAAAAAAATAATAAATCAATTGAAAATTAGTTAAATCACTAATATTTTTTTTTTTAAAGAAAACACAAAGCTTTTCGGCATTTACGCCATTATCAGATTTTTAATATTTAAAAAAATCACTACATTCCACATTATAAAAAATTAAAAAAAAAAAATGTAATATTTATTGTGCTTGCTTGAAAATGACGTAACTGTCGAAAAGCTTCGCGATAAAAAACTTTTAGTGATTCAACGGTGTGTTATGATTTTGTTATATAATTAATAAAATCACTACTCTCCGATGTATCCAGTACTTCTTATTTTCCTCAGTCCGTAGATTGGTGGATAATCTTTATGACTCGTGATCCTCTAGTGAGTTCAAATAATTCTATCTCTTTTCTGTCACTCTTTTAAGGTTTGCATGACCGTATCCTTTTTATTTGATCTATTTGGCCTTCATCTGTATCGTTTGCCTTCCACCTTCAATTATACGAAACTTGCATTATGTCGATACATGTAATTATTCTAATTTTTAGCTGTTGAGTTAAGCTAATTTCTATGCGAAAACGAAAATAAACTAACACGTTTTTTGATTAATTCCCTTTTTGTATTCGAAATTCAAATTATACAACGGAATCCTTATTTTAAAGCGTAATCTTTTAATTTAACTTGAAGTAGAAAACTGATACTTGATGGTAAATCAGGGATTGAAGTAATTCTATAGTTCCTCACGTAGTACATACACACATATATATATATAATATTTATTAGGCATATATGTATGTAACGTATATGTAGTGGAATGAATAATCTAGCTTAGGTTTTCGTACGATAGTAATCAACTCGTTTAAGGTCAACTCTTGATGGAAGCCGTCTAGAAATAATTTAAATTTCACATTTAACGCTACAGTCACGCAAAGGTTTAAGTAATTACTTCTGCCGACTAATACGAACACACACTCTTCTATAAACGCGAGTATTTACATGGTGAAATATTAGATTTTTCTTTTTCATCTCCTTAACTTTATCTATCGATATAGCGAAATCTCGTTTACATCGACAAAATAAACATAGACCGAAATTTATTGTTTTCACGATCTGTCAGTTTTTGTCTGGACCTGCTGTTCGTAATTTGAATAGGTCACGCGAGCAATTAACTCCTATCCGCGATAAATTTTCCTATTCTTAATTTGAACCGGTTCTTCGTCGAAAAACAAAACTTTAAAGTTTTGAAGTTGTAATAGCATAACGAAGTTCTGAATAACTTTTCAACTGTAGAACTAAACAAATTCGTACAATGTATCAACCTGATGAGTTTGAAAATTAATCTACGGAAGATATTTCGAACTGTGGTTTTGTTTTTTATAAATAGCGAATTATTCGAGGATAATATAATAAAACGAAATCAGATTCCGTTTTATTTCGAAGAAGAAATAAACATATTTTCTAATATCGTGACCAAATAAACGTATTATTGACAAACGTGCAGATTGACCAATATTATTCATTAAGCTAGACTGCCAAATTTCGCCTATTATTTATAATTGATTTTTTAATTCGAAATTCATCGAATATTTGCACAATAATTTGATATATATATATATACGTCGGGTGATATCTTTATTTCTGTTTGTTGGTGATCCGGAGAAGAGAGACAATTTTATTTTTTGAATAACGCAGTTGGCTGCAAACCGCATTCTCCGCGTTTAGTATACACACGGGAGATTCCTTCCAGTTTCATGAGAAGGAAACTATTTACATAATTATAGTACGAGCATTGATAACAGGTGTGAAATTGTTTAAAACAAATTTTTCCCCCATTAAAACATATAGATAAATATTGCATTTTTCAACAACGTGTTCTAGTGCGTGATTCCGTGCAAACTGCACGCACGTGCGGTACTTAAATCGTCACTGATTGACCAATGATTGTAGCTGTCTATTCTTTTATCAATGTGCGGCAATGGGGCTGTACAATTTTGTGTCACGACTCCATCGTCATCATTGTCCGACTCTGTAATATCTACCGGTAGACGATCTGAATGGCTAATTAACCGCTTCCGCTAAACTAAGATTCCGATATTCCATCCATTCGCAATTGCAACATCCGTAAAATGTAGAATTACTTTTAATATCGGTTTTTTTTTTGTTTGTTTTTTTTTTTGGTCTGAGAACATTTAATCCCAACGTACACAATTGTATAGTTAAAGAAATATTCCTGTATTAGTAACATAAATAACAAAACAAGGATAGGAACAATACTACGCAAAATCACTATAAAACTAGTAATCGAATTGTTTAGCTTAAAACTGTCCGTGCAATAAAAAAAAAATGAGTCATCCTTCATGAATCATTCGACGCGGATAGTCAGAAAATACTTCAACTGCATACCGAACGTCGATTATAAATGCTACGGTTATAAAACCTGTTCTGTACATTACCCGTATAACCTACGCAATCGATGTGCATGAGTCCGAGCTTAATAAATGGAAAGATTATCGGGTAAAACATTTAAAAACACACTATCCTCCAACCTACACAATTGTTTGGGGAAGGTTCTGAAAGGGATAGAGTTACTGGAATCTTCTCGTGTGATTCATTATAATTTCGTATCTAACGCGGTCGTGTTTAAGTTTAGCATAGGTTAAAAGGAATACACCGTATCGCGTACTCTTCATCTATTTCATCTCAATTAAAATTCTTCAGACGTCGCATCTAGGGATTTATCGAGGAATTTAGCCGTCCTTAATTGCTTTTTCCTTACCCTAATTTAAATGTAACTGCGCCTTCGTGCGAGCGTTACAGTATAACGTCGTTTACGTACGAGCAGTCAGGTATACCTTCGTTCGCATTAATATATTCGGTCCCGTTTCAATATTTTCGCCAGCAAACTTTTCAACGATTACTGGAAGTTATCTTTCGACTGTTAAATTTTTAATTTTCGACAGTAAATAATTTGCAAACTTCCGAAAAATTAAAAAAGAAATTATAATTTGGATTTTCAGTTGTTTTTCTACCGATTTTACGAGAATTTATTTAGTTTGTCCTCTCGAGGTGTGTAGGTTAATATCGAAATATTCCGATTTAAAAATATTCCGACGGTGATGGAGCGGATGTTCTGAACCTTTAACTAAACAGTTTATTGTTGAAATAAACGTCCCAGTCGATTTGTTTTAAACGATTACCACCGACGCTTACGGCGAATTTTCGGCTGCATTAACTTCGCACTTAGTACATTTCGAAATAAGGACAACGTTTTATGTATCGTTTCTACCCTTACATCGCATAATACGTTCATTTGCATTTTCCAGAGTTCTCGTAATGAGCTCTTCGACGTCCTTACAAAGTAAGAACTAACTTCGGCAAACAACAAGCTGTTCCCGCCCATATTCAGAGTAATGAAGTATGTGATCGGGCTGCAAAAACTTGAGGCATTGGAGGGCATTCTCATTCCGCTTCCTCCTGTTTAGTAACATCCGCTCCAGCAGACCTTCTTCATCGATGGAAGTCTATGTTTTGTAAAAGACGGTTTAACTTCTATAAATCCATCTAACCTGACCTCCCTACATCCATTCTGTGTTAACACCATTTTGGTCGCGCATTATCAATTTTTAGACAAAATTATACATTTCGGAATTGAATCGAACAGGTGTGAATATGTAAATTTATGTTTTGTTTATAATGACATTTTTATATAATTCTCTATAATTTTTAATTCAATTATTTTGAGAATTTAAATATTCTACCTAAAACTGAACGTTCGTTATTACGGTACCATATAGAGATCCTGAAAGGTTGACCAATTTTCGACAAAATGGCTTATAATTAATACGGTTCTAGAGTTTGTTTATTTATATACTCAAATATAGCAAGTGCCCGTGTTTGTGTATGTGTGTGCGTGTGTGCGCGCGTGTGTGTGTGTGTGTGTGTGTGTATCGGTAGAAACAACAAGCCGGAGACTGTTAATTTAGACTAATTTCTTTAGGTTGCTTCATTCAGCTAACAACGAAGGTTAGATCTTATACTTACATCGTCGACAAACGCACATAGCCGATAATTAATATAAATTCGTCCGCTTCAAATTAAAGCAAGAAAAATGAAGCGTTTCGTTAGCGTTAAAATATTTTAGGCGTACGTGTAGAGCTGCAAAGTTATTATTGCCTTTTGAAAAAGCTTCATTCACGTCATCGACTGAAACGAACAGAGTGAGAAGTAATGAAAGTAAGGGTTGTATTCGCCCCCATCAAGAACATATAGAAATAGTTATTTGACGAGTGATGACTGAAAGGAACGGTACAATTGGGACCCAGATGATGATATTGATGATAATGTTTTCTTAAAAAACTGGTATACACGCGACAGAGTTTGTGCGATACAATATGTATAAATATTTTATTCGTCTACACACACATACACACATCCAAACATTTCTATTGAGCTAAGCATTGTATTCACAGAGCAGGAATTTCGGTTGTTATATTATTTAATACCAGAAGAAAAATATGAAAATATAATAACATTGAAAAGTTATAACGCCTTTTGAAGACTATATATATATATATATATTATGTGTGGTTGTGTGTGTGTGTATATATTTCACTATGAACTGGTACAAAATTAATCTTTTACTTTAATACAATCGAGCCAGGTGACAAATTAGATGGCGTGCTAAGAGATAGTGTTTTCAGTGTGTTTTAATGAAAATTGAAAGAGTGACAGACGATATTAATAAAACTTCAGCCAACTGTAAAAGTGTATCATTCCTAATATTTATATATATTTATGTATATATATATATATATATATATATATATATATATATATAATATATTTACATGTATAATCCACAGATAATACATATACTTATATACACATATAAATAAATAAATAAATAAAAGTATATATATATGTATATAATATGTATCCACATAAGTATGTATTCGTGTGTATGTTTATATATATTATATAGGGTGACCAGAGAAGACGGACGGTATTGCTGTTTCTTGAATAACTGAAAAACTATAATTTTATTAAAAAATAGGAAAACCAGAGATTAGCTTACAATCGTTTGTGGGACACAATATCGCTCGGATGAACGCCATCTGCAACAATACGTTCATTCAGTCTTTGCAAAATTCCTTTTTCGATCATAGGTCGTTGAATTAATTTCTTCAGAAATCCTGGTCTTCAAGTCTTCCAGAACTCGCGGATGCGTCTTGTCAACGCGGTTTAGAAGTTATCCGCGCAAAAGCAATTGCGTAACTTTGAATTATTTTCGAAACTCTCTTTACACTGTTGTTAGATTCGCGCCGAGAATAACGTTCCCCGCAAAACGCGCGCTCCGTCTCTTCATAGTATGTCGTGATAATTGAAACTGGACAGAAACCGAAACTCTCGTGTGTATACTAAACGTGGAGCACGCGGTTTTGCGTTGTAGCAGTCTTACCAACTGCTCTTATTCACGAAACAAAACCGTCCGTCTTCTCTGGGTAAACCTATACATACGTAAACGTATATATATATGTTTGTGTGTGTGTGTGTGTGTGCGTATCTCTGTATATATATTTGTAATATGTATATATACTTATATATGCGTATATAATGTGTATAAGATGTACATATATTAGCATATACTGGGAACACGTTTAGTATTTTGGAATTTATTTTATTTATCTTAAGGACCAACACTTACCCCAAAATCCAATTAATCGCCATATATATATATATATATATATATAGAGAGAGAGAGAGAGAGAGAGAGAGATAGAGAGAGAGAGAGAGCGATATGAATATACATGAATAATTTTAGATTGTTGTGGAACAAAAATAAAAAATATGTCTTAGTGTATATATATATGTGTGTGTGTGTATGTATGTAACATTTTAATATTCATTAACCGCTTTGCGAAAGTACCGCAGCAGCTTCTATCAACGATGAAGTGAACTCGGTGATTAATAGTTTTCCCCGGCACGGTGAGTGTGATTTTGTTTTTTCCATTTGTAATTTTCCTATTGGTCGCCGCGTAAATCTTTTCCTCTTGGTTATAAAATGTTATGTGTAACGTTCGAATGAAATTGTTTCAGAAAGAAAAATACCCAATAAAATATGTTAATCGTTAATTTATAATATTTAAATTAATTTCGTCCTATTTATCCCGGAAAAGTAATTTTTTTAATGTTTTTTTTTTTATTTAATAAATGAACAGTAAAAAATTAAATTAAATTAAAATTAATATTGCCCGACACTAACGCCCTCACTCATTCCAGCCTAGTTTACGATGTTATTATCAATGCGCTTAAATCGATTTTATCGCGAAAATTAATTATTACTCGATATATTTAAAATCTTTATTATATTTATCCCCTTTATTTTCTAGCGCATTTAAAATATAATTAATTAGGCATTTTATTCGTTTTTGAGATTTTTTACCCGTCGTGAATTTGTTCTTGTAATTCCGGCTTTGTACTAAATTTTAATCGACGTAATGCGATGCTTTAAAATTATTTCGATTAGTCCGTCGGTACTTTGAGTGAACATCTCGAAACAAGTTGCCTCTATAAAAGAATTTCTAAAAATTAAACGTTTCGGTTCAATCTAAATACGTCTTTGAACTAGTTTCGAATTAATTCCAATAACCTATCCGGTTAGTCGCGTCTATGGAAAATTACTCTTTTTAACGTTTATTCCAAATTCGCACAGTAAACGACTACTCTGTCGACCATCGGCATCTATGAAGTCACACTGCTAACCGATTGTTCGTTAAGCGTAGTCATAAAGAAGTTATTTGCGCAATTGCAGGATGGTATGGTAGAAAGTAGAATATACATATGAATCTGAAGTAGTGAGACGAGATCATTTGTGACTCGGTCACTGTGTAAGAAAAGCGACTCTATAAACTTTCAACTATTGACGTAACCCACTTGTTCGAGGCACTAGCTGATTTTAAAGCGATTAAAATCAAACCATTTAGTTATGTGTATTCATACAATTAAACATTTCCTTATGAAAAATCGCAAAACTTTTCGGCTCTTAGGCCATTATCGAGTGAACATTAAAAAAATGTAATAGTATAAAATGAAAAATATTAATTTAGATTGCAATTTACAAAAATCACAGCGTTAATAAATTAATCTGATAGTGAATGTGGTAAACAACGCGAGAAAATGTATAACTTCGTAAATAATAGTGATTTAAAGAAAATAAAAATCCGAATTTTATGCCCGCCGGTAATATACGCTTATATCGATCTACTGCTAGTAAACGTTCCATCTCTTCTTCCATCTATGGCGATCACCGGCCTTTTCCGTCCACTTTACACCGGCTGACATATCATCCTGCCATCTGGTGTTCGTTCGACCGCGACTTCTGTATCTTTCTCTTGACGGCCATTCCATTATTCGTTTCATCCGCTTGTCATCATTTCATCTTGTCATGTGGCCCGCTCAGTTTCATTTCATCTGCGTTGCACGTTCTACTGAATCCGACAGTTCAGTCTAGCTTTCCTGTCTGACATTTTAATTCCCAACATTATTCTTTCGTGAGCTCCTTGAGTCACGGCGAGTTATATTTCGTCACGCTCCATGTTTCCAATTCATATGTAAGCCCCGGAAGGACGAACTGTACACACGCTTTCTTTTTTAGTCCGAATTGCTCAACTTTGTTCTTCTCTTTTTACTTTACCTAAATATATCATATATTCGCTGTTCTGCTTCGGTATTTGCTAATTTATTTTTACTTCTAATTTCGAAGGAATATTTGTAATGACCTCAGTTTTGTTGATGTTTGTTATTAATCCTGCTGTTTTTGGAACAGTTGCGGAGGTCAGTTGTTGATAATTAATACACTTTCGCCGGAAAATCTCAGCTAGATGATTTACTTTCTACCTTTAGATCCCCAAATCAATGTTTTTGAACATACATTCTAAGGATGCTAACTATTGAGACTAAACCATTGAAAAATTCCGAATTAAATACCTTCGGGTGATATTCGACTGTTTGCTTCCGTACGAATACGCAAACTACCGAATTGAATCTGAGGGACCATGGAACACGTCCGTCTTCCTATTTCCTCTAGAAGAGCATCGCTCATCGGTGTAGATTAATTTAGCTCACGTGAAAAAGAATTGATATTGTAAAGTCACCGCGGATAATTACTGAAAATTTAAACATCGACTTTACTACCATAGCTACGAATGCTATTTCGAGAAGTATCACTCGTAAAAGACACTTCTGATCCACCAAAACGGTTAAAATCGAGAAATCAGTGTACACTCAAAGACTTACCCGTCCCAAGTAACACCGATTATGGGACTAATAAGTGACGTCACACCTGAACAGAAAATATTGTGAACGACTCACTCAAAATCTAACAGGAATGGAACAACGACGAAAATCGATTTAGGACAACGATATGTTTTATATTATGCAGAAACCGAAAATGACGAAATCAACAAAACATGTCCATATAGAAAATACTGGATCGCATTATAGAAGGCAGCCTACCTACTATAGAGGACTAAAAGTTGGAGACATCTAATCTAACATTTTATGAACTTAGAATTAGATACATAATATTATTAACAATTGCATATAATAAATTATTAACATAAATATGCACTTCCGGCTGCGGCATACGAAACGAACGCGTGGCTACTTACAGCAAGCAAAGGATCTTCTCTGCAATATATGTAATTGCAATATTTCCGTCCTTCATATCTTCACAGAATGTCTTCAATTTAATCTTCCTTCCTCCTTGTCCGATATCCTATCTGACGATCTAACTATCCCTTTCAACCTGCTCAATTTCCTGCACAATGCAAAATTCTACTACGCAATGTAAATCCTACAGCTATTTATTACTTTCCTGTATATATATATATATATATATATATATATATATATAGTAATATTTACCGTTAACCGATAATTGCTGTACGGGTCTCGTAAATTTAAGATGAATAAAAAATCA
The DNA here is from genome assembly GCA_032883995.1 of Coronaproctus castanopsis. Taxonomy (NCBI): domain Eukaryota; kingdom Metazoa; phylum Arthropoda; class Insecta; order Hemiptera; family Monophlebidae; genus Coronaproctus; species Coronaproctus castanopsis. Next base: position 185,441,891 of record CM065052.1, on the reverse strand, counting down.
AACAAACGCACAATGTATATTTACGTCATTAATAAGCGTATGGGGTTTGTTTACGTTTTTCACCGATTACACGTACAGCCAATGTAATAATTCAAAATTAGGAATAAGGTGTTTTTTTTAACGCATATTTGTAAAATAAACAAAAATCAGTGTGCATCTCTCACACATCCCTTGTAGTTGGTTGTCGACGGATTTATATGTATTTACTTTCTCTCGCATTTAATCTGTGCAAAAAGTACAATTTATCTAAATATTTATTTTATAATATCTTATTTTAGTTACAATTTGTCTCATGAGCTAATTACTCTTATATTGTTCCTTCATTCGCACACGCGCACTTTTTTATTCCTCAGTCACTCACATGACACAATTACTCTCTCATACATTTGTTTTTCTCATTTTAGTTTATGTCAGTTTGTAGTACATACTTTGTCTTTTTCTATTTATCAATTTTGTTCTTTTCCTTTCTTCATTGAATTAAATCAATGTATTAACGCGCTATTTCATTAATATTTTCATCTTGTTGTAGCCACCTTCTTATCTTTTGTTTTAAGCAGCTTTTTTTCATTTATAGCGTTTTTTTGCTATTGTGTACATATACATTTTGTTTTGATTAGTGACATTTTATATTCAAGGTTTTCTATACGCTATAATCTGACAATACATTTTTTTCGACTACCACGCACTTTTGTTTGGTCAAATATTCCCATAATTTCACAAATAAATATATACCTGTTATATTTAATACATTTTGGACCTTCGTAAGTTCATTTAATGATTCTTCCTCGTTTTAGATATTAGTTTGTGACATTTCAAGCCTGTCTATTTTCTTTATATACAATTTTTTTACTATTCCCCATGCTTGCACGCCACATCTTAGTCGCGATTCGATTAAAGCGTAATATTCTATCATTGAAGTTTCTTCATTTATATAGTTTCTAAGCGTATATAGCGACGGTATTATCGTTTGATTTTATTTGCAACATATTCCGTATGTATGTTCCAACATAGATGACTATTTTTATCCCGAGATAATATTTTTGCAATTTTGATTAGAACATTTATTTTTAAGGTGCATGACATGAACAAGTTCATTTGAGCGCATTACGATTTTAGGTTTATGTAATTCGCATTTTCCGAACGTTTTAATACTCTTTGTTTTAATTGTACTTATTGTTAAAGTATAAGTAAAGAACATGGATTATACATAAACAGGAAAAAGACCAAGATAATGATTATATATGGCAACAGTCAATCACAGGATCCACAAAGTATAGATGGCTTACAAGTGGTTGATAGATTTGTATACTTAGGAACGCTAATCACAAAGGACGGAAGCTCAACAGAGGAAATTAAACGGAGAATAAAGATAGCAAAAATGGCGCTATTACAATTAACGAAAATATGGAAGAGCCATGAGCAGTGGCGGCTCGTATGTGTAATCGCTGTACTCGCCGAGTACAGTAGAGAAATGGAAGAATACAGCTTATGAAATTTTATTATAGTTTTCTTTTTCTTCAAAATGAAACTAAATTACATTTGCGAATGCAAAAAGTTTACCAGTGCGGATACATAATAATCTTTAAGAGTAATGGCGCATATACAGTATACACGTTTACCTTACATTTTAAATGATGCACTGTACTCGTACTGGCTGGCGATTATAACAGAACGCAGTTCGCTAGGTTGAAACGCCTTCAATTTGTGCTGTAGATTATAGGATCGATCAAATCATACGATGTATTAACCTGTACTCGTTTTGAAACGCGAGTACCGTATAATAACGCATGACCTTGTCAATACACCAGCCAGAGGAAGCGGAATGTACATCGGCAGTAATAGTTCTCCCTCTTTCTAACTACTTGGAGCATATTTCAGTTATTTTGTAGGAGTTATAATCGCTCTCCTTTAGCGAGTATACACTATAGACGTACATTGTTTGGATTTAGAGACGCGCGCCTGTACATGGTTTGTTTGATTTTTCGTCGTCTTGTAGTGCCGTTTGTAAAAATTTCGCGGTATTCGAATACGATTGTGATTTTTTAAAATTATTAACTATATAAAAAAGACATAATTATGGAACCTTTATTTGAAAAACCATTTAGTTCTCGACCATTTCATGAGAAACTTGCAATAATAAAAACTGGTAAGCCTGAACCACATTTAAGTTTAAAAACCGAAGTAAATGATGGTAAAAAGAAATATTTTCGGAATTTTCGAGTGCAGTGGTACAAAGATTACAGTTGGTTATGCGGATGTTTAAACCCTGAGAAGTTATATTGTTGGCCTTGTTTATTATTTAATACAAAAGAAGAAGATGCATTTGGAAATCTGAATCAAGGTGTTGTCGATATGAGTAACTTTAATAATTTAAGAATCAGACATGAAAAGTTGGTTTCCCATGTTAATGCTATGATTTCTCTAGTTACGTTCGGTAAGAATACAATAGAATCTTGCTTTAATAAAACTCATCAAGAAGAAATTACTAAATTTAATGAAAAAGTTACGCAGAATCGGTATATTCTCAAGTGTTTAATAGATGTAACGTGTTATTTGGCACAACAGGAAATAGCATTTAGGGGCCACAATGAAAAAGTGGATTCGAATAATAAAGGAAATTACGTCGAATTATTGAATCTTTTAGCATTACGAGATGAAAAATTGGCGCATCATTTAAAATTCTCTACTGTTTTTAGCGGCACGTCAAAAACTATTCAAAACGAATTGATCCAGTGCATTAGTACAGTTGTTAAAAATGAAATAAAAACCGAAATTAACAAGTCTACCTTCGTATCTATTATGCTGGATGAAACTGTTGATATTTCTAAAAAATCTCAGCTATCTACAACGGTAAGGTATATTTCGGATGAACATCAAGCTGTTGAAAGATTTATAGATTTTTCAGACGTTAGCAACGCTCGTACTGCTGTTGCATTGTATAATCATATCACCAAGTTTATAAGTGAATACGAATGTGGATGGAAATTAATTGCGCAGACTTACGATGGAGCTGCTGTGATGGCTGGACAACATAATGGATTGCAGAAACTGATGACGGGTAAATATGAACAAGCTCAATTTTTACATTGCTATGCACATCAACTAAATTTGGTGTTAAAACAGAGCGTCAATTCTATTCGTGAATGTAGAGTTTTTTTTGAAACTTTAAATGGATTCTCAGCGTTTTTTTCAAATTCATCGAAACGTTGTCATTTTTTAAATGAACAAATAAAACGAAGATTACCTTCTACATCTGCTGTTAGATGGAACTCTAATAGCAAGTTGGTTGAAGTAGTTTCCGCAGTAAAACAAGACTTAGTAAAATTGTTCGAAAATATGATGGATGAGCCTGATGTGTGGGATAGCGAAACTAGAGCATGCGCTCGAGGATTTCACCATAATCTTCAAGATTTTGAATTCAATTTTGTACTAAAAATTTTTGAAAAGATATTTCCACATGCCACAAAACTTTTTGATATCCTACAGAAAAAAATATTCGATATTCAGTTAGCTTCTAAAGAAGTACAGATACTGAAAACTTTTTTGAACAAACTACGAGATGAATTTCAGATAATTTATGATCAAACTTCGAATGAATGCATCTCCACTATTGGTGTAAAAAGACGACGAACTGGAAATTTTTCAAATGACGAAGATCCGGCTGTAGGATACCGACGACTTTTTTATGAAATCATGGACAATATTACAATGCAAATTGTGGAAAGATTTTCAGAGATTAAAAAACTGGAATATTTAGCGTTATTAGATAAAGACATGTTCATTCAATATGAAAGAAAGTTTCCTGATAATTTATTCAAAGCATTAATGAGACATCCTCATGGCAAGAATTTTGACATGACCAAGTTAAAATCCGAACTGATTGTGGTATACAGCACTCCGGAGTTCCGCCATTATTCAGTTCACGAACTGTATAAACATTTAGAAATTTCTGGTCTTTCTGTTGCTTTGCCAGAAGTTAAAAGATTATGTGCTCTGATTATCACTATACCAGTTACAACTGCAACGACTGAGCGCTCTTTTTCAGCTTTAAAAAGAATAAATACGTATACACGATGCACTCAGAGAGAAGAAAGACTTTCCGAATTAACTGTCCTTTCCATTGAAAAGGATGTCCTGAGCAAGTTGCGTCGCGACGTTACATTTCACGATCGTGTTATAAACGAATTTGTTAAAAATGGTAGAAGAGTGGATTTCATTTATCGATAATTTTTTAGATTAAAACCTGCCTACTTAATTGTTAGCATACTTATTATTTTTTAAATTATTTATTTGTAATTAATTTTGTAATGTCCAAATTTATTTATGTGTAAATTTTTGTATTGAAAAAAATGTTTAGAGTAAATACTTTTATTTCTTTTATGTTCGTGAGGGTGTTGCAGAATTTAAGCGAGTACATGTGAAAAAATTCACGAGCCGCCACTGGCCATGAGATAACAATACACACAAAAATGCGTCTTATGAACTCGCTGGTGTTCTCTGTATTCCTATATGCATCAGAATGCTGGACAATGAAAAAGAGCGATACACAACGCATTAATGCGTTTGAAATGCACTGCTGGAGGCGAATGCTAAGGATACCATGGACTGCGAAAAAAACTAATTTGTCAATACTTCAAGAAATTAAGGTGGATCAGAGATTACAAACCGTGGTACAGAAACGAATAACATCATACACAGGACATATTATACGACAGAATGGATTGGAAAAAATGATTATGACGGGTATGGTAGAAGGTCGTAGGAAAAGAGGCAGGCCACCAACAAGATATATAGACAGAATTAAAAGAATCGCAGGCACCGCATCAATACGAGAAATGATGGACCGGGCAGCGGATCGAACTACATGGCGGCTAAAAACGTTCGTTTATGAGGATTCATAGGGTCACGATGCTCGAAACGAGCCACCGATGATGATGATGATGATGATTGTTAAATTATAATCATGCGCCCATTTACCATCAAATCATTTTGCATAAATTTTTCCGCTATTCGCATATGAACTGACATTATAGCCAAATCGTCGGCAAATGCAAATAATCTACTGTAGTCTTCACGTTACAAACGAATATTACGAAAGGTTATACAAAAAAATTAGCATCACGTCAAAGTGCGTATAAATGATTGAAAATTTAATTCAATTCGAATGAAAATCTAAACGCTCATCGTAAACTACTAGTTATGGAGGTCACACTGATTGACAAAATTATTTATTTATTAATTTGTGTATTCAGATTTCAACAAAACTATCTGGTTTATGATCAACCTTCTAATGTGTTACTTTCCTTTCGAACAGAATTCTATAAAATCCATTTTATAAATATTTTTAATCATTCGTTATAATTTTATAATCTATTTATAATAATTAATTACCACCCGTAATATTTACCTTTTTCAATTTTGTTAATCAGATTTACTTCCATATGTAGTAATTCCAGATACGTATTGAAACTTTTAATATACTTAATCGTTATATATATATATATATATATATATATATATATATATATATATATATATATATATATACATACATACAACATATATACATACACGTGTTGTAGAAAATTTTTCAAAATTATTCTGCACTTTAGAAACAACAATCTTTATTTCACTTCGCAGGGTGATTACGGACATAAAATCCAAATTATATATTTATTCTTGCTCGGTTCGGACTGGTGTGTTAATAATTACAGTAACTAGTAGAATTCAAACTTAAAACCTCAACTGAGTCGTAGTTACATATATAATGTATATACATGTATTGATAAAATTTGGAAGTTTCGATGTCACAATTGTTACCAGAAATGGAAAATACTCAAATTTTAGTACCTAATCAACGTCAAAAGTCGAATGAAAACATTATAAATGAAAAAGATGTATATATATATATTTATTTAAAAATACGCCCACATTTATATATATATGTGTGTGTGTGTATTTATGTATGTGTGCATGTACATAGTGAAATTTGTTCTAAAAGGAATTGGAAAGGATCTTGAAACAACTGAAAATAGTCGACAAAAACTAAACGGATAATAATTCGAGTGTTTTTATTATTAATAAAAAGTAACTTTTACCACTATAACAAGAATAATTTAAAAGAAATCTCTGGCATTGCAAGAATAATAACAAGTATTATCGTCATCGCGGGTGTCATACAGAACGTTCTTCATAGTTGTAAAGAATCTCGACATAAAATCACGAGAAGTATTCCGGCAGCATTACTCGTTGTTCCTCTAATTTAAACTTTAAAAAACTTTCTTCTCACTTATCTCAAACATTTATTTCTTGTACTTTTCTCTTTGTTAAATTTTTGTTCCAAAAAGTGTTCATTTTTTGGTTTATGAACGCATATTTCTTCTGTATATATATGTATCATCATCATCAAGTCCTAAGACTGGTTTGATAATTTTCTGCACAATTGACGATTTTCTGTTTTCCTCTTCATATTCGCATATCCGGCAGTGTCTTCTATTGGCTATTTATTGTTTTCCATCCATTATTCCATTTATAATTATCTTTTGCAGACTATCATGCCTTAGAATATGCCTTCGTTTTATTATTGTTTTCCATAATGTTTTTTCTTCTGCAATTTTCTTTATGATTTCTGCGTTAGTTTTATCTATCCAACGTATTTCTAGCATTCTTCTGTAACGCCGCATTTAGAGTGCTTCTAGTGATTGTTCTTGCACTTTACCGATCGTCCATGTTTCACAAAATAAATAAGGTTAACAATCTTTTCCGCAGATTTATGTTTATCCCCTTGTTCGTTAATATATTTACCGGATCGTAAAATACTTGCTTCGCTTGATTAATCCGGTTTTTAATATATTTCCAGCATCTCCTGTCACGGGCGATTTTGCTAGCCGAGTGATAAAATTCATTCCGTTTTTGTATCAAGAACCTATGCTTCAAAAGATGATGCGGCCTTTAAATAAAGTTGAGAGGTATGGGAATGGGTGTGAAAAAAGAAAACAAAATCAATGGCTAATTCGGTATAAAACTTGATGGAAAAATAGTTGAACAAGTCCAGAGGTTTTTATCCAGATTATAACAGAAGACAGACCGTGGAATTAATTATAGAATTGGGCTAGCAAAATATGCTTTTCAAGAATTACGTATGTTTATTTTCTTTCGACTGTTTTTTTTTGTCACATACCGTAATAATTTTCGTTTTATTTTTATTTATTTTCATACCGTACTTTTTTAAAAAGATCATCCCATTAGTAATGTATCCTTCAATATATACATATATACTATATGAATAATTATAAATGGTGGTAATTTCTGTAATGAAGTGGAAGTATACACATATATAATATATAATGTATTTATAATTATAAAAAATAATTATTACGAGGAAGCTACGTCATTAATAGAGAGTACAATTTCCGTCCTTTAGGAATGTTTGGTGACGATAGATCAGACACGTTAGCTGTTGATAAACTAGAAACTTAGATTAAAAAAACGAATTCGACTTTGGACCGAAACCCTCTACAAACTGGTGATAATTATTATTTTACCGTTAATAATCGTCATCGAATTAAGATGAATATACCGGCTGGTCCGATGAAGGCGACCCCGCATTTAATACTATTAAAAAAGAGGAATTAATATTCACTGGATTATACTGGCATTTTGCTGTACCGTAATAGATCTTCAAGCTATTTATACTAACGGCTTAATTAAAATAAATAATAAAGTAACCTCGGTGTAGTAATGACAAATTTGATATTTATTACAGTACATCCCGAACATACAGATTACGTAGGTGTTCATTTTAAATTCCTCGAATCTATCGAATACCAATTATTTATATATATATATATTATAAATGGGGCGACGTTTGTTCAATTTTTATAAAGTTACACAATTTCCAAAAGTGATCTGTTATTTTTCATATTCGAACGTTGGTTTGAATGTTCTTTATAAAGTAGTTCTTATTTTATGATTGGAAGAGATTCCTGGTACATAATTATGTCGGTCCTTTGTCAGAGCCTGCAAATATAAAGACAGGAGTAAGACAAAGCTGTTTTATCTAGAGTTAATCGTTAAGGAATGATTAGAAAGTACTAAGTATGGGATGAACATAGGAGGAGAAAAATTAAAAACTATAGAATTCGCGGAAGATGACATGATACTCGCAAGAACTTATGCTTCAAAAGATGATGCGGCCTTTAAATAAAGTTGAGAGGTATGGATGGATGTGAAAAAATAAAACAAAATCAATGATGATTGGAAGGAAACTGCGCTAATTCGGTATCAAACTTGATGGAAAAATAGTTGAACAAGTCCAGAGGTTTTTATCCAGATTATAACAGAAGACAGACCATGGAATTAATTACAGAATTGGGCTAGCAAAATATGCTTTTCAAGAAAAATAACACCTATTACAGTAAAAATCGGTAAAACTCCGAAAAAGAATATTGAAGAACGTGTAGTCCATATCCTTTAAAAGTGCCCGAAGCCTGGACATTAAAGTAAATACGAATAAGTTACGAGCGTTCGAGATGTGGGCTTGGATCAAAATGGAACGAACAAACAAAATCCAAAATGAACCCGCAAATTAAGGAGAAAATTTCGTTATTAAATCGGATAAGGACATCACGATTAACTTGGACGGGTCATGTTGTCAATGTATCAGTCTTAGGACTGTACTGATGTCGACGATGATATGTTTTTAATAAAATTCGCAGTATAATCGTTCTTCATATTTTTTAAAGTGTGTAAACATTTTAAAACAAAAAACAAATGGAATATATTCATAAATTCTACATTTAGTCCAACTATATGATCAGCATCTATTATGGGATGAAGACCGGCTGAGCACGTAATTTACCATTTTTAGTATTCTTGAATGTTATTGATTATATTCAGTTCTATTATTAAAGAAATTCGTTAGATTCTGCAGTACGAATATATCCATCACTAAAATCGCCGGACCTTATTATGTTTTATTAGACATTTTCCGCTTCACTGTATTCAATTGATTTCTGTATTTAACTGTGACAATGAACTTATTTCGAATTTATTCGACACGACAATAGGTTTGGTTAGGTTCGATTTTACTAATATCTAATTCGATATTACGTCAGAAATTGCAGGGTAATCGTATTTTGTGTCTATTTTTACTTTAAATTAATGTTTTCTTTCAACTTAACCCCACGGTACGGTTCCTTTTCACACCGTAATAATATTTGTAATTATATTTTAAATATTTTTCTTAAAACTTTTTTTTTTGTTAGTACTTACTTCGGTATATAGAATGTTCCAAAATGTAATCTGTATGACAAAAACCGCTGCTAACACAAACGAATTATTGCAATCCCGATATATATATATATATATATATATATATATATCATCATCGTCGTCGTCGTATTGTTTTCGTAACTAGCTATTGTACGGTTTATTACTACGTATAAAATTAGCTAGCATGCAAGGCACTATTTATATGCCACGCAGGTGCGTGCGCATGCGATGTTATACGGAGTTGGGTGCCATTTCCTTGTCCGTAATACTTAACAATTAAATAATTATGGAAAAACTTTCTATGTCGCCTGTTGGTTTCGAACCCCCGACCGTCGAGTTGATAGTCGAGCATAGCAACTACACCACCGCGACGCATGTATATATATATATATATGATACGTATGAAATAACATTTCAATTAAAGCGTTAGAGTAAAAATGCCAATTCTTAGACCGCTTATATAAAAATCTAATCGACATCTTTTTAAATTATATTTTGTTCTACATTCGACGCATGCTAGTCGACGAATGTCATAATTTTCATTTACCGCTGCACCGAAAGTGTCTATCCTCTTAGACACGGCTTCTATCGATGTGTATATGTACCATCCACAGGTGATATTAGCTTGGTACTACGCAGATTTAGGTGTTTAAATTTAACTACAGTTATTATTCCATTAAAGACCGTGCTTTCTTACATTTAATTCCGAGTAACTAGTCGGTCAGAATTTTGCGAGTATAGGCCGTGATCGTTTTAGTCGATAGTGCGAAGACTAAATAGTTTCGATCGTTGTGGTATTCGAAAAATTATCTAAAATGATTATCGTCAATTCCGCTGTGGAATCAGATGTCAACGCTGCTATGTAACGTCGAAGTAGACGTTAGTTTCCGACTACTCAAGTGTTTCGTGTTAAGAAAAGCTTTCCTCGCTTTCTGTATTTGTGCTCTTATCTTTACTCGTTGATCAGCTTCCTCTAGGTGTACCAAGTATCGAGATATTGAAATTTCCGAGTCTCAATCTCTGTACCTCCTGTAATTATATTTTTTTCTTTTTTATCGCTTTATCCTCTGCCTTCCTATGCTATTTGGTTTTAGTGATATTTACGCGCGGTCCGTACGATGCGCTTTATTACTCTCAGATAATTAAGTCGAATAATTTGAAAATGTTTTACGTTTTCCATTTTGTATTGGATGCGATTAAAATAACACGACAGAAAATTCGACGTGTCGCGACGAATTACGAAAATCTGAAAATGAGAACTTTCAACATCGTTTCGCCGACAAACGTACAACGATACGGGGGTTAAAAACGTGTATATTTAATCGAACGAATGTAACTGCCTACACACGGTTTACAAGACAACGATAACCGGCTTACGGAGTGAAGTTGTTTCTAACTTCAGAATTATTTAACCTCTTTCTCACACGGTTACTCTAATCGCGAGAATCACACGATTAGTAATTTAAAGAAGCAGTCGCGAGATGCGGGAAAATAATCTCGGTCGCGATGTGTCGCGCAATTCTAAACGGTATAGGCAAATTTTAATTTCAACGAATACGAGAACTTTCAAAGCTCCCAGCTTTCACAACTGCGCACTTCGTAGGAGCTTCTCGCGGTATATCTGTACTACTACACCGTCCGTTCCACATGCGCTAATTTTCCTTCTCCGACGTAATTTAACTATTAAAGATGAATTACGTTCCTTCGGAGCGATAAAACTCATAAGAAAACCGCAACTAACGACGTTTAAAATGGAATTAAAGTCGTATTTCTGAAGTGATGTTAACTAACTATCCGAATGACGTTATCTAGTCGGGATGTAGAATAAATTCGAACTATCTGGAAAAAGAAAAATGATAATTAAAAGAGAAAAAACCGCTAACGACTCAACGTCGCTATCTCTATAAAGGATAATAATTTGGTTACATACTGGGAATGTTAACAAAGGACGCTAACCAAAAACGGCTGATGACAGCTGTCGCCTATATAATGTTTAATACTTCTCGTTTTCTTTAATGCGACGCCACTTTTATATAGTAGAATTATCATCGTTGCAATGATTTTCGATAATTATTATCGACTGATAATTTACTGTTTCTTTATCTTTAGTAAGTTTACATATGGGTGAGATAAAACATTTACTATTCATTACTATATATATATATATATGTATATATATATTAAATGATCGTGCATATACATTCGTACAATATTATAAATAGACCAGAATATTTCAAATGACGCTAGTTGATAGGACCGAGTACAAAATACATCTATAGACACATCGCCACTAGACACAAACTTACAGATAATGTAGTCGTTACATATTACAAACGTGGTAAACGTTACACCACTAGCCATATTTGTTCTTTCTCGCACAACTGCCTGCTTGCTTGTCTCGTGAAAATTCTGCGCTACTATGACACTTTTGCTTTATTATTAGGAAGCTATTAAATTTCTCGATCAGTGTCGAAATGTCAAAAACTAACGAAGGGTAGTTTGTTTAGCGATCGCACATTCCATGAGACGGATAAACCTCTATTCCAAAAATTACAATGAAAAATTCCAGTGGTTGAAAAATACTGAAAAAAAGAAGGCTCAATGAATGATTAACTTAAAAAAGAACAAGAAAAAAAGAAGGAAAAAGAAGGAAAAAAGAAGGAAAAAGAAAAAAAAGAAGGAAAAGAAGGAAAAACGAAAAAAAGAAAAAGAAGGAAAAAAGGAATCGTGAGATGTGCGGCGAAAATTTTCTCAAGTTGCTGCAACTCCATCTTCATTCATCCTCGAATAGTCTCATCCGTTGTTTTTTGTTTCCTTATTATAACTTTTAATATCTCGAAAATTGAACATTATTCTATTGGCTTCTATATGAACTTTAATACATAGATATAAACGATGTATGTATACTTTTAATCAAGCGCGCTAAACATGTCGGGCGACCATTGTCATCAGGCTACCGACAAAATGTATTTTTTCAGCTGTGCATTTTTGTTCGGACTAATAAATTTACCCTTATCATGGTTATTTATTGTGTAACAGGAAAGACTTGTATAGATTTATACAGTTTCCGGTTGTTGCATAGATTTGTTATGTAATCGCTTACATTCCGGTAAATGTTATATTGGACATTTATATAGCGCCAACTTGTTTTCCATATTAAAAATTCTCTTGTACGTGAAGATCGTGTGTAAACCTTAATTTCATCGCATTTTACTAATTTATACAAGATACAGGATTAGTTATTATTACTCGGATACTCGCCGGTAACTTGTGCCACTTTTTGAAGACGAACTAAATTTAATGCTCGACGGTTGCAAACTCCGATATAATACCGAATTTCGCTAGATGACACGCAATGCAAACTTATATACAGTTCATAGTCGAGATAACGTTATTATATCATCCGTGGAGAACGATTTTTTTTTTTTATATGCACGATTTTATTCATTTAGTAGAAGCACTTTCGATTTTACGATTAAGAACTGCTTCGTCTTTGGATCTGTCCGGTTAAATTGTACATTTTCAATCGTTTATTACGATTATCGTCTGCTATTTCGTTGTCTATCGCAATGGACTATTAAACTGCATCTTAGAACCTCGATCGTTTAATTTTTTACGACTTTATTTCTCAAGTCGATTTCCACGTTTGCCATTTATCTATCGCGATAGTCGTTAGTACGTTTAACGAATCGGACATGTTTCGTTCGGAAATCACTGAAGTAGCTGTTATTTGCGAATTCAGTACATTTCCGCAGTAAAAAATGAATAATCCGCCAACAACCTCGTCTATCTCTGATCTGTGTATATAATTTCACAGTGTTGAAACTGCGGAATTACTATCATACACCCGACATATATCAGAAGTAAACTTCGGAACGGCGTAAAAAGCAGTTCGATAATTTTAATATGCCTTCGAGTTTAATACGACTTTGTAGTAGAGGTGGCAACATTTTTATTCGGCCAATATTTATTCATACGCAATTATCGTATAGAGTAGTCGCATTTGTTTATTAATAATACGCGACTTTAACCCTTTCAGTCACGATGTCCGCTATACGGTACATAAAATTTAAATACTAACACGATTATGTATTTTCTAGTTGACCATGAAATGTCTCAATGCTAATAATACTTATATAAACACATTGAAAATCGTCTACAGTCATCTATGAAGCAGTATAATAAACACCGTGTATAAAATTATTAATTTTTTGTTAAAATATCGTGTGTGACTGAAAGGGTTAACTTTAAGGAAATGTTTCATATTTATATATGTCTGTCGTATATATAACTTCCAAACATATACGAAGTACTTCGCTCTTTGGATTATTTGCAATTTTTCGATTTGAATTTTATTCAGATTCACGAAATAATCGATGGTCGAACACAAGTTCTCTATGCAACGAATGTGCTCGCCATTTTATAGCGGAGACTTCGAAGCTTTATCGCATTTTCGACACTAAGATATTTAATCTCCTCGTTCCGAGACGTAAGCATCTAGTTGTGACGTTCATCGTTTTATTATTTATTCGATAGGCGATTTAACTTTCTTGCGAACATAACCACTTGTGTTTTTGTCCATATTTACAGACAAAACTCCTTCGCCGAGAACGTACCTGAGAAAGGAATTCAAATCGTTACATTAGAGACGAAGTTAAGATAAAAATAATCATTTAGAAAATTATTCGACTGAGTCGATGTGGTGGGTAGTGGAAACAAAATTTCGAGAGAAAAAAAAGGAGCCAGTAATAGGAGATAAACGATACAGTTAAAGGGGTGGACACAACTGGAGCGTATGTTTTATTACGAGTAATGTAAGTAAAAGCAGAACTCGCCTCGGATATATTTTTCGGTCCCTTATAAACTAGCCCACGTTAGTTTGGCAAATGAAAAATGGCGCGAATCCTGTCTAGTGGTCACATTTTACCCCTTTTTAGTTGTAAATAGCGAGACAATTTTCAACGTGACTACAATCCGCAGTATGTTTTCAGATTTCAGCTCACCAACAAGTATATAAATTTTCGTTTACGTATTAGATATATATATACTATATATAATAGCGCATAGACCTGTTGCACGATACTTTGCAAGTCGAAGGAAAAAAAATGAGGATTATCTCTATTTGAATGTACACCAGGGCTCATGTTATGGGATTCGAAAATGACATTCGTGTATCTCGTTGAAATTTCGAGTTGAATTTAATATGTACATAGAGCGCATACTGATATATATATATATATATATATATATATATATAAAAATAAAAAATAATAAACGGATACACACGCCAGGATGTACGTATTTAAATTGAATAGTTAAATATCAAACATATACACTCACGCATACATAATTATGAAAACGCGACGAGTATACATGATACGCGTATTTAACGCGTACGTATAAAAGTATTTTTATATTAACGTGATGATATAGTCAACGTACAACGTGAGCAGCATACGAACGGAACCCGATATCCATATAGATACTTGTATGAATTTTGTGTACATAGATTAACTGTTACATATATCAATAGCAAAGTAAACGCCAAAATCGTTCGAGACATTTATTACCGCTGGAGCAAGAGGTAGATTTTGAAGAGATGCAACTGTCAGATACAAGCCGGCAATTAGAAAAAGAAAAATTGTCGGCATCAATAAGAAAACTTTTGAGCTCCCTACAAAATGTAAAAACTTGAAACGCGAAAAAGATAAATTGCGAGGAAAAAATCTTTACTTTTTAGTAGACTACTCTACCCATCATGCGATAAATTTAATCCAAACTATATTAAACCAGTGTAAGAAAAATCCATCAAATTTTAACGCAATCTACGTGAAATGTAAGTAGACAATTGTTTATTTCTGATTTGTTACTTTTTTTCTTCATTTGTTTTTTTGTTCTCATTTTTGACGTTTTCTAATGTCTTTTAAAAACAAATGTTTTCGTTCTCAAATCTACGACGACGCGCATACATCTTTTGTACAGGGAAGATTTGAACGAAATAACGGATAGCCTTGCGCATGCGCAAGAAAAATAATTCGAAAACGCAAAAACTATTATTTCATAATTTCCGAACGTGTTTGTACGTATGTATTGTGAAGTGAATATACACGTATACGAGTACAGTATTTTGGAAAGACGTAGTATAACTGTAACAATAGGCCTGCTAAATGTATATAAGCCTTCGGCTCGTTCGTTTTAAACTCCCCATATACAACACGTCAATAGAAGTCTCGCTTCAAAAATTACTTATTTCTGATTTTCGTCTGTTTTTTATTCTCAGTTTTTTCGTTTTTGCTCATTTTTGATTCCGGAAGAATCGAAAAGAGAAAGCGCTTACAACTAGTAGTGGATCGATGTAAGGATATCGCGATAGCGATGGTGATATTATTTAAGATGATGTTCTCAGACATTTGTTTAGATTTTAGGTAGGATGATACGGAAACATTATAATCGGTAAATTTTAATTTAACCTTATTT
This sequence comes from Coronaproctus castanopsis, assembly GCA_032883995.1. NCBI lineage: Eukaryota > Metazoa > Arthropoda > Insecta > Hemiptera > Monophlebidae > Coronaproctus > Coronaproctus castanopsis. The sequence goes on along the minus strand of CM065052.1, from coordinate 185,426,141 downwards.
TAAAAAAATGAATCTGTAAATTAAGATTGTTATTTGCTAATGTACTTCGATGACCTCGATAATTTCCCCCTATTCTTCGCCGCTATGAAATATTTCACGACGAGGACGCGATGCGAGGCGAAGCAGCGATTAGAGAACGGGGAAAATATAAACAAAACGCAGAATTACCGATACATCGGGATACAGACGGAGCTCTAATCGTGTAAAGTCGAGAAAACCAGGATATTATAACAAAACTAATAGAAGATTTCAATGGAATTAAAGAATCTATAAAAAAAATTGTGCTAAGATAATCCGGACAAGAGAGGAGTAAACCAGATGACAGATCGCTTGGATTCGATCTAATGAGAAATATCTAGACAAAATTGAATCCCTTCCGAACAGAAGATGTGGAAAAAGGATGAAGATATATCAGGGACGAGATTCAGCCTGTGACTGCCGGAGAAACAGAGCAAACAATGGAGCACATTCTGATGGAATGTCAGAAGCGAGCTCTGAAAGCTGGTTGGAAATCAAGTTGACTGGCCAAACGGTGGATTGGCTGCAAAAGCTGGACGTTAAAATATAAATATAATTAAGTATAGATGAGTTATAATTTAAAATGTAGTTTGCTAATCTGATTAGCTTTTCTAACTGCTGTTTACTTAACTATTTAATTCATCCCTGCATAAAACCAATTAGGCCAACTTCTCCAGCAGAAATTAAAAAAATAATTAATCTAATGAATCCTCATAAATCTCCAGGCTACGATCTAATCTCAGCAAAAGGAAAGGCATAGTTTTATTAACATATATTATTAATGCTATAATTCGGCTTGAATACGTTCCGATTCAACTAAAATTTTCCCAAATTATAATTGTGAAAAAACCATCAAAGTCATCAAGTGAACTGACATCATATAGACCAATCTCGTTGTTACCAATACTCTCGAAGATGTTTGAAAAAATCATGGTCAAACGTCTAATGCCTATAGTCGAAGACAAAAAAATTATCCCGGAACACCAATTCGGTTTTAGAGCTAAACACGGTACCATCGAACAAGTACATCGCATTACTGACATGATAGAAACGTCTTTGGAACAGAAAATTCATGGACATTAGTCAAGCATTTGATAGAGTTTGGCATGAGGGCTTATTGCATAAAATCAAATGTCAATTTCCTCTTCAGGTATTCAGAATCCTTGAATCATATCTCAGTGAAAGATATTCTTTTCTGTAAAATATGGCATTGAAGAACCACAAATATATCCAATAGAAGCAGGAGTGCCTCAGGGTAGTGTGCTGGGCCCGTTGTTGTACCTCATATACACGGCTGATGCTCCTATTTTGCCTGACGTTGAAATTGCTACTTTTGCGCAGATGACACGGCTATTTTCTGTTCTGACGAGTGTCCAATAAAGGCAAATACGCGTCTACAGCTAGCGGTTGAATCGGACTGGTCTATGACATGGCGTATTAAAGTAAATGACAACAAATCGGTACACACAATTTTTACCAATCGGAGATTAAACGATAGTAATGTAATGATGAATGGAAATATTATCCCATTAAAAGACGAAGTCAAGTATTTGGGAATATGGATAAACGGTTAACGTGGAAGAAACATATCATAACGAAGCGTACTGAAATACGCATTAAAATTAATCAGTTGTACTGGCTTTTAGGGAGAAAGTCAGAACTAGCAGTTGAAAATAAGCTATTGCTCTACAACCAGATCATCAAACCTGTCTGGAAATACGGATGTCAACTATCTCGAAAAAGAGTAACATAGCGGTTATACAAAGATTGCAGAATAAATTTCTAAGAATCATTACAAATGCGCCATGATATGTGACCAATCAAACTCTGCACACAGACCTAAAGATAAATTATGTAAAAGATGAAATCGTGCAAACAGCTAAAAATCATGCCGCAAGACTGGAGTCATATCCGAATAATATGGCAGTTGCACTGTTAGATAACTCTGCAGACATTCGCAGATTAAAGAGAAAAAAATTTATGGATCTACTATAAAGTATACATTCCGTATACATATTATGAGATCCTGTCACTGGACAGGATTCTTTAACAAGCCATATGATACTGAGATATCACATTTACTTAATAGCCTACAGAGCTAGTTGTAAATTAGCAAATATTAAAAAAAAAAATAAAAAAAAAAATTATTTCCTGTATTGAATTAAAGAGTACCGACAGTAATATACTTCTAAATTCCGTTATCTCCGTCCGAAGTTCGATGCTCATTATGGCTTTCGTTGATTCGGACCGTGCGACTTCTTGTAACTTGGTTGCGGTGCATGCGTACCATCCTCTTGTACCGGCCCTCAATTTCGCTCTTCAACTTCGGAAGTTGTTATCGTTAATACTAGATTATTTAATTTCTTCGATTAGCGATTACTTTTTTATCGTTATCAAATAATACAGCAAATACTTAATTGTTCGCGTTAACTCTATATGCACGTCTGATCGCCTAGTTTGTTCCTGAATGCGATAAAAGAAATATCGTACAATAATAGGAGATCTTTTCGTTTAATACGGACATTGATTAGAGAACTAACCTTTTAGCAGCAAATACTTGTAACATGGTTCTAACGCTCTTTAATTCTCGACGAATACTTTGAAACGTGAAAGGCGACAATTTATTTTACACGGGTAGTTAAAATTATGATCGTGTATCTTATACAATAAAAGAATTAATAATCCGCAATATATTGAGGACATTGTTATCGTAAGCAGCTCTGGAAAAAAAAAACACGTATCCTATATGTAGGGACTATGGATTATTAGTCGACAAAACTAAAACTAAAATCATAACAGCGATCGAGCAAAATTCAGAAATTAGATCATTCGTACAAGTGGTGGAATTTTAAACGTCTAAAATTTTATTAATTTCCTATATCTATGCTGTGCACAGGTAGTGGGCGTAAATTTATATATTAATAATAATATTAATTTCTTTAGCATTTTTGCAGTTTATAAACCACCGTGTACGGAAATTTATAGATAATCTTCAATCCACGACGAGTGTAAATAACGAAATTATTCTTTAATTGGAGGTTTTAGTACGAAAAACAAGTTATCGAATTACTTCAATCATAATCAGGCTGATAATATTCTCCTTGAAGATCGCGTTAAATATTTTTTATCTGCGCTCCTAAAGAACCGCGTACTTTCCCGATGTCGCGCGATATCGAATTAGATTATTAGATTTTGCATCAGTTAAAAATATTACAACTACAATTCCTATTTCAATTAACAACTTTCAAGTTCATAATCAAAATTCTAATTTTGCTTCTATCGAGTGAACAAAATTCGCGCTACTTTTAAAGTATACCCGAATGACGGAAAAACAATTTCTCTCCTGTCATACCCTAATGAAGAGTTTTTAATAAACATTAAAACTATTATGTTGAAAAGTTCTTTAGACGATAACAATACTTCTACTGCTGTTATTAAGAAATTGCCGCTAAAAGTTGTAAATGAACTTACAAATATAGTAAATGTCATTTTTACATTCGGATATTATCCAAACAGTTCGATTACTTCCCAAATCAGGTAAGGATACCTCGCGTGTAAATAACTTTATTGAGCAATCACTAGATCGCACGCGGGCATTTTATATGAAATTTCGCTATATTCTTTTTTTTTTCCTAGATTTATTCTTAAATCAATTTCTTTAAGCCTTTTTGCTGACTCCAGCATCATTTTCTGAAGTTTTTCTTGAATTTTCTCTATTAAATATCGTCCGCAAAACGAAGATGATTTATGTATTTTCTATTTATATTTATTCCCCTGGCTGTAATATATATTCTATAATTTTTCTCATTATTATTTTGTTCATTTCAACCTAGCCCTTTGATTGATAATATACCTGCATCTTTCAATTAGTTGTATAGTAGATTCGGTGAATTTTCTATATATTATATACATATATCCACTTCATAAGCTCATTTACCCAGAGAAATAGCCTTTATAAATGAGGATTAATGTCTAAAAATACCATTTTGCCTTAATAATATTTTTTTCATGCGTACCTATAACATATAATATTTATGTATGTATGTAAATAGGTTGTATAAATCTTTTCTAATTCGCGGAAAGCCAATTAGGACAGACAGGTTGAAAATTATTAATTTAATTTTTCACCTCGTCGCGAATTCTCATTATGTACGGTTTCATCGAATTTTATTCGACCTGCATTTCGTTAATTAATTATACAATAACAGAACACGTTCTTTATGCGAATAATCCGATTTTGTAAAATGATCGCCTATTATCGACCTTCCGAAAAATGATCGGTAAAATTCACTTTTCTTTATGAGGCTTCCTCATGAAAAGTACTTCGTTGGCATGTATTACACACACACATGTATATATATATATATATATATATATATTGATGCTGTGTATTTAAAAGTGTTACCATTTTGAAATATTTAGTGGCTCTATAATATGAACAATGAAACCACTGTTTATACTGAACTATAATGAAATACAGATAAAAATATTATCAATAATAATAATACAAATAACAAGAATAATATTAATAATATCAAAATATCAATATTTTGTTCTACTCTATGGTAGTCGTTCGAAATATGCTTATTCGTAATTATATTTTTAACAGAATATCTATATGAGAAAAGCAGATAACGTAAGACGAACAACGTTAAAGTAAGTTAAAACCGCTAAACTTTTTTTTTATGAAAAATCAAAAAGCTTTTTTTGACTATTAAGTCATTATCAAATGATTATGAAAAATACGGACTATAAAAATATATACAAATTTATAAAAATATAAAATGTAACAAAATATTTATAGGTATATATACAATTTGGAAAAATTATCAAAGTGATAAAATAGTATTTTCAATGTTACCACATTCAACAATGAAAAATTTAAAATTTATACATCGACAATAACACATTAACAAATAAAATAAAAATAATAAAAGCATCCAAGAATATACAATTTATACATAAACAATAATACAATAGCGTGTGAAATAAAAATAAATGAAAATCGTATATACATCGATTATTTAAATATTAATTTATGACTGCCGAACGCATTTAAAAAATATTAACGTTACAATTTATAAACTAAGATTTTTGATTACTAAATCATCCTAAAAATATAAAAAAAATCCGTCTTATTAGCTCGTTTTAAATTGTACATAAATAAATCAAAGAAGAGATGTTTTAATATTTTTCGTCTACTGAAAAACTCGATAATAATCGAATGATGGAATATCGTTTAACAATTTCTAAGAAAAAGTTTCAAGTTTGTCTGGGGGTTTTCAATATTTCTTGAAAATTTGGTCAAGTGCCTTTCCATTTTATCCGTCGACATGCTTTATTCGCTTCCATAACTTTCAAAAAAGACTTAATCGCTTATCGTGAGAGTTAATTTTACGCTCGTTTTAACTTTAATACCTCTTATACAGGAACGGCCAGTTCGAACTATATTTTGGATTAAATTATGCCTGATAGTCTGTAAGTACGCCATTATTTTCTAACTAGGTAGGTGTATCATTTTTCATTTTTTAAATAGTTAATAACTTTTTTGGAACATTAACCACAATATATATATATATATATATATATATAATGTATATAAAACAAAATGATGATGATGATCATATTTATATATACATATATATGTATATGTATATATATATATATATTGGACTAACAAACATACATATATATAATACATACATGATAAGTATAGGCCAATATAAATGTTTATGTAAATACACAACAAAATATAGAAAGACGTTCGTCTGTAACTTTGAACAAAGGATTTAATAATTAAAATTTGTCGCTTCGTACTTGATAAATTTTTAAACTTTTCTCGGAAAGTTTTAGCCGGAAGAAATATGAGTAAACAAAATTTCGAGTTGCAAATTTTGCTAAATATTTTCACATTTTTTTTAAACTTGTTATCTAAATTGTGAGTTTGCCGATAGACGTTGTTTACACACTGAATACGTAAAAATTAACTGGGATGTATACTCTCCTGTCTATATTATATATATATATATGTGTGTGTGTGTGGGTGCGTGTGTGCATGGTTGCCACGGTGGCATAATTGCTAAATCGTTCAAAAGTCGGCAGTCTCGATTCTATACCAGCTCGCGCCATCAAGGTTATAAACTTCTTCATCATTACGTTACTGTTAATTATCAGGAAGCAAGTAGTTCGTCTCACTAGAGATAACATCCCTGCGTTTCATATAATTAGTACCTCAAATGCTAGCCCATCGACGTTCAGCAACGAACAATACATTTATATACATACATACATTTCTTATATATATATATATATATATATATATATATTACGACTGTCGTCGTATGTCACGCCGAAGCAAATAAAGTAAATAATTGAATGATTATTTATATTTAATTAAAAGTAAAGCGTATTATTTTTATTACTATTATTATTGTAAAAAACCTGGTTTGTGACGCGTCAGTTGCATTCATGCAATAATAATAATAAAGTAACAACGCGCGCCTCTATGATCACGGGGTCGCGTGAAATCGGTTGACATCGTAACAGTTGGTAGAGTGGGGGAGTTTCTAAAAGATGGAGGAAAGAGAGTTTTGGTTTCGGAAGAAATGAATTGAGAAAGAAGTCAGTTGAAAAAGTTGAAAATGTGAAGTTAGTTGAAAGAGTAGAAGATGTGAAGATTGTGAAAGAAGTCGAGTTCGAATTTTGAAAGAAGTGACAAGAAGTGGCCGTGAAGGAGAACGATGATAGAGAGAACTAGACGACGGAGTCACGCGCCAGGTTAGTTTATTATAACATTATAATTAATTAATGTAACAAAAATTCGTCGATCATTAAAAACAGTTTATAGATATATATATATATATATATATACTAGTGGTACTATCCACACAAATACATGTATATGTATGTAAACATATTTTACATGCAGAGCAACATAAATATTTATAATTCATACACACTACATAAAACTTTTCAACTACATAAAATGAAATTTCATCAGTAAATGGAACCAACCATTTTATGCCTTCAGTTATAGTATTAATTTTAGTAAAATCAATAGCACTCCTTTATCATGACTTTAAAATTTGTCCTATTTTACTGCTGTACTTATTTTTATATTTTTAAATTAAAAATTTAATACTCTTTATCATGTGTCATGTTTAGCAATGCATCAATTGCTTTATCTACTCATTTAAATCTTTCAGCTTTTAAATATTTATATTTTAATATTTTAAAAAGAGGTTCAACATACATATTTGTGTTGATTCCAATATGAGTTCTATAAGAATAAGCCCACTCTTTAGTACAATTTGAATGTGTTTTTCAGGTAAAGGCCAAAATCAGAAATACTGGGATCAATGTCTAAATTTTCTAACATATTACTCCATGCCAGAACAAAATCAGTTGCATCAGTTATTGCCATTATAGAAAAATAATTGTTCTTTTACCAAAGGCTTTTTATCTGTGGCATTCCATATTTTACAAAGGTTTTTTGTCCAACTTTTATATACATGCCGAGCACATAATAATTTGTGCTTAGGTTGTAGAATAACTTTGATCCAAGTATTATAAAAGCTGGGATCATCATTAAACAAAAACATTTGATACAATATAACCAATGCTATTTTTTATACTATTAAAATAAATTTCCAAAACTGTGTAATCACTTCTATTACTGAAACAAAAATTAACTGTGATCCTATTGCAAAATTCATTAATTATCATCATTGCAAATAAATGAAAATCAAATATTTGCACCATGAGTACCATCAGTGAAAATTGTGTATTTTCCATATTCCAATAGCTGGTGGTGGAATTCTGTCATTAGCACCAAACAAAAATCATTTTTCTGCAGTATATCATGACTTGTTCCTTGTTCTTTATAGTATAAAACTGGATTATATGGCATCATTTTCATTTTCTCAACTAATAATTAAATACTTAAGAAATCATTTTCATGCCATTTGGTACTGTATTCAACTCCAAATTGTCTCTTTATATCGTATATTAGAAGACCCGACCACGCATTGCTGTGGCTAAAGTTTTTGTTTTTTGTTGTATTACATTGTAGTAAACTATTCAAGGGGAGTGGTAGGAGAACATCAATCATGAAGATCATTATGCTTTTTTACATAGATGCCATTTGTAAAATCGAAAAAATTTTCATATTACAAAGTTGTTAGTAAATAACATGTGACACTTAAAATTATGAATGAGGTAGGTAGGGCAGATAGTTTTAAATCTTTAACAATAATATTTTTTAATTCGAATTATAAATACTTTTAATTTTAATTTAATTTAGCACTAATCGGTGCATAAAATTTTTGGTTAACCTGTCTTTAGCTAACATACAAATAGATTCGATGGTTTTCCTACACGTGAACATGCAACATATAGTTGTCCATGAGAAAGAGTTTTGAACAATGAATTAAGATATATATCCCATGCTAAATGCATTGTAGACACGGCCTAGCCCAAATCGGCCAGAAAAATTTTCAAAATCAAAAATTGAATTTTCAACTCGCGATTTCTAATTTTTAATAAATTTACTCAATTACATAAGTCTGTTTTCGTATAAAATTGACCCGAGACCGCTATCTATCATAGGAGCCCCAAAAAGGTCCCAAAACCACAAACACGTTTAACCCATATTTTCTCGATGCCTATTTCACCTAAAAATACGTAACTACCATCGTTAGACGCGTATTTTAATACCGCTTAATTTTTGTTTAATTCATTTTCTGAAATTCCTAATCGTTCCCGATTTATCGCGAAAAAAGTCGATTTTGAAAAAACCGCAAGGTGACCAACCCCCTTTTGAAATTTTCTGGTTCAATTTGAATTTTTTTTTCGCGGTTTTTTCGCTTTATACGATAGATCTTATATAGAAAACACAACCGTTAGAATCGTTTACAAATTTTTACGTCGCTCGCTATGCCTTGCCAAAGGTGGTAGGTCAGGAAAATTCGTAACTCGCGACCCATCGATTGTAACGAAAAACGGTTTTCTGTTTCGAATTCGTCATTTTAACATCTATCAAATCGGTTCTATAAAAATTTTTCCAAAATCGAAATTTTAATGAGTCACCCCCAAACACCCCTAAAGTATTTTTTTTGAATTTCGACGACGACTTAGTTTAAGAGGTTTTTTTACGACGATCAAATTAGGTAATAACAATTTTTTCCGTATCTCTAAACGTAAGCGATTTATAGTCGAAAATATAAACGCTGGCAGAATTTTTAAAAATCGAAAATGAAATTTTCAACTCGCGATTTCTCGTTACCTACCGGTTAATTTTAGTAACGTTTACCTAATAACGTAAATGATAGATCTCCACGTCTAATTTCTTTTAAGACCAATCCGAATCCCTTACCTATCATAGGGGCCTCAAAAAGGGCCCAAAACTCCAAAACCTTTTAACCGTAATTTTCTCGGCGAGTATTTGCTATAAAAATACGGCAATACCATAGTTAGACGCGTATTTTAATCAAGCGTAACTTTCGTTTAGACGATTTTTACAAATTTCAAATCGTTCCTGAATTATTGCGAAAAAAACGAATTTTTGAAAAAATCGAAAGGTTCTTGAAATTTTTGGGTTCGGTTTGAAATTTTTTTTTGCGTTTTTTTTTTCGCTTTATACGATAGATCTTATATAGAAAACACATATTCAACCGTTAGAATCGTTTAAAAATTTTTACTACCCACGCTACGCCCTGCCAAATGTGGCAAGTCGGCAATTTTGAAAAATTCGTAACTCAAAACCTATCGATCGTATTTGAAAACGGTTTTTTGCTTTGAACTTATCATGCCGTTATCTATGAAATCGGTTCTTACGAAATTTTACAAAAATCTAAATTTGAAAATGTGCCCCCCCAAAAAAACCCCATTGCTACTATAAATTGAGATGTAAGCTATCCTATCTTTCAAGTTGGATCAAACTGCGCACGGTGTGCAAATTTGATTAAAATCGGCTAAGTAGTTTAAGAGTCCATTGAGGACAAACATTGTGACACGAGATTTATATATATTAAGAAGAAGATATATATATGTATGTGTATATATTTTTATCTTATGTGTATGCGAAATGTATGTAAAAAAAAAAATTAAATATTACTGTTATTATTAATACGTTTATTTACATTCCTGTACGTAATAATAATGAACAATAATATATTTGCATATTTAAATATTTTCTGTTTACAAAAAAGTAAAGTTACCATTCAATAGAATTTTCTGTACCGAATATATCAACGATTCTTTCCAGAAAAAATTAATATGAAATATAATCTTATAAAATATTATTTAAATTACGCCTTATTATAAGATTGCAGGAAAAATTTTTAATACAAAAAACCTGCTCATTAAAAATAACAGAGTGCGTACACTCTTACCGTATCAACAATATACTTAAAAATATCTTAGCTTATTTATTAATACTAGAACTAGAATTTATAGCTGGCTTACTATAGAAGGATGTGTTTTATACGCCTATGCTTATATCTTTTATACCTGTGTCGTAAAGCTTGGTAATCGTAATTCCCTATAGAATTTACCATTGGAATGTCGGAATATCTACAATCGGCAAAAAATTTTTTCGTTTTATCCGTAATCATTTCCTGTACGTAAGGGAATTTTAACGCATCATGGAGAGATTTTATTGAAGTAAATCGAGGTTTATTCAAAATTATTCGAAGGCAATGGTTTTGCACTCTTTGCACGTGGTTTATATTACTACTACTAGTATAAGACCACACTGGGCAGGCATAGAGTAGCTTTGGTAAAATTACCTTTTTGTATAATAAAAATTTGTTTTGCGTTGAAAGCGCAGATCTTTTATTAAATATAGGAAATAGACAACCCATTTTCCGTATTGTTCTACTTACACAATCATTAATATGTTTTGTAAATGTGAGTTTTCTGTCTATGATGACGCCTAAATGCTTCACATGTTCCTTCCAGTCAAGTTCAACGTTTTTTATTTTAACGAAATGATTTAATGAAGGCCTACGTCTGGTAAAAATTATTGACTCTGTTTTTTCATCGTTAACTTTTATTTTCCATTTATGGTAGAATTTAGACATGACATCAATTGCTTTAGTTAATCTATTACTTATAGTGTCTATTCTATAAGAAGATACCATTAGAGAGGTGTCATCAGCATAGAGATTTATATCTACTCCTGGGATTGTCGGTAAATCATTAATATATACAATAAAAAGGAATGGGCCTAAGATACTGCCTTGAGGCACCCCAGCTTTAACGTACCTTATGTCAGAGTTATGGTTTTTCAGTTTCACATAGAATTTTCTATTCATCAAATAAGATTTAATAGTAAAAACAAGATATGGAGGGAAATTATATTTAATTAATTTATATGATTCCATCATGCCATGTTGTGTCAAACGCTTTTTCTATGTCCATCAAGACAACACCCGAATGTTTATTCTGGTTAAAGTTATCAGTAACTTTGTCACAAACATTGGCCAGCTGGATTGTCGTACTTAGTTTTGGTCTAAAACCGTATTGCGAGTCAGCTATGATGGATTCTCTGTCACTAAATGCCCTCAATCTTACTAGTATTATTTTTTCAAAAACCTTACTTATATTACTGAGTGAACTCACAGGTCTAACATTTTGAACCGAAGATGAATCTTTCCCAGCTTTTGCCAAAGGTACCGTTACCGATACTCTCCACGACACAGGATAATAGCATAGGCGTAAACATGAGTTAAATAGAACCTCCAAGGCGACTATTGCTTTTGTTGGTAGATTTTTGATCATTTTTATGCTAATTTGATCGTGACCAACTGAATTTTTCATCCTGAGAGTGGAGATAAGGCGTTTAACCTCTTTAGGTGTTGTAAGATCTACGAGTGAAATCACTGCAGGAGTGTCAAGTGAGTAATTGTTTATCGTCTGCTTCACCTTACGTTCATGATACCGGGTTGACATCAACACATTTTGACTGTGAACAGTACTAAAATGCTCAACTAAAATTTCCGCTTTGTCTTCAACGGAATAGGCTATCCTACCCAAATTTATTGGGTCTTTAATAGGCGGTAATTCGGTTTGGCCTCTACAGAAGTATTTATTAACTCTCCATAAACTATTATCAATTGGAGAGAGGTTTTTGAGGAATTTATCATACTGTAAATTTCTTTCATTTATTAACTTTGTTTTAACTACCTTATTTAATTTGTTATACAGCTTCTTATACTTGAACTTATGTAGATCATTAGATCTTTGATAACATTTACGAACGTAGTTTTTAAGTTTAATAATAATTTTTATATCTTTTGAGATCGAATTCACTTTCTCCTTTGTAACAACCCGCGGAATGGCACTGCGCGCAGCTTGCATTATGACGGAATTTAAATGTAGAATGTATTTATCTATAGATTGCGGATTAAGTAAAGTTTTTGGTATATTAATATTTTTCTGAATGTGTTCTTTAAATATGTTCCAGTTTGCTCTGGAATAATTGAAAGATTTAGTTAATTTATTGTACTTACTACATATAGTAAACATTATCGGATTATGATCCGATGATAGTTCACTTAAAGATAAAGGGTTACTTAATTGAGAGTAGTTCTTGGCAATGACAATATCAATGATGCTAGGCAAAGAAGTTGAATTCCCGGGGAAAAATGTAGGCTCTGATGGTGTTTTTATCTGAAAGTTTAGTCTGTTGCACATGCTTAGGAGTATGTTCCCTGCTCTGTTAGCATTATGACAATTCCAAACTCTATTCTTTGCATTTAAATCTCCAATTACTAAGACATGTGTTGATGTATTTAATAAGGATCTGATATCACTTTCGAGACTAGTAGGTTTTATCGGCGGTCGGTATGCTGTAAAGATAACTAATGATTCGTTTCCTAGCTGAAATTTCGCTCCCACAGCTTGTACCTGACTGGTATGCGGTATAGACAGGGGGGGTGTAGTGTAAACTGTTGTGAACTATTAAGGCTACTCCTCCCATTTTGTTTGTTAAATCATTTCGGAGTATTTTATAGTTAGATAATTTAAAATTAAAATTTCCATCAATTTTTGTTTCCGAGAGACCAGCAATGTGTATGTTATTGCTCAGCATAAACTGTTCTAGTTCTAATATTTTATTTCTAACAGAGTTAGCATTCCAGGCAATTACATGCACTCCTTCTTCACACATATACAGATATACACATTTATATGAACGTGTCGGTTACACATTCGATAATTATGGTAATTACGGTAACTATATCAGTATCACGATTTGACTTTAGTTTTGATATAATACTTTTGATGCATCGTAATATGTTGCTAATACCTAGTGATTTAAATGCTGTTATAATATACGATAAGTCACTATTACTCTCGCTATCACGATTGCTTTCTATACATATATTACTATTTAGAGCCTGTGCATAAGTACGTGTCGTTTTATTAACATTTGTTTTTCTTAAATTATTATTATTATTATTATTATTATTATTATTATTATTATCATTAATATGATTATTTCTAAAATGATTGTTATTTCTATTATTTCTATAGTCGTGATCACTATTACTAGTGCGATTATTATTAACGTTATTTACGGTATTCTTATTTAGTATATTATTCGATACGGTTTGGAGAACTCGGTTATAAACCGGACAACTTTTCGAGTTAGCTGTGTGCTCATTTGCACAGTTAGCACATTTTACCTGATTATTTTCGCCGCACTCTTTAATAGAATGCTCGCCACCACATTTTAAACATTTTATTTTTTTGAAACAATTATAAGATACGTGCCCATAAGCCTGGCACCGAAAACATTGTATAATTTTATTACTGAGTTTAAATTTTTCCCAGGATACTATACAATAACAAAGTTGTTTGATATTTACAATATCTTTAATATTTGTGTTCGCTGGGAATATAACATTAAAAATAGGTAGTTTAATTATCTGATTTTCAGAATTTTTTTTGGTAAATTGTTTAATATCATCGATCTTAATTTTAGATTCGATTTCTTTTCTAATTTCATTTAATGTAACGTTAATAGGTATTCCTTTTAAAACCATTTTTATTGGTTTTCTATGTTTGGGGGTATGCGTATAATGCTCTATTCCCATTTTAGCCAAGTTATTCATTACATTGTCATAATCTTCAATACTACTAGTATATAAGACGTACGAATTACCATTAGTTTTAATTTTTACGTTAAATTTTAGATTTTTATGAATTTTATTAACAAATGTATTGTGGCTTTCATTCAATGTGTCCCGAAGTATTATGGGAGGTATAGTAATTCTACGATTTAGGTTACTAATATTATTTTTATTATTATTATTACGACTATTATTACTAATATTATTACTATTAAATACTACCTTAGAACTACAATTACCGGTAGATGTCCTGCTGTGCATAACCGCATTAATTTCTTCTGTTAACTGTGTTACGTCGGTACGATATTCAATTCCATCGTTATTTATATTGTGTGCTTGTTGAAACGGTGCATATCGATTATTGGTTTCGATAATCGTATCATTTTCTCTTTTTTTCTTTTTTGGAGAACTACCTCCTTTCTTTTTTCCTGGTTGCCATCCATTCTTATCAAAATCATCGTCAGAATCCCCAACAGACTCGAAAGCTGACGTTAGGCTTCGACGAATAGCCATATTATTAAATTTTGTTGGGGAGGAAGAGGGGGTCTCTACCGTCTCCATCTCCTCCTGTAATTGTGAAGCAGCTTGTTCTTCGCACTGCTTTGTCCCACCACGATCGCGCGGCGGGGTACGATACATATTATAAAACTATTAAAATAAGAACGCATAAAACACGATATTCGACGAAATCGGTTTTACTTCCTTACGTATATATGTATACATTGGCGTATCATAGGAAACAATTTATGCGAGGTTTACAAAACAACGAAGTCTGTACGCGATAAGCCTAATAGGGGCCTCATATTATATATATATATATATATATATATATATATATATATATATATAAAAAATATATATATATATATATATATATATATATATATATATATATATATATAATATATATATATATTATATATATATATATATATATATATATATAATATATATATATGTATATGTATAAATATATGGGTATCTGTTGCAAACGGTTAAAAATACTATTAAGTTCTACGCTGGATTACTTATTTTCAGATAGATTTTACTTTAGCATAATTGACGTGTTTTGTCTTGAAATTTTCTTTATTACTTGTTTCCCACGTACTTTACCCTTTGATTACATCTTGCAGTAATTTCCGGTAGATTTTTCCGTTGGTGAAATTTGATGTTTATATTTTCCATTGTTAGAAATATTATTTTTCCCGCGTTTCAAATTATTCTATAATTTTTCCCCGTTTGATTTGTAAGTTGTGTCCGTGTTTTAGATTCAAAAAGCCATCATTGAAGACTCAGCACATCTAAGTTATATCTTTGTAATCTTAAAACTAGATCTCTCACCTAAGACGTAAAATGCTGTCAGATAAATCTGCAGAAAGCAGCCGGTAAACAGCTTGAAGAATGCCATCATTGAAGACTCAGCACATCTAAGTTATATCTTTGTAATCTTAAAACTAGATCTCTCACCTAAGACGTAAAATGCTGTCAGATAAATCTGCAGAAAGCAGCCGGTAAACAGCTTGAAGAGTGGTCCTCTATTTTACTAAATAGCTAAAAACTCGAATAATATATCCTAACTTCCGGCTCATACCTTCAGTGAAAGGAAAAGTGCTAAGAATGTCCCCGTCAGTTCAGCACCTGTGCAAAAAATTAAGATTATAAATATAAATATTCGTTGCGTTACATGCAGTATCCATAAACTTTATTAAACAAGTATACTGCATAATAGTCGCATTGAAAAAGAAATCAATGCGACCGAATTAAGATATCAGTATCATATTGATGTGCAAAATACTGAATACAAAAATTGGACGTAAGTTACAGGAATTAAAGTGTGGGAGAATGGAAAATATCGAGAAATTGAAGAACTCCCGGCCAAACGTAACGCTTCCAATGTACATTAAACAAGAAGAAAGTCAAAGGATTAACTGAAGATTAATATTTCACGAAAATGGGAATATTTTTCAAAAGAAAAATACGAGATTCCTCGTCTAACAGAAAAAATATGTCTAACAAACCGCATCAAAGAACAGTTGGACCCGACTAAATATAGAAAAAAAATTTTGAATTCACTTCAAATATTTGATTAACTGTTTTAATTCATTACTATTACAGCCACTTTATCAGCTTTCCAGATCATATTTTTTATGTTACTAAATATGCCTCTGGATACACTTATTATCGCGCAATAGATCTTATTCCCCTCATCTTAAACTTCCTTAGAATAATTCTCAGGCAAAAATTTATGTAAAACGATATGTTTACTTAACGTACAAGCCCAAAGGTGTCCATATGTAAATCGTTGACTTTACTGCCATTTCACTGATTACTACGTACGTTGACTTATAGGGACTATTCGAAAATATTGGATTCAACTGAAAAATCAAAACACTATCAAATTATAAATTTATAAAGTGAGAATATGGAATACGAGGAGAAAATCCAATTTAAAAAAAATGTACGACGGGGTTGCATATTATCATCGTTACTTTTCGATATATATATATATATATATATTAACGACGATACTAACATATGACAAACATGTCGTCTTAAGTATTACCTGTCAAACAGCACCAGTATATGTCATCTTTGCCATGTTTGTTTTGTCAAACATTGTGACCAACTCATTGTATGCGTTCGAAATGGGCTAGCATTTAATTCACCGGCTACATACAACGTAGGTGCACGTTTATGATGTTATATGAAATGGAGTGTCGTTGGTTTCTTATAATAATTAAGAATCATACAATGACGAACAACTATATGTTGCAATCTGGGATCCAACCCTGATGGTCAGGTAGAGATTCAAGCTTTTTAGGGACCGTATCATGTTCCTCAAACTCGCGGAAACCATAGTCTTAACCTGTCATGACATTAATAAATTACAAGAAATTTTTCAATCGAATTAACCGGAACAAAGATATATATATATATATATATATATATATATATATATATATATATATATATAAATTTCTTGGTTTTTATTTTATTTATTTTATTTTTTTTTTTAATTTTAAGCAGACTCCGTTTTTCATTAATGAAAAATAAATTAAAATATACCGTCAAAGGGAGAACGTTATAGACGAAGGAATTATTTAAACGAACGATTTATTCAAATTTCCAGGTTAAATCTTTTTTTTTGTTCCATCTTTTTCATTACTCACTTCTTTGTTAACTCACAACGACGTTAAGCCGTTCACCAATTAATTTTCATTTTTAACGTCTTCTCTTTAAAATGAAATAAAAATTACGGAATAAATTAATAGATAAAAAAATTTTGCAAAGATTTCGCTATTCAGCGTAATAAGATATTCGCGCTACAAGCTAAAAGTTAAATTAATTTACTTTAAAAACCAAAATTACTACGGGTGCTTTATTTAAATCAGAATTGATTAATTTTAGATTGATATTTTTAATTATAATATTTCTTATAAGGAATTGTTAGCATATAATTATTTTAAAATTAAAACATTTAGTTTAAGAATTTCTTTATCTGTATATAATTAATACAATTAATATACTGCATTATTCTATTTCAAAGATAAAGAACAATACAGCGATGAAATAGTTTATTTTATATTAATTAAATGAAATAATAAAAACTATTATATATTTATTAATTATTAACGAATCGGTTATATAAAGATAATAATTTACTTGAATATAAAAACTAACCCGATTTGTAGTGTAACTCACCAACCATGTTTTCTTCTTTGGTTATTCTGATAACCGACTTGACTGAAACCTGATTCACAACTGCACTACTGAACTGAAGTAACTAAACTAAATTGAACTAAGAATGAACAACCAACCACTTTTTAACATTTTTCTTGAGCCTTTTTAAACAAAAATTCCTCTACACTTCATTATTAACTAAAATTTACCGGTTCTTCTCGATTCACTGGATAAATTAATTTTACTGGCCGTATTTTTATTAACTAAAATTAACTGGTCAAACTAATTTACTGTTTTTTTTTTGTTTTATTAACTAAAATTAATTTTACTGGTTGTATTTTTAATAACTAAAATTAACTATTATTACTGTATAATAATAGTTTGTCCACTACAAATCCAGTCTGGTTTTACCATAATAATAAAAATATATTTTACTTTAATTAAACAAATAATTATATATATATTTTTTTTATATTGATTAAACTAAATATTATTTTTCATTTCCCAATTTAATCAATTTAAATTATGATGACGTGAACGTACGACGATTGTCGTATTATATATATATATATATATATATATATATATATATATATATATATATATATATATATATATATATATATATAACATATATATGGGGCTGAATGCTGGTCTACGACTGCAAAAATGGAACAAAAGCTCTCGGCCACACACGCTCTGACCATGTCAAAAATGATGACATAAGGAAGCGTATAGGCGTTGCACCTATACAGACGAAGTCGCAAGCGCGTCTCCGATGGTATATGGTCATATCGTGAGGAGAGCTGTTAGCAACACAGTAAAGATGTTAATGGAGTACGACCCCGGAGGAATGTGGCCACGAGGCCGACCAAGAATACGATGGATAGACTCTGTTAACAACGACATGTTGGAAGTTGGTGCCAATATAGAGGATGTCAAGAATCGTAAGAAATGGAGAAGAACGTGCTATCAAGCGAACTCCTTAACGAGAAGACGCTAAGAAATAATAATAATAATATATATATATATATATTTTACTCTTTAACTGCACACTTGAAAAAGTTATAAGAGAATGGAGAAAAGCTATGAGTGATGAAAAAATCACTGGGAATATTAGATTAGGATACAAGAAGGACAATTTACTAATAGACTGTTTAGCTTTTGCAGATGATCTGGCAATAATAGTAGAATCTACAGAGACAGCAAAGCGGCAGATAGAATTATTAAAAGAACAAGCGGATAAAGCTGGTCTACAAATTTCCTTCGAAAAAACCAAATTTATAACAAATATTACAGCCGCTCCCGATAAAATAAAAACGAAGTTTGGTCAAGTGTTAAGAGTTAATAAATTCAAATATCTGGGAGAATTATAAGTTAACATAATATATATATACATGTATATATTATAACGTTCTTATGGGGCCCTGCTTCCGTCGTTAGTCGTCACTTTATGATATATCTACTCTGAGATAGATTCCGTGGGTTGACGACAATTCACGAGGAAATGGGACCCGAAATTAAATCGTGGTCGCCCGTGTCAACTCTAGGCTGCTAGCAGAACACACAGCCAGTGACACATTTATATATAAAATAAATGTTAATTACACAGCAATAAAATTTAACAAATATATATTACCATGCATTTAAATACGGACAATATCAATTTAAAAATAAAAAAAATTAATGATTTTATAATATCGGTCAGCACACAAATAATTCACAGACATATATTACATTTAATACGCAACATAAAAAAAAAATATAAATTATATAGAAATAAAACATAAGACCTGTGGTACCACAGTTGCTGCCATCGTTGTTGCCGGATGCTGATATATTTTCAATCGTAATTCGAATTTCGTAACGTGTTCCCGATGTCCGTTCGTAAGATGAACAATAATGATCAACTATTTATTTTTAGTTGATCATTAAAATACCGTCAATTCTAATCGGCTTATTATTTATTTTCTTTTACAAATTTTGCAATTTATTCCGTATGATATCGAATTGATATTGATACGTAACGACTAGAATTTAAATGTTTTTATACTATAATAATAATAATCCTACGTAACCGTTTAGATATGTGGTTACGATACTAGACGACTGTTACGATAGATTTGACCGATATAATAATACGAAGACTCGACCGATATCTAATACGAAGATATACCGACTGTCTTTCCAAAAATACTATATCTATCTATCGTTTCTTCACACACACACACACCAACACGCGATCACCGGCTGTTAGCTCTACTAGCCGTTATTCCCCGGGTTTTCCCTTAACGGATCCGACATTGTTCATTTTATAAAGTAAATTGTGTTTATTTCCCATGTTTCTGTTTATTTTCCTTATTTTTCTGACTTCCCGATGTAACCTTATCAGTTTTGACGATCTAAGACTCTTTCGATGGTAATACCTTTATACTACTTTATTATGTAATGCTAAATTAATTATTCCGACATCTTTTCTATTATATTCATTTTATTCGATATTTCCTAAGGTACCACCATCATCTTAAATCGCCATAAATCTCCCCCTTTTTGTGAATTGATTTTGGATGGTAAAATTTTTGCAAAATCAATTCATGAAAATATCTACGAAAGGTTACATGAAAGTTAATAAGAATTCAAAGGGTAGATTACGTCACACGCGCGTTCCAGGATGACTCGGAACCAGCAGTCCGAATACGTAACGTAACATCGGTATTACATTACACACACAACCACTCGCTCATTGAAACGTTGACGCGATAAGAACTCGTACCGGTTTGATTACCGTATATGTATCTTAGTGTGTGTATGTACGATTAACGACCTTTAATTTACCTGTTTTCTTTATCCCTTTTCGTTCAAAGCTAATCATCATCATCATTATTACTAGGATAGTATTTGTTCTTACGGATATTTATCTTCGAATACGTACGTTTAATACACTATCGGATCAGTTAAGCAATTTTGACGGTGGAATGTTTATCAGTTCAGGCATGACCTATATTCAAATGACATTGACTGTGTTATCTATTTTATTCATTTTAACGTAATTCTATCTTCGCCATTGAATTTCTGTTACTACCACTCTCAAAATTGACTTATATTTATATGTCGTTTACTGTGTATGTGTGCAGGGTAACGACCTTTATTATATTCTATGCGTCTTTAAGTTATTAAGACAATACTTACTATTATTATTATTATTATTATGATTTTATTTCTATTTATTTACAATGTTTAAACGATATATTTTTGAATAAACCTAACGATAAATATTATATGCTACTACGTATTTACAAACGATTTATTTCCGAAAATATTTATACACATATACACATCCTATACTACGATATATATATTTTATATTTTATTATTATTGTTAGTATTATTATTAATTTTTTATTTTATTTTATATATAAATTTTTTTTTTTTTTTTAATATATATTTTTTCTGTAACCTTCGAATGCTTCATAAAAATAAGAAAAAGCAGTTTTAAAATCTTTCTCATCCGCTATATGCAATACATCAGACTGAAGATCTAATGTGGACTGTAATTTCAGTGGACAATAACTAGCATTGGCAGTTGTTCTAGCTGAAGTTAACGATGCTCTAGCTTTTGATAAGTTACCCAAAGCGTGATACGTTTTACTTTCCAATAACAAAATTTCAACTAACAAAATTTTTATCGTCTATTTTCTTCAGTTCTTTTAATATCTTAGAACAAAAATTCAAAGAATCCATAAACATTCCGGAATCGAAATATATCAATACTAATCTGGCTTCCAACGACTGTCTTAAAAATGTTCCACTTTCTTCCCTTGTCCACTCTATACATACTTACTTCTAACTTCTGTTTTCTAGATTTCAGCTGACTTTTCCATTCTTTTAATTCTCTACTATAAGCTTCTTCTTGATGTTTTAATTTCGTCGTTTCGTGCTCCACTAACAGTTTACGTTTTTCATTTTGAAGTTGTTCCAGTTCTTTAATAGCCGTTTCAGACGCAATATGTAACTCTTCTAATTGATGCTGATGTTTAAGCTCAAATCGTAAAGTCTCCGCTTTATAATGTTTCTTTTCGTTGTCTTGAAACTTTTTAAATTTACTACGTTCCATTTCAGGATCAAGATTCTTGGCCATGTTTATTCGCATAGATTCACGGAACATCATTTCCCTCGCCTTCATTTCCGATTGAATTCGCTTCAGCAAAGCTCTTTTTTCGATTACTTGACGTTTTAAAAATTCCTTTTCTCTCTTCACGTTCATTCGTTTCATTTGTTCCAATTCTTTTTCGCGTCTTACTAATATCTGATGTCTTTGTGAGAAGAAAGCATCTTTTAATAATCTCTTAGATAATTGGTGTTTTTCGTGAATCTGTTTTTCCTCTAGTTCCCATTCGGAAGATTCGCGCATTCTCATAATCTGTTGCTTTTGCTGTAAAATTTGTCTTTCCATTAACGCTATTTTTTTTCGATGGGAATCACTTTGCCGTCTTAATAAACTTTCGTGATTCTCATTTAATTTCTCCACGAATAATTTCTCTTTTTCTTCGTGATCTCGTTCCAGTTTCTCTTTACGTTCTTTAAATATAGTTTTCCGTTTATCCTTCGGCATCAAATCAATTTCCTGCTTCAAAACTCGTAATTCTTGTTTTTGACTTTCTCTGAACTCCTTCAATTCTCTTTCCTTTTCCATCCTAATTCGTTTCGAGGATAATCTTAATTCGGCTTCTTGCTGCGTTTCTAGTCGTTCGATTTGTTGTCCTTGATGTTTTATCATCGCATCCAAATCATTTTCATACAGTCGATGTAACGAAGTTAGTTCTTGTTCAAATTTCTTATCCTGTTGATCTTTTGCCAGTTGAGTTTTAAAAGCTAAATCTTGAAATTGTTTTTGTTCCTGCTTTTGCATACACAGTTCTATTTCCATACCAATTCCTGATTCCACATCCAAAAACATATCTATTAATGATTTAACAAGTTTTGCAACTTTTGCTTTACATAACTGTCCTAAAAATGGTCGAACACCTTTTATTAAATCAGCTAAATCTTTAGCCTTACCTTGTTTCTTAAGCGTTTCTCCAACTTCGAGTATTTTATTTAATTTCAATTTGGATTTAAATTTTGATTTCCATCTGGGTTTTAGTTTTAATGCTAATTTATAATTATTGAGCCATGACATACAAAATTTTTCATTATTAATTATTGCTTTATTAATATCTTTAACCTTTTCATTTTTTACATAACTATTATTTAATTTTGAACGGTATACCCAAATTTTATAACTATGCACATATCCAAAATTTTTGATACCCAATTTATTTCTATCTGTTATTGAATAGCATACCTGGTCCCTTTTCTCATATGCGTATTCAATATTTTTATTATTTAATTTTACTTTATTTGATTTTGAACAGTGTACCCAACTTTTATGGCCATACACATATCCAAAATTTTTGATACCCAATTTATTTCTATCTGTTATTGAATAGCATACCTGGTCCCTTTTCTCATATGCGTATTCAATATTTTTATTATTTAATTTTACTTTATTTGATTTTGAACAGTGTACCCAACTTTTATGGCCATACACATATCCAAAATTTTTGATACCCAATTTATTTCTATCTGTTATTGAATAGCATACCTGGTCCCTTTTCTCATATGCGTATCCAATATTTTTATTATTTAACTTTAATTTATTTGATTTTGAACAGTGTACCCAACTTTTATGGCCATACACATATCCAAAATCTTTATTATTTAATTTATTTCTATCTGTTTTTGAATAGCATACCTGGTCCCTTTTCTCATATGCGTATCCAATATTTTTATTATTTATTATATTATTTATATTATTCTCATTTTCTTTAAGTTTATTATTAGAATTGTTTTCATTTTCTTTAAGTTTATTATTAAAGATATTATTAATACTATTCTCATATTCTTTAAATTTATTATTAATATTATTATTAATATTATTTTCATATTCTTTAAATTTATTATTAAAGGTACTATTAAGATTATTCTGATTATTCTGGAGATCTTGCATCATGTGCATTATTTTCGTTAATAACTCATCGTTATTGGTTTCCTTATTAGTTTTAATTTGAGCCTTTGGAGTACTTGCTATTGACGCACTCTCTACCACTGTCGTGTTGCCTAGTCCCGAGTCATCCTGAGACGCTCGGCGGCTATCACTTCTAAGGACAATTTTTTCCCTTTTTTCAGCCATATCCGAATATTGCGTGGAACCTGATCCCGTCGTGAGGTCGACAATTTATAACGTTCTTATGGGGCCCTGCTTCCGTCGTTAGTCGTCACTTTATGATATATCTACTCTGAGATAGATTCCGTGGGTTGACGACAATTCACGAGGAAATGGGACCCGAAATTAAATCGTGGTCGCCCGTGTCAACTCTAGGCTGCTAGCAGAACACACAGCCAGTGACACATTTATATATAAAATAAATGTTAATTACACAGCAATAAAATTTAACAAATATATATTACCATGCATTTAAATACGGACAATATCAATTTAAAAATAAAAAAAATTAATGATTTTATAATATCGGTCAGCACACAAATAATTCACAGACATATATTACATTTAATACGCAACATAAAAAAAAAATATAAATTATATAGAAATAAAACATAAGACCTGTGGTACCACAGTTGCTGCCATCGTTGTTGCCGGATGCTGATATATTTTCAATCGTAATTCGAATTTCGTAACGTGTTCCCGATGTCCGTTCGTAAGATGAACAATAATGATCAACTATTTATTTTTAGTTGATCATTAAAATACCGTCAATTCTAATCGGCTTATTATTTATTTTCTTTTACAAATTTTGCAATTTATTCCGTATGATATCGAATTGATATTGATACGTAACGACTAGAATTTAAATGTTTTTATACTATAATAATAATAATCCTACGTAACCGTTTAGATATGTGGTTACGATACTAGACGACTGTTACGATAGATTTGACCGATATAATAATACGAAGACTCGACCGATATCTAATACGAAGATATACCGACTGTCTTTCCAAAAATACTATATCTATCTATCGTTTCTTCACACACACACACACCAACACGCGATCACCGGCTGTTAGCTCTACTAGCCGTTATTCCCCGGGTTTTCCCTTAACGGATCCGACATTGTTCATTTTATAAAGTAAATTGTGTTTATTTCCCATGTTTCTGTTTATTTTCCTTATTTTTCTGACTTCCCGATGTAACCTTATCAGTTTTGACGATCTAAGACTCTTTCGATGGTAATACCTTTATACTACTTTATTATGTAATGCTAAATTAATTATTCCGACATCTTTTCTATTATATTCATTTTATTCGATATTTCCTAAGGTACCACCATCATCTTAAATCGCCATAATATAGAACAAAGGTATTTCCATTGTAAGAGATTTAGATCGTCAAAATAGATAAAGTTAGATCGTAAAGCTATAATAACTAGGCTAATGAAAGCAATAACCTCGGTAATAATAAAGTTAAAATACGAATAATAGCAGGTTATTAAGGGAAATTCGGGAAGATTAACGGCGTGTAGAGCCAACAACGTACGATCGCGTGATTATCCATATATGTATCTATATATGTATCTATATACGTTTTCGCTTTAAGACTCGTGGTTACTTTTAATTTCGAACGAGATATCGTAACGGCCGGTCGGAATATCTAGTCCTTCGAACCGCTCGTACGTGACGAGAACGTTACAAATAATGTTGAAAGATCGCTTCTCGTTTATATTCTAATATTGGAAATAAGTTCTTCGGAGCGAATAAGACTGTATCCGGATTAAAATTGAAAAATAAATTTTAATTTTAAATACGTATCGGATCACAAAAAGTGAGATACTGCAAAGTACGTAGTTACAACGACCACGTACGAGTTGGATATATCTTCACCATTCGGAAACAGCCGTCGGCAAAATCTGTGGTACCATAAGGACGTACGTTTTTTTTTTTTGTTAAATTTTATTGTGTGTGTTTAATTTATATGTATAAACAATCTCTATTTATTTGTGTGAATAATTTGTCTTACGTCGTAATATTTTCCTATATAAGTATCTGTTTAGAATGGCTTTTTTTTTAATATTTTAAATGTGCAATAATAATAATTAAAATAAATCGTAATTGAATTAAAACAAATTCTAGTCATTAAATCATAGTGTCACCGGCTGCTGGTCCTACACGTAGAGATTTAGGTTACGCAAAAACTCAATCTCGTAAGTTAATCTCCTAAAAATTTCCGGCACATAAAAAAAAAAGGAGTATAAAAAACGAAATGCACTGGCGACCGCGTTAACTTTGTTCTTTTTTATTTATCTCATTACGTTCCTGTCAGAGTCCCATAAACACTCGGGTCCAACCTACAGGAGGAAGCGTAGTAGCGGAATGTCCCTGTACCCAATAACTTGGCGATCCACGAGGGTAAAAAACATTATAACTTAGCGTCTACGACGGGATAAATCTTATAATTTGGCGATCCACGAACTACGGATCAAAACTTTATTATATATATAAGCCGACGGGCATAGGGGGTTCAGTACGGCGGCTTTCCGTCTAATTGCCGAAGTTAAGCAACGGTACTTGGATGGGTGACCGCCGGCTCAGTGTGTTGTGTGTTGTTGGTATCTCCCAACTTGCCTGGCCCGCAAGGGAGATTAGGCTATTTCTCTTCAAATTATTGATTGGGGAGACCTACGTCCAGTAGTGGACCGATATAGGTTAAAAAAAAAAATATATATATATATATAGGGCTATCCAGATAAGACGGACGACTTTGTAGTTTTTTGAATACTCCAAAAATATTCGACCGAAATTATTGAATGAAATTTTATTTAAAAATACGAGAGATTAGCTTACAATCGTTTATGGAACAAAATATCGTTCAGAGGACCGTCATTTTCAACGATACGTTCATTCGGTCTTTTTACAAAATTTTCAAAGAATTTTTCGAGCGTAGGTCGCTGAATTTTTGAAACTTCTTCAATAAATCCGAGTTTCCAGGTCTTCCAGTAAACGCGAATCTTAAGGTATCGCAGCAATTGCGCAACTTTGAATTTTTTTCGAAACTTTTTTTGCACTGTCTTCAGGCTCCTTATCACTATAGGATGTCATGATAACTGCAACTGGACGAAAACAAATCTAACGCGGAGCACGTGGTTTGCGCTGTTCAAATAATAAAGCCATTCGTCTTCTCTGGGTCACCCTACATAATGTATATGTATATATATATATATATATATATATATATATATATATATATATATATATATATATATATATAATATATATACATCTATATAATATATTTGTACTTATAATTTTATTTTTCTAAAGACACAGTCTTCTGGGTGCAAATTTCAATTCCATTCATCCATTTCCGTTCATTTTCTTCATCTAAGAATGTTTATTCTATTCATCCATTCCAATTCCCCTATAAACGTGCATCCTTTCCTACGAATTAATTTTTTCTTCAATTATGTTCGCTATAAATGGATAGTTGTCTTATTGTACGAATTCGTAATTTCTCAAATCTTATTTTAAGTGTACTTGAAGTGTTCTTCTCTTCGTGCCTATTTAACGAAGCGTTCTTTTCTATTCACCTTCGCCATTGTTTTTGGTTTACTTTGATTTAGCGCGTAAGCGTACCAGCAAATTTAATTGTTATTGTTTTAGCGTTCCATTAATCGTGTTTTCTAGGCTAACGTTATTTCGGCCTTGTTCAGTCTCTTTGTTGAATGTAATAACGCTGTAACGTTTAGGAAATATTTCGGTATTGTTATACTAGTTCAATTACTACTCGATTGAGTTTAATTTCTGTACGCGACTGTTTCGGAGATATGTCGATAAAATTGTTCCCATAATTCTTATTCGGTTATAAGACTGATATTATCCTCAAATCTGTTCTACTTATCCGCGATTCTAACATCTCGAGTTTCTATCTTCATATTAAACTTCTGTTCTTCTGTGAACAGAAATTACGCGAAGAGAAAAAAATTGAGACAATGAGCGGACCTGGCTGCGCCAGATTACGGATTTTAACGATGATCACGAGACAATTGTAACCAGTCCTTCTCATATATAATTAATACCGGCGTTAAAATATGTCCGCTTTAAGGAATGCTCTAAAAGCTACGTACGAATTTCCTATTCGTATTCAGCCTATATTCCACTGACATCTCTTTAATAATGTCTCAGATAATCAACCTAAACAATAATTTTTTTTTTTTATTTTTTTTATTTTAAGAGTTAATACGATCTTAAGACTACTCTCAAATAAGTATTACTATTATTACGACGGTGTATATGCTTAAAACTAGTGTGAAACATAAAGACGGGTGTGAAGACACTTGCTCCAGTGAGCAAGGCTTCTTTATCATATATAAATTAGTACTTAAGCTAAATCAAGTCATGCGGTTTCATTCGTTTCAAACGGAAAGTATCGAGTTCGATGTCAAGCAATTTTTTCGCTTCAAGATTGGGATGCCCATCCAGTCGTCGTTTATGCATCTTTGCAATATCTTGTATTACTTCGCGTACACTTTTTACTGCGAGGTCGCGATTTATGCCATCGTTGCGGGAGAAACGATAGGCATCTACGATTATTCGTAGGATTACGTTTTGCCGAGTTTGGACAAGCTGCTGATTGGTCTTCTTAGCGCAGCCCCATATATTCCATATGTCTATATGGGCTTTATAATTTGTAAGTATATCAGGCGTTTGCAGTAAATGCTGAGCGTTGAACGCCGTCCTATTAGCCAGTATAGTGATGACATCGTTTTCTTGATTTGCCTGCACTTCATCTTTACATGCGGTTTCCACGAAAGACGAGAGTCCAAGTGCATGCCAAGATATTTTACCACGTTGGTTTGCGGAATAGGCTGATCTGCAATATAAACCCGATGGGACACGTTAACGTGCTACAGGGTGAATACGATGTGTTGCGATTTGAAGTTGTTGAACATGATTTTCCATCGTTGAGCCCAACTGATGACGCTATCTAGATGTCGTTGAAGGTTTTTTGTTGCTTCCTTTTGGCAAACTACTCTTGGATAGAATGGTGGTGTCATCGGCGAACGTAGCCGTAATTTTTTTATCATCAGTAGGTAAATCGTTGGTATATAGGAGGTACCACTACCCTACGGAACTCCAGCCTGTATTGGGTGATACGATGGTTTAGCATCTTCGTGTGCTACCCGAAATTGTCTTTCTGACAAGTATGATGTTAGCAAACGACATAGATTCCCCAGCAGAAGGTTACACATTTTAACGATGAGACCTTCGTGCTAGACTTTATCGAAAGCCTGAGCTAAGTCCAGGAAAACGGCCGTGCAAAATTGTTTATCTTCGAACGTTCACTCTATAACTGTCGTTACCCGGTGCACCTGTTGAATTGTGGAATGTTGATTCCTGAATCCAAACTGGTGGTTTGGGACCTCCACAAATAATCTTACTCGTTTTAGTACTAGTTTTTTATATAATTTTGAAATTGATGATAAAAGCGATATTGAGCGGTAAGACGTTACCTCCTCCGCTGGCTTTCCTGGCTTCTTGAGTATAATCACTTGCGCTACCTTGAAACAGGCTGGTACGTGCTCAAGTCTAAGACTTGCATTGAAACAGTACGCAAGTAGAACAATAGCTTTACCTGGTAATATACGTGGTGATATATGATCAATGCGTGGGGGCCTTCGTCGGGTTAATATTTTTCTCAATTTCCTGTGCTATCTCCATTGGAATAAAGTACTTCAATGATTGATCTGCCTGATAACTTGTTGAACGTCTGACGCAATGTCGTGTGGCTGAAAAATTGTTGCTAGGTGTCTAGCAAAAAGTTCTGCTTTTTCTGCATATTTTCTAATCCAATTTCCGCCTTCATCTTTAAGCGGTGGAACTTGTATAATAGGTCGCTTTATCCTGTGGGTAGCTTTCCAAAGCGTATAGTTTTTATCAGCGTAGGAACTGAGCTCTTCAAGATATGTTGCAAATGTTTTTTGTTGTATTTCCTTAATTAATCTGTTTAGCTGGTTATTCAGGTGATTGAAAATGGTTTTATCTCGTGGATTACGTGACTTATGCCATTCCCGCGTCGTGCTTTCCTTCTCTCAGCAATCTTCTGGCAAACTTCGAAAGGATATGTAATTTCTTGCACTCCACTATTCCTAGTAGAAGGTGTAGCCAGCTTTGCTGAGTTTTGGATTGCTTCAATGAGTTGTTCGACTTGAGCATCGAGTTCCGCAAAAGATTTGAGTCTCACTATAAGACTGATTTGTTGGTCTAATTTGTAACGAAACCGATCCCAGTCTGTATATTTGTTTGTGAGGGTAACTTTCTTTCCCTTCATTATGACTGTTGCACTTACTGTTAATAGCAACGGAGAGTGATCCGAAGACAGGTCTTCTACATCTTCGATAACCATGTAGTTAGTTGCAATACCTTTCATGACGAAGAAGTCGATTAGGTCTGGCTTCTTTCGTCGGTTTCTTTCCCGATAGGAAATTGCAGTGTGTACTTTTAATGGCATCGAAGAACCGTTTGCCTTCCGCGCGAGTAATCGACGATCCCCATGCCGTGTGTTTGGCATTAAAGTCACCTCCCAGGGTGAATTTGTTACCCAAATGTCTCAAATTCTTCGTAGTGTCTGCGCTCCATATATTTTTGTCCACGTTTACGCGGAGGCGAATAGGCCGCAGATATATTTATTTCACTGTTATTGAAATTAACTGATACAATTGTACATTGCATATAATCACGACAGAATTCTTGTTGTTGAAAGTGTTGGATGTTCTGCCTGATTAGGAGAGAAGCTCCAGCATGAGCACTACCACCACTGGGGTGTGGTGTGGAGTAGCAATCATACCCGCGCATTTTGATATTATCTCTCGATGTGAGATGACATTCAGAGATTAACGCTATATCAATCTTATTGACATGGAGATAGGTCTCAAGTTACATCTGTCTCCGACGAAGACCATTAGCGTTCCATGCGGTGACTCTATTAAGATTCAGTCATTTTTCTTTCGGGATTTTTCCTTCTTACTTTAGTGGAGTAGAGGCTTGTTCTAGCACGGAGATGCGATTCGTTATCACGGTGAACTGTTTAATAAGATCTTGAAGAGTTTTATTAACATCGGCCAAAGTCATCTCTTTAATAGGTTTCTCTGTTTTTGTTTCTGAGATGTTGTTGTTGCAGCACTACTCGTTGCCTCAGCATATGATTTACCAGGTTGAACCTTTGCAGAGGGGGTACGCTTCTGTTGAACGCGTTGTATCACATTTGTGTTAGGTTTTGAGATTGCATTCATCAGGTTGCAATAAGCTTCACAACCCTTATAATTAGAAGAGTGGTTTCCATTACAATTAACATACTTGAACTTCTTGGGATCCTTAAGATTGCAAGAAGCTGATTCATGATTACCTGCACACTTAAAGCAAGAAATCTTTTGATAACAATTAGCTTTTGTACGATTCCATTTCTGGCATCGCTTACATTGTCTGATTGTTCTTACTTTAACTGGTGACTCTACTGAAACCTTATAATTTAGTAAGTATTTTAATGTCATAGATTTCCTTGTTATTTGGCGATGGCTCGAGGTCTACATAGAACAAGGGATATGTTAACTCGATCTATAATTTTGTTATTTTTATCTCTAATTTTAATTGTTTTCGAAATGTTCGTAACTTTCCGAATTTCATGCTCTTCGCATTTATTTATTCTACTCGTCCGATATTGTAAGTTCCTTTGTAATTTTAAGAAAATTTATTTTATTTTTGACAGTAATGTTTGAAAATATTTACTTTTTTGAAAGAAAATTCATGGATGACGAGATTTGAATATTTATTTTCACGCGCAATAATTACAACCCTGATAATGTACGAAATGCCTCCTCGTTTACTACGGCTTTTCACACCATTTAATTGTTTCGTAATTTATTGAACGGGCAATTCGAAGAATATAAAAAGCATTATTCCGTTCTACGCAATATTGCCGCGACACGATCGAACTTTAAGAAATCACGGTAGAGATGGAATGCGTCGTAATTTTAACGAAATCAACGAATCCTAATGATAATTTGATGTTAGCGAGAAAAAAAAAAGTGCCGAAGAATGTTGCTGCTACCACGATTTTAAACTATAGATTAAAATTCTTTTTCAAAATAATATATTCGAGAATATAACTGTACGACATTCAATTCCGATTCAGGCTGGGCACTAGAGATGTTTTATTTAGTAGTCTCTGTTCGACTTTCGATCGGGTAAAAAAGATGACGACGAACATATTAGAAAGTATAGGAATTGATGGTAAAGATAGAATGATCGTAATAGCGAATAGTTTTAATTAAAAAACCATTCCTAGATGTAGTTACTGCCCCCCGTGTGAGATAATTTACAGCTAAATATTTCAGAAACACAGTAATTGAAAAAACAAACACGAAGTTACCTACAAATGCATGATTTACGGTAAAAAAAAAAAAGTGGAGAAAATTAAAAGTACCGATTAGATCGGTTGAAACATAAATGATCAATGGGACACGAGAAGAGAGATAAAAATTATAATAAGGCTGAAGCAAATATTATACAGTAGAAATATAAAACTAGATTTAAAAATAAGATTAAAAAGAAGAAGAAGAAGAAGCTTTATTTCATTAAGATATATACATAACAAGGGGTTCATAAATTTAAGTTATACCTTAACAGTTTAAATAGTATTACTAAAACTAGAAAATTAACAAGACAAATGTTATGCTATAGGAAAAAACAAAGAAAGAAAAAATCTGCAAGAAAATAAATAAAATATGGTAAAAGAAAAAAAATGCATGAAGTACATATGTACACATATACACATGTAAATACACACGCGCACATACAATAATAACTACGTAATAAAATATTTGAAGTAGACACAAATTAAATAAGTAACCTATGCTTAATTCTACGATGTTTGTATATAACGCATTAGCATATCGTAACTTCCTATGAAATTAATTAAATTATTTCGATGTATTCTAGACCTGTCGTAAAATTTTTAGATAATTTGTTAATATAAGAAGACAGGTATAACAGGTTTAATTCTGAGTGCATATCAGAAATTTTAGTATACCTGTGACGATCAAGTATAATTCTGCAACAGTGATTGTGAATCCGTTGTAATTTTTTAAGTGAACTATCCGAAACCGATAGCCAAACAGGACACGCGTATGTTATTCGGGGCCGAATTGATCATTATGCTAAATGTACAACGTACCTTGATTTATTTATTGCTTACACGCCGTGCATTGATCTCCTGTCTATCATTAAGACAGCTCATAAAGAATACTGGAAAGCTACTTGGAATAATCCTTATAATGTTACAAAATATAAACTGCTTCAACCTGATCTTCCTTGTCTACCATGGTTCTATAATATCGAAATACAAGCGAGTCTGCTCCGTAGTTTTATTGTCACTTTATGTCGACTACGTTTTGGAAAAAATCGTCTACCGGCTACACTTTTTCAAATGCATCTTGTTGCTTCTCCGTTCTGTTCACATCCTTCAGATATCCTCTGTATCGCTTTCCACACGTAACATGCACATATACATATGTTTATATAGGTTTATTGTTAATTGTAACATACCCCATATAGTTAAAATTAAGATAATTCTTTTTTATTTTTTCTTGTCTATATAATATAGTTTAATGGGTAAACTGATATGGGAGCCCAATAAAAAAAAAAAAAAAAAAAAAAAAATTATATGTGCATATAATAATTTTTTATTAACGACAGATAAATACGATCGTCGATTAAAAATTGTAAGTACACGGATTGCTTTATTATCAATTATATAATTAATATTATTATTGAAGGATAGACGAGAATCCAGAATGACACCTAAATATCGAACTTGGTTTCGCCAGCGAATACTTCTACCATCAATGTTAATTTCTGCTGAAGGTAATTTTCATCTCCTTGTGAAGAGTATAGGCTTCAGTTTTGTTAATTTTTAGCCCCCACCGTCTATAAAACTTAAAGATGGAGCTAGCAGCCATTCTAAAAGCATTGCAAAAGACTTTGAAAAACAATCATAACTTTAGTGAGAGTATCGGCATTATACTATGGACAACTTTCTACTAATCTGTTTAATGACACAGTGAGAATTTTACTAAAAATTCTTAAATAAATTAAATATTTCAAGAAGCGAAGAGGAATTAGCTTCCTCTTCATTCGCAAGGTTATTAACACCTGCAGCCTCAGCATACGATCTACTAGGAAAAACATTACAAGTATTATCGCTTAAATTAGAATTTATTTCTAGTATGTAATAAGATATTAAAAATACTTGACCCGAGTTGGTGATTATTCTTTCCCGTTTGGACTGATTTCGTGAGGAAAACTTCTTCCGGACCACACAATCGTTATCATTCACGGCGTACGACAAGTTGCAATTAGTATATTTAGGTTGAACTGTTACACATTCCCGGCTTTCATGATCTAAACCACATTTCACGCACTTGCGTGGCATATTTTGACGAAACGTGGCCATATAACTGGCATCTGTAGCATTGTAGTACACCAGTTCGGGGCCTGTATTTTTCCCAGCGAACTAGGTTCAATGATATTATGGTCTAATACTTTCCTAATATTTGTACCAAATGGAAATTTAGATAAATCGGTGACGAATGATCAGATTTCATATTGAAAGGAATGATGGAATCAAATTTAGCAGAAGCTGAAATCGAATTATAGATATCGGAAATGTGTAAATCAGGTGGCAGTTTAAATGATTTGCGGTTAGACGGCAAATGCGTGTAAAAAGGAGCTCTTCTTAAACGACGTTTTATCGAAATGTTCGTTAGTGGACACGTATAAGATATTTATTTGCACGTGCTCGAATGTTATAATCCGATTTAATTAACGTGTTTCGTTATCTCTATGTTAAGATTGTTTTTGAGTCGTAAGAACAACATGGGGGGTATTTTCAATTTATCGTTTTGTTGAAATAACGCATTATAAACATTTGTTTCGTCGACTTTTAAAGGAGCCTATCTGTTATTACTAAAAATTAAATCGTCATTATCACCTGCTTTACGCTTTGTTGAATTACTTTTCCCCTTCCTTGTACTTTGGTGTTCCCATACCGGATCTTCAGCGATATCAGTAATACCTTCCATATCGTCTACACTCGGCCTTGGCGAGGGCATATTTAATGTACACGGCAACACGTCCACGTTTGCCGTGCACTTCTTACTTTGTTTTTGAGGGGAACGAAACATCGACACGCTTAGTGCTTACTGAAGCACATGCACACGCGGCAACGAACACACAGTAACCGTATATATAATACCGATTATCGAACTAATAATACGAAAGCGAGTTTATACGCAAAATCGAAACGCACGAAATAACTTCCATCGAAACGTTAAATAAAATTATAAGATTAAATAAAATTATAAGATTAAATAAAATTATAAGATTAAATAAAATTCAGGCCAAGTACCGAATAAGATAGTACTGCAACGTATGAAAAATACGAGTAAGTTGTTTAAAAAAAAGTCAAATATGGTAATCTTTTGAAGTATTTTGGTCGTGTATTAACGCAGAGAAAAATTACAGGACCGCGGGGGAAGAGAAAAAACAACCTGGGTACGGAATCTGTCGGATTTGTACAATTTACTACCAGAGTCTGATAAGTTCGTTGCGAGCAGTTTTAGGCCGATGTAGAACTGCCAGCATGTCAGCCAACTTCTGATAAAGGACATGGCACTATAACACATTAATGATAATTTCCTAATGTGACGCTACATTTTATCCGACCAATTTCGCATTGGCGTCGGTTTTACCGGCAAATCCTTCGCTTCAATTCGAAATACACGCATTATCGGATTTTATTTCGAGCATTTCATTTCTAAAATTGTACTTTCCTATTTCGATCCTAAATACGTCTAAATACCTAAATAAACAGCCTAGATAGCTAATTTTAATCGAATTTAATATTATATCGCAGTTAGGAGTACGGCTATGATTCAGAAATCCCACGAAATAGTAATTTTAGATATCAAGACAACATACTAAAATGTACTCCAACTAGCTGACTCAGCGCACCATGTGGTAAGAAGAAGCGATGACGAATGGATAAAGCGAATAAGTGAACGAATAATTTATTTACAATTTGTTAATATAAATTCGGCTTAACGGCGAAGTCCGGTAATATTTAAACCGTTCAGACTTATGTAATATTGTATTGAACATTGTGGAAAAAAAACCGAAGGACTATACAAATATAGGAATGACTGCTAAAGAAACGACACGGGTACGAATTCACCTTCGAAATATTATAGCCGAAATTAGACCGACTGTAATATACCCGGCGAAGGTTCATTATAATTTCATAGTCGAAGCCTAACCGACCGCATCTAGACGCGAGCGAAATTATCTCGTCAATTATCGCGCGTAATTTCTATTAAATATTTTATAATACACTTTATACATTTCCACAAAGAAAATTCATACCGTGTTCATCGTTGTTGTAACGTATATGGACTTCGACATAATATCCGCATCAGCGTGTCTACATAGATAATGCGCATACATTTTTGATATCTGACGAAGGTGAATAGTTGAAAATTTTAGACTTTAACCCTTGTACGCGGTCTATCAAAATTTATTATCGCTTCTTCTAACCGGTGCTTTACGTTAATTTGTCCCCCGATTACGAGTGAATAAAAGAAGCTACCGGGACCGATAGAAACGATGGAACTGTGCAGTCACAATGGGTCACATTAATAATTCGAAGATGCTAAAACCTCGGTGATGTGCTCTATTTAGCTGTAAATCCAAAATAGGAGTGTTTTTGTACATTAGAAATCATCTTTAAAAAATTTATAGAAATTCGTACGACATAATTTAATTATCTACGTAAACATATAAATATATACACATATATACATACACAATGCATATATAGATAAGTGCACACTGTAGTATATATAAAGCGCCAGTTCGAGCAATATAGATGAGATTGCGCCCTTTAAAGGAAATTCACGACAAGTTAACACAGATATAAACAAATGAAGAGTGTAATTTTTAATCAAATGGATTTACTTGCATAAAAGTGACGCACATCTTTTTCTCTTAATAAAGTAGTGAAATATAAAAACTTTGTTAGCAAAAATCGAACTGGTATCCTTTACATTAATTGTTTCAACTACTTAGTTACTAAATTAGATACGCCATCTACTAATAATGTAGAACTTCTTGTGGACATTTGAAAGCACCAACTGGTGTAATAATGTTACGATTATTTAAAAAACTCAAATAATGCTGGTATACATAGAATTCAGCTGATTTTGATTTTAACAGATATTAACAACCGCATAAGAACAATCAGTTTACTTTTAATAAATTAACACGATACTTAAATGTACAAAATTGAGATAAAACGAAATTCGAAAACTTATATATACATATAACACAAATATATATATACACATAAATGAAATGACGATTAACGAAAAATGAACGTCAATTCAGAAACACATATCAACTTCTTAAATACTTAAGAACAGACTGACATTGGCATCCTTAAGCAAGGCCTATTTATAACAATACTAGAATGACTAACCGGTAGTATGATCGAACGCCTGACAAGTGAAAGAAACGTGATTGGTTGAACGTCTGACAGGTAAAAGAAACCTGATTGGTTGTTCTATACTCAGATAAGAAATCAGCTGACATCGAACCAGACGCTGCGGCAATTGAACTTCAAATAATTTCAAACAAATAATATTTTATCCAATTCCTACACACACATACATATATATATATATATGCGCGTGTGTGTGTGTTTTAAAAAGAGAAAGTGATAAGCACGCACATATTCGAAATATGATAGCGTTAAACGATAATGGGGTACGTTGGACGAGTAAATAAGTAATGATCTAGTTTGACGAAAGATAAATGAACAAAACTAAATCCAAAATACAATCAATACGAGAAGAAATATCGAATAGTGGGACACTTTATCAAGAATTAGAATGGACAATAGTTTTAATGGAAAGAATGACGAATGGTGGATAAAGGAAATTCTAACAAATAATTAAATATATGCAACAAGTAAAAGCGGTGAAAGTCATCATAAAAACACAGATAACTGCTCCCGAAAAGCATAGCATGTATATATATATATATATATATATATATATATATATATATATATATATATACATAACACGGATCGTAATACGTCTCTAACGGATATGGGCTTCAATCTTTTTTCTTAGGAGCCTAGTACATTAGAATTTTATATGGTTTTGCTTACTCTTTCTTTCCTCTAAATATATTTTCTTACTCTCTATTTCTCCCTACCTGTGCCCCTTTTTTATTATTTTCTTAATAACACTTTTTACGTTAATCAGAAAAAAAATAGTACTTTTTATGTGAAATATATATATAATCTAGAGAATTAAACTAACCTGATTTGTAATATCTGTAATCTACATGCTGACTTCTTGTTTACACTTTAACACAATTTTGAAACTAATTGGGCATATTATTTTAACTTTTTTATGTACAATTCGGAAGTAGAGTACAGATAATTTCGATTTCCAGAGTTCAGTTCGGAAGAATTTTTCCTTACGCGTCTTCTTCGTGCAAGGCAGAGCGTAAGTTCGACCGTCTCGATTCTGCTTCTTCAGGTTACTATACGCGTCTTCAAGATAGAAGGTTCGTGATTTATTAGCAGGAATAGAGATCATTGCTAATAATCTGCTACTGATTTTCTCCGGGTACTCGTACGTGAATTTATACCTAAAATTTTAACGAAAAATCGTCAAGAACTGACGCTTACACTCCAACCATTTTGGCTGACCTTGGTAATCTTCATTATTTTCTTTATCAAAAACTTGAATTTTTCCTAAAATAGCTATTTTTATTTGATCACGTGTCGAATTCTACATTCCTCAGTTTATGTTGTTGATTGCGCTGAACCAATTTTCTTTTTATTCCTGCATAGCGCTGAGATCGTTGTGTTTGTGCTCATGCGACGAAGTCCGCGCAAACAATTCCCCCCTCTTGACTATTTAATTTTCCCTTCTTGTCCGCTGGAACGGATGTAAACTTACAGGGTGGTGTGGTCGTGCGCAATTTTAATTTCGGCTCAAGTTGTAATTATAGGGACGTTCCACAATTTTAATTATTATTATTGTTGCTTAATAATAGCACGCTCATTTCAAACTAGGATTTGTCAATATATAATAATAATTATAATAATTATAATAATGTATTTAACCTTTATGACCACTGCGATAACAAACGTTGAATTGAACCTCGATGCTATCTAGATAAATAAAATATTTTGTCAACCATTATATCAAAAAATTAGTATTAAATTCCCTACTTTGTAAAATTAACATATATAACATTTATATCGATCGATCGTTCTGAGATGTACACAATTATTTCTACGATTATCGGGATAATGAATATGTACACAAAGAAATCTATTAAAATATATGTAATTTTTGTTCCTTAAATTTATTGTTATTTTTTATTGCAAGATGAATATACGACAATCGTATAAAGCTTCGAAGGTGTATATATATATATATATATATATATATATATATACATACATACCGGCAACACTGTCCTTAAACAAAGGAGCGCACATGTCTACTGCATGTGTATTACGAATTTTGAACACACACTCACACGTACACACTAATGTATATATATGTTTATCTGCGTATATATCCGTTTGAATTTCCATTCCGGATCGGTTACTATATAATTCAATTACAGAGTTATACAAATATTTATATACATATGCACAAAAAATATAGACATTTATATACATGGGATATGTATTATACATATATAATATACCTATATAGTTAATATATATATATATATATATATATATATGTGTTTGTGTGTGTGTAAAATCAATATGTGTGATTTCATTTCCCTTCAATTTGTTTTTTTCGAAGTCGTTGATCTAGAAATTTTCCTATTCATTCCAATAGAATAATTCATCGCAGACGTACGTATAAACCACCATCCACCTATTCTCGCAATTCGTGAGGAAAACGCGATAAACCGCCCTGTCGAGCGGAAGATAGGCTAAAGATTGAATGAGCCAAAAATTGAAAACACATTTGTATCTGTTTTACACACTAAATTTACATGTTAAGTTGCCCCGAATAATTTGTTCGATTATGACGACTTCGATCCTGACGTCGACTATAATAATAATAATAATAATAATAATAATAATAATAATAATAATCGATATACTGTATATAAAACAAACAGCAGATCATTAGCAATATATCTAAACAAAATATCAAAGACGTGTATGAAAACAGCAAACTTAAGTTAGGATAAACTGAAGAAAAAAATATATATATCAAATTTATAAGATGTCAAAACAGACCGTTAGGCGATCTGTTTACAATTTAAAGTTGAAATGAATGACATATATGACAATGGCTGAATAATGGAACTTTGGAAAAGGACAAATGATTTATAACGGCAACTAAATGCTATAAAAGAAAAGATTGATAAATATCAAAGTGGTCGCAAATGTCGGTTGTGTAAAGAAGCAAAAGAAACAACCCAAAACCTAGTGAGGCTCGCAACAAACTGAACATTTACAAAGACATAATAGAGTAACATCTACACGGATGATCTGTGTCAGAAGTACAGTGTTCCATCGATTTTAAAATAAGGAAAGAAACGTAAAGTGAAGAAAGTAATTCACAACGAACGTAATAAAATAATGTGAAATTTTCGCGTCTAGACGAAAGATCCTATCGGTCATGTTTTAAGACAAACCTAACATGCCGGCAATTTTTGTAGTCGAAGAGAGTAGCGTATATATTAAATACGAATCCTAGTGTAGCAGAGCAGCAGACAAGGAAAAAACAGTTTTACAAATAGAATTTTAAAAAAAAATAAATACGCTAAAAGAGAAATTGTTCCGCAGGTAATTGACGCTCTAAATCCTGGTTTCCAAGAGAAATTAAATAAGAATTCAGCACGATGACAACAGCGCATGTGATTTATAATGCCGAACACAGGTAATTTCTAGGGTCTGTCGTTGAAGTGTTAAAACTATATCGGAGGATCTTAGTCCGATAAATATGAATGCTATTAGGAGCAGCCCGCATCGAGATTCTAAGATGATTGTTCATAGTTATATGTAGGCACGTGATTAAAAAATTAATAAGACAGACTCAGTACGTTACTTGGATTTGTAGATAGGAGAATGGTGTTACCACGTGGTGCAGACAAGAAAAACTGTATGATTACTCGCGCCAGACTGTTGCACCCGTTGCTGGGGAAAAAATCAGGTCTAAAAAAGAAACCTATATATTATTATAAGGAGAAATGTGTCATATTTTGGCCATATCATTAGGAGTTATGAAATTTTAAAGACTATTATACAAGGACAGATAGAAGGAAAAAGGAGTCCGGGAAGAAGAAGGACAGATTGGCTTCATCAATACAACAATTAATGGCAGATGCGAGGCAACCGTAAAATCTAGTTGGCACATTGGTGAACACCTTCTTGAGTATGGCACATAAAAGAAGAAGAAATTTAACAATCTTGCGCCGATCTGGACGTATGGAATCGAGCTGTATGGTACCGTATGTAAAAGCAATCTATTACTGATACAACAACAAGAAATCTACAAAATAATGCAAATCTAAACATAAGCCACATTGCCGGACAATCCCCAGAGACGACTGAAAGAAAAAAAATAGTGTCGCAAAATCGGGTTCAACGTGATTTAATCTAATCTTCAATCCGCTGAGACCAGTGTGTCGACTCATTGGAGTTAGTCTCATACACACTTCTCATATTATGTTTCCTATCCTCCTACTTCCTTTTCCATCGTACTAATTCTTAGTACCGATATTATACCGGTGCAACGGGGGAAAAACGTAATAATAATAATTTCAATTTCAATTTATTTCAATATTACACTTCTATATTGAAAAACATTATTAACAAAACAGCGTAATATCCGACTATGTGCATACACTTGCGTCGATATAATAAACAAACAACTATTATTATAATAAATACGACCTTAATCTCATATGAAATACATACCGTCTTAAATTATGTGCGCTCAGTCCAAGTACGTACGTGAATACACCATGCCGGTCATGATATAATCAACATACCAAGAGCAATAACACGCAATATAAAATATAATAAATAAAGAAAATAGCGATCGCTAATGTTCAGTTTGCGCACGATGCTACAAAACAAAACTTATTTCAATAAAACAATCTGGAACAATACAAACGATTTGAGATACACAAATTGGGCATGTTAGTAGTACATAATAATAATCACAATAATAATGAATAATGGACGAAGGTTTTCGTAAACGGTTGAACGCCCAAATTGGTTGATCATTCCAACTAGTCGACATCAATTTAACTGCTTGGAACTAAAATTATTTTCGTT
This sequence comes from Coronaproctus castanopsis, assembly GCA_032883995.1. Classification (NCBI taxonomy): domain Eukaryota; kingdom Metazoa; phylum Arthropoda; class Insecta; order Hemiptera; family Monophlebidae; genus Coronaproctus; species Coronaproctus castanopsis. The sequence continues at coordinate 185,383,805 of CM065052.1, read as the reverse complement.
ATCTTATTTATTTTTAAAATTATTTTCACGACATTCGCGGAGAACGAACTTGAAAATTCTCAAAACTGTATCGTTGCACGAGATATGACGAAACAAAATAAAAATAATACGATAAACAAAGACAAAAAAAAAAAAACAAGTTCACTAAAATTTCTTTAAATCAAAAAAGATTTTCCGGCTGTTAGCCGCCGATAAAAAGATAAAAAATATAAAATTAAAAATATTAAAGATTACAATAGAAAAAAAAAACATAATAAAACAAATAGCAATCGGTAATAAATATAATCCTATTTTAGCTGATAAAATGTCGAATAAATCTAACGATAAAAATACAGAAAAAAGATAAAAAGAATTATTTAGGTTCGATAAATCATGCGGAGAGTCGTACATGTAAAATAATAATTAATATTTATCAAATATAACATTAATTTAGCGACAAGGAATAAAATCAATTAGTAACAACAAAATAGGAGATAGGAATATATTAAAAAATTCGGGAGTATATAAATTAAATTGCAATCAACGTGAAAACTGAATAGATAGGAGAAACAGACAATTCGTAATAAGATTTAAAAGAGATTTCATACGCAAAAACACCGATGAAAAATCATTATTTGGAAAACGAACTAAAATACGAAATAAATTCTAATCGAAATTATGAAATTTTACATAAAGGAAAACATTTTTAAAAAAGAAAAACTACCAGAAGAAATTGAAATAAAAAGATAAAAATAATTTATTCAAATTTTGATAAAGAATTAATTCCAAGAAGTACACATTGTAAATTTCATAATTTTTATATCGAACAATTATTTTTTAATTTTTTAATTTGTTATTATTTTTTTATTTTACTGGCTATCGATTTTTTTATTTATTGATAAATTATTTAAAATTATTTTTTATTTTTACCGGCTATTGCTATGTAAAAAAAACAAAAACATATATATATATATATATACATTAGTGATAGTTGATTATATTGTTTACCACATTCACTGCAAGATTGTTTTATTAATACTGTTCTTCTTCTTGTTCTCTTCGAATTTAGCCATCTATGTGAAAACGACAAATTTTTGCTTTTCCTTCCTTCCCAGTATTTCTTCATACTCTGATTTTTCTTTCTGTCCATTTTTGCCCGCTTCCACGCTTTTTGGTTCTTTTAAATCCATCAGATTTTTTAATTTTATTTCTGAATTCTATTCTGTTATCAATCATTGAATTATCTATTTTCACTTCATCGAGATCTTTTTTGGTGTTCGGGAACCACCTCGGGCTGGTCTATCATCATTCATTCTCTGTTTGTGCGCATAAAATATTAATCTTCTTTTTCTCATAACATCGGATAGTTTTTCTATTTTCTCATATAGGCCTGAACATTTCCTTTCCTTTTCTTGGGCCAATAATATTTCTCATAATCTTCCTTTCCTTTTTTCCATATTTCAATTTTTCCAATGTCATTTAGCTCTAAGCATTCGGCTGCATATGAACACTCCGGTTTAATAACTGTAACTATTATTAATTTTGCCGATTTTTATTTTAATTGTAATCTCAAATTAATATTAATATTTTTTTTTTAATATTCACTCGATAATGGCCTGACAGCCGAAAAGATTTGTGATTTTTCATAAATAAATTTCAGCGATTTTAACTTGTTTTTCGTTGTTTTTTTTTGAATAAAAATCGCTACATTCGACATTTTTCAAAAAACATAATACGGTTACTTATTTCCAAAAATGCGATCAGTATATTACGATAATACTTCCGACACGTCGATTTCCTTTCTATTTCTTATTTAAAGCTGGCTGATTTACGTATACGTTCATAGTGATAGCGACATAGTTTCTGGTATATTTCGTTCTATTACAAACCGTGCAAAAAACGGTCATGAGGTAGAGATAGTCTGCAAAAGTCGATAAATTTTACAAGTCGTAGTACGTCACCTGACGAAGAATCTAATGTCGGGGGCGGATTAAATATCCGTCGTAAAATTTTCCACTCTCGGTGGTAATCCGTTAACTTCGTTGCTAAATTACCGACGGGTAATTTTCGTGTTAGCAACTAACGCAGCGTCGTAACGAACGATTACAGTTTACGATTTTTGTTGTTATTCGCAAACACGCGAGTACTCGAAATGGAATTAACGTTAACGAGCCGGTCAGTGTTAATCGGCTGGAATTTTAACTGCCGGTTAAATCGTTAATATTATAACTTTTCTAACTTTGAAATCCGTGTTTCATAAAAAAAGACGTAAAACGTGTAATAAAGGTAAATTATTGCTCGCATCGGTTTTACATCGGTGTCCCTAACTTTTAGTATATATGTAATATATATATATATATATGTATGCACAATTTTTATTCTACATCAGTCTACTATTGGATTCAAACATTGCTCAATACCCTGCAGTCGTTACGTGTTTTTTTTTTTTTTTAAAGAAATCGGTTCCACCTGGGAAATTACGGCGTCATACCAACGAGTTAACGGTCTTTCTTTCATATTTCCTTTCCACGGGTCACCATGGGTAGAAAACGCTTCGTAGTCATTCTCTCTTCATAGCCGACTTAATTCCGTTCTAACTACTGCACTATCGAGTTTAGATGCGAGATTCTTGAATTATATATTCGTTCTGTCCACGTATTCAGATGAAGAAACAGGAAACCAATAAACATACATACTTGTGTGTATTTAAAGGTAGTAGAATTCGAATTCTTTGAAGATCTATACCGGGCTGGTGTCGTTTATTTTCTGCAACGCGATTACCCGGGTATGATCTACATCGGTGGTTTTCCTCTTACATTCCGTCGTACTTTATGACAGGGTTTTAAACTGGGAGGACCCATTTTCAAATAACTCTCCACTTCTTTAGATGTTCGGTCAATTCTACTAAAGCGCATATATTACGAGAGCGAGTTGCTAATAGTCTGCTATTGTAAAAAGTTTAACCATATTTAATGCAAAAAGAAAAAGAATGTCTATTAAACGGATAGCATGGCAAATTAATGCTGACGCTGTATGAAAAATAATTGTCGTGTGCGCGAATTATATTCCGATCAAAAATATGAAATTTATGACCGACAATAATGAAAAGTTGCATATTTGGATTGCAATATATACTGTAAAAGCAACTTTAGAATCTATAACGATCCTGATCGTATACCCCAATCTTCTCGAAATATCCAATGAAATGTATGAAACAAATCGTATACTCGAGGATTGGTCGTACTAAATTTTCGTAATTTCGTCCTAAAAGGTCAGTTTAGTGACGCAGTTTTTAAAAGTTTTCTCCGAATTTTTGTATAGTCGGAAACGAGAAAATCAATCGAGTGAATATCAGTTTGGCTTTAAACTAGGATGCTCGAGGGAGGCAATAGTAACTATGCAAAAATTCAGTATTTTCTTTCGCTTCCTCGACTATGAAAGGGGGACCATCGATGGAGTCCAAGTATAAAACATGAATGAATTTGAGCGTATAATTATTAAAAAACAATAGTGGGAACGAAGGATAAAAAAAATATTAGTAGATGGAAAGAAATCAGATAGCATCGAAACACATTTTATCCCCAATATTTTTCAATATTATACGCTGACAAAAAATTTAACGAAACTTTAGATGATGTAAAATTAGGCATCGAACGAATGGAAGATATTTCAACGAAGCGCGGTACGTAAATAATTTTGTTCACTTTGCAGATTCAATTGAAGATATACGGGAGTTGGTAAATTTCAACGTCGAGACTAGTTGGATTGAGCTTAAATAATTATCTGCAGTGATATTACGATTAGTTCCAACGATTGGATTAACAAGTCCGCAAAACTGATTGTGTAGGTTTCTGAAGGTTTTTTTTCTTCATTTGATAAACCAACGCTGTCCTTCCTTGCATATATATATACTTGAGTCACGCACTAAAGGATTCGAGATTAAAACTTAAGAAAAGAATAACGCGTTGTTTTATGTTTGGTCAGTACTACAATACGCATGCGATGGACCATAAGTGCAAGTAGTAAAAAAAGAATAAACTCATTCGAAATGCGGTGTTACCGCAGGGGTTGTTAAAAATTCCCTGGACAGACTTCGTCACCAATAATAATTAACCCGAGTAGATGAAAAATGAAATACATAGCTCGTGAGATAAGAAAAAACGGAATATTCATGTTGGCCGCACAAGATACAAGGGGAACAGACGAAGAAGACGACTGGAAATAATAACATCGAATTTACCGGATAAAACTTTTCAAGAAACAGTGTGACCAATGCCAGAAATCGGATCATACGAGTTGCACCACGCTATCTCTTGTCTCAAGAGTTGCGACTATTATGATGATGATGATATGCATTATATAAATAATACGCGTGAGCATCAAATATAATTTTTATACCATATTTATCTGGTTTAGAAGCCATATATACTTTGAATTTTGAACGTCCATGAAATCCGACAAGCATTTCATCAATGCATGCACGAGTTCCTATATTGTAACACGCTTGTGAATTTTTTACAAATTTTCCAAATAGCCATGGGTTGCACACGGATCGGATTCCTTTCTCCGGTTTCGATTAGAGTAATCATCAAATCGTAGACAAGAAATTAAAAATAATGTCCTCTTGAAAGATAATACTGCTCGGAATATATATCTGTTGCGCAAAGAGATTCTATGTTCTTTTTATTTGATTTGAAAATAGCGGTGTAACACAATAAAAGAAAGTTTTCACTTCTGTTACATTAGTTTCTAATTTAGAACTATCTGAATACTTTATTCTACATGATGCAATTTTTTTGTTAGTACGAATAACTATTTCACTGATTACATCATCTGTAAATAAACACTGCGATGCTTCAAGCGATGTGCAGGATTCTCCTAAGCTCTTTGCTGCACTTTTTAAAATTGGTAACTTTATTATCAAATTACGAGCTGCAGTATGCACCACTTGTAACTGTTTCGTCCATAAAAGTATTTTTGTGTGCAAGATGTTGTATCATAAAAATCTTCACCTTCTGTATTATACTGCTCGGAGCGAGATTCAGTTTCAAAGCGAAAATCAGTGTCATCAATTTCGTGTTCACTAATTCCACAATTCTCTCGATTTAAAATATTATTTATAACGTCACCCGGATCGGAAATTTCATTATTAGAACACGATGTCATAATACTATACAAATTTTACGATTAAACAAACTAAAACAACAGTATATGAAGAAAACGAAAAAAAATTAAGAATCAAAATATAATTTAGTTACCGGTAACGTTGGGGTCAAAAACGCCACCAAACAAAGTGTGAAACTTAATACAGGAAAAACTAAGCACAATAGAAACGTCAAACTAAGAAAACATTCACTATTCAACTATTTAGGAAGGTATATATAGAAAAACAGTACATAAAAATCTGTTCCAACAGTTTAATTAAAAAAAAAAAAAAAATAGTTTGATATCGAACAAACGCCACGTTACCGTTTGAGGGTTAAATTAATTTTAAGGGAATAAAAATGACGAGTCGAATGATAATAAATATATAAATGCTCTTATATATATATATATGAATAAATATACACAAATCCATTGACACGTATTTTACCAATAGGAAAGTTATAGTCCCACGCGTTAAAATCAACCATTGTAGCAATGCCAATTCAGTCTACTATTAGATATCTGGGTATACACTTGAAGAATTTGGGGCCTCATCGTATAGTTAAAAAAAAAAAAAAAATGAAACTAATATCCTATTTTAGAAAATTAACTAACTCATAGTCAGAAACAGTACTCTGATACTTAATAATAAGCGGGGTTCATATATACAGCTGCCGTCCGTCCAATATCTACAGAACTGAACCGTGAGGTTGGGCTAAAGATATAAATATTAGACCAATAAAATCTTAAGGAAAATTACAAATGCGTCCTGATATATAACCAACGAAACTCTACATAAAAATGTAAACATTCTGCGCGTATTCGATATTATAAAACGGTACGAAGGCCTGCAGTTAGACTAGGACTAGAAGGTCATCCTAACAGTTTAGCTAAACATACGTTGGACACTTCCAATGACGTGAGAAGAAAAAAGTGCAGTGAACCAATTGGCCTAGTTTAGCTTGTAGGTGTTAACACCACTGACAGATAAAAACCAATAATATCGCTAACATGCTTGGTCAGATTGTGCGTAAGGTACAACATAAATATAATATACGCAAAATTTTGACCTTTAGAGTTACGACGCTTTTTAATTATTTAGTCTACGCGCATTCGAATATCTCAACACCCCTACCATTTTCAGTTGACGTAAAGTTTAATGGTGTATATATATATATATATGTATGTATATATAATAGTAACTTTTCACATTCGGGACTATTGCCGGCGAAAGTCGTAATAATAAAATAATACGTGTAGAGAATTTAGATTGAAACAGTGTCGCGCGTAGATTACCGTAGACTTATCGAATTATTATCCACAGACCGGGGGAGTGGCATTGCAAAAGTCGATCCGTAGGACGTTACAGCTATATTGCAACTCGTCCGTATTTTATAGGTACATAAAGAAAACTCAAACTAGAAAAAAAAAATCATTAGAAAATATTCTCTGGTCTACACGATTTTACGTTGTCTGTCTGGGACAATAGTTATTTTGTGAGTTGGGCTGACTCGCGAAATACTTAAATAATTCAGTTCCGAGCTCTAGGCTGGTACTATTAGCAACGAAACATGATACAATCTATATAGACCGAACCGCATTATGTAAGAACGTGCAAATAATAAAATGTAATACGAGCACGCCTGAATCAGTACAAAATACACTTTATATATATATATATATATATATATATATATATATATATATATATATATACATATAATATACAATAAAGTTTTATTTTGTGAAGATATACACATATGGGCGAGCACATTTCATTTTAAGGTGGAATTTTTTTCAGATTGTTTCATAACTGATTCTGTCATTTCCTTTAAGTTGGAAACTTATATATACACGTAATACGTTAATACATTCATACATAATGATGATGATGACGATGTGATGAAATCTATGGAAACGCCGTGACCACGATTAAACACATCTTTAGTCGTCTTCGTTATGGAAGTTTGGCGTCTATATCATTCACTGCTTCAAACCATGCTTGTCGGTCTTTTGATAAATGAAAAAGTTTTCCTATTCCGGCAACCGCCATCCATTCTCGGATGTGCGAAGCCCACGCTGTTCTACCGCACCGGTCAGTATTATTTGGAGTAAATTAGACACTACCGTCTTCTGACAAGACAATTTTAAATCTCTTCGTTCGCATATCCAACCTATTACATTCTATTAGGCACCCCCATTAAAAATAAATAAAAAAATAAAAAAATACATTCTATTATAATTATTAATTTCGGACGGGTGAAAACTCAATCTGACCACCTTCCAAATGGACTTCCTTTATGTTATGGCCCTTAATATATATATATATATATATATATTTTGTCCGAAATTCGACGCGTACCGAAATAGCGATTCGTAATCTTATAATCGGACGCTAAATTACATTTTTTAGTTATCATTCTCGCAAAACTTTACCACTTTTTAAGTTCTACTCACTAGGATGTTCTCGAAAATCTACGCGACGCTCTATGCGATAATTTCGATTCACGAATTTTTTAATAGAACGTCTGGATTGTCTTAAATATTCCCAATGTATTCGTGTAATAAATATATTAATTTATCGTGCTAGAACCAGTAAGATAAATTCTTAAAATTCTGCAAATTTAATTTTCAAGTAACATATCTGAGTTTATATTTATCGACACCATCGTGATTATCTGCATCTGTTATAAAGTCGATGTTTGAGTAACAAACGCTCCAACGACCGATTCTATTCAGACGACTTAACAGAGAAAATGAATTAAAATGAAGACATGAATAAAATTCCATTACGCGAGGAATAGTGATTATTTTTTATATATACTTATTTCTTTTTTAACGAATACTTTATGTTCGGTTGCTTCTGTGAAATGTAGCAGAATTGATTATTAACGGAACGAAGCGTAAGTTCTTTTAGCATTATATAACTATTTGCATATATACACACATATATATACATATATATACATATAAAAGTGTGTGTATGTATGCGATATCTATGCGCGTGTTTTTAATCAAAGTTATGCAGCTTTTACTTCTACACGATTAGGCTCCGTATTCTTTAAAATATCAAGTTCACGTATTCTCACATTTTAATCCGTGACATTCGAAGTAAACTTTTCTAGACGAATTTTTGGCGAAGTTTATGTCGGTGGAGATTAATCGATAGCTATCCTTGTTCGAGAAATAAATAGCGAAAAATTAATCGTTCGATATATATATAGATATAGATATAATCGAAATGATTAACGATCTAAAATTTCGCTTCAGGAAAAAGTTGTCGACTTTTCGCCGCGTTTAAAAATTTACGTATCGAATTTCGAGCTCGTATTATTTTTAAGGGCTTTTAAATTTGCATTTAAAGTTTTAATTTAAAATTTTTAAATTTTAACGCTCTAAAAATTTACTTTTTATCGTGGTTTTTGACTTTTAAGTAGTGTTTTTTTTTTCACTTAAATGTATATAATAGAAAGTTTTTGGAAAATTATTAAAGCTGAAGTTCGATTTTGGGAATCGGTTTAAAAAAATTTAAAATAGACGATAATGGATATTTTTTGTGTAATTTTTGTATTTCAGTTCGTTTTAAAAAATTAATGTATTCCTATTTTTTTTTTCAACTATAAAAGTATTAGCCAAATCGTGATTCACGCAATAATTGTTGCTTCGCTAATCAACAAATCAATTAATCGGTGTTAACACTTGGGCCGGGTTCACACTGGCGCGATACGATAAACGATACGACATACGATACGATAAGCAACGCTACCTTGAATCGACACGGACCAATCATAGTACTGGATTATTTGCTTTCATAATGTTTGCACTACTATGAGTGGTCCGTTTCGATTCAAGGACGCGTTGCTTATTGTATCGTATGTCGTATCGTTTATCGTATCGCGCCAGTGTGAACCGGGCCTTACATAATAGTACGATAAACTTATTTATAAAATTCACATTAAGGTCAGTTCATCGTCGGAGGTAATACTATTATTATTATTGTTATTATTATTATTTTGAATTATTCAACTTCTCTTTTAAATCGTACTCTCAATGTGCATTAGAATTATAACCGCGATATTTTTATAATATATTTCTGTTCTTTATTGCCTTTTAATTATTCATCTTATTATTTAATCATTTATCGCTATTTCGACATTTCATTATTTTTGTAATTTTTCAAATACTTATTTTTAATTCTATGCTCAATGTGTAGCAGCTCGGGAGTTTTTTTTTTTTTTTGTTTTTTTTTTAAATGTGCACCTGTATAATTTAACAATAAGCACATGAGTTCAGTTAAATAAATAAATAAATTATATACAAATACATTAACATACAGCCGCTGTTACAATAAACAGCCGGCCAGTTTAAAATTTTGCCTCAGCAGCAATGCCTTGATCTATATGACATCATTTTTCAATAGTTGAAAGTACATCCCGGAGCATTTGTCGTTTTAGCCTTCGAACAGGATTATCTGGAAGTGTTGGCATGTAGATTCGCCGAATTTTGGGGTTTGAGTGACTGGAACATTTACCGAAAAATTTTTGATATTTATATTGATAAATTTGTGTAACTGTAGGCACTTGCAGGTCGTGATGTAGAGCAGCTATTCTCAACCGCTGGTCCGACGGACCACTAGTGGTCCGCGGAGAAATTTTACTGGTCCACGGACAATTTTTTCTATCCGCGAAAAAATTTACTTATCAAAAAACAAATAATAACTAAATTTCAATTTATAAAATTACGGAATACAAATATCTTAATTTAAATTTTATGTAATTTATGATTAGTACGCCACTGAAAAAAATTGCCGATAGGCTTACAAATGCGCGTAGACACGACAGACACTTAAGTTATTAATATATAGATTTGATGTGTGTTCTGATATAATTTTATCATTGTACAGTCTCGGTGTTTTTGAGTTATTATTAAACGAAAAATTATAATAACAATTATACATATTTTTAACTGGATTGGACGAATATAAAAGCAAGTTTATTGATTATTTATCTTTCCGGCGCGCGCGTTGATGTAAAAAGTACAACAACATCGAGTTTTAGTTATTATTAAAAATACAAACTATGTTAGAATAAAATCAAATCGATTCCTTTATCTAATGATACTATAAGAAGAAGAATTGAAAAATTATCAGAGAATGTGGAATACCAATTAATACAAAAGATAAAGGAATCAACACTTTTTGCAATACAAATCGACGAATCATGCGATATTTCTAAAATGGCCGTATTAATTTGCTATGTTAGATATCTTGATTTTAATTTGGAGGAAACAAAAGAAGAATTCTTGTGTTGTATAGAATTGGTTTCATATACAAGTGACGAGATTTTTAAAGCACTTAATTCTTATGTTATTAAACATTCTTTAGAATGGAAAAATTGTGTTTACTAAAAGAATTCAGCAAGCAGTTAATTCTGATTTATTAATTACCCACTGTATAATCCACAGACAACATTTAGCGGCGAAAAGTTTACCCACAGAGTTATATGAAGTTTTAGCGGAATCTATAAAAATCATTAATTTTTTAAATAGTAGGTTTTATTCGCAATGTTTTGCCAGGAGGTTGGTGCGGAACATGAACATTTATTATTGCATACAGAAGTTCGATGGCTCTCGCGAGTTAGGATTTTAACCGGGCTTTTTGAATTAAAGATGGAAGTAGAAATATTTTTAAGAGAAAAAAATAATCCTTTAAGTAAGCATTTGTCTGATGTAGAATGGGTTGCAAAATTAGCATATTTAAGTGATATATTTTCATACATCAACGACTTAAATTTGAGTTTACAAGGAACTTCTATAAATGCGTTTCATTTATTTAATAAAATAGATGGATTTAAGAAAAAAATTAATTTTTGGGTGGTTAAAGTAAATAACAATAATATTGATATATTTAATAATTATTTTGATTTTGTAAATTTGCAACAAGATTTAAATTTATCAAAATTAAATATAATCATTGGGCATCACTTACAATCTTTAAAAAATAATTTCGAAAAATATTTCCCATCTGAAAAAACCACATGTGAAAGAAATGTGTGGATAACAAACCCCTTCATACCATATGACTGTGATAACTTAAATTTAAGTAACAAAGAATATGAGTCCCTCCTTGAGATTAGTGCAGATCTTATGTTAAAAGCTAGTTTTTCAACGATATCTATAAATAAATTTTGGATCAAATTGAAAAATGAATATCCATCTCTATACGAGAAATCAATGAAAATGTTACTCCCCTTCGCAACTACATATTTATATGAAGCGGGATTTTCATCTATGACGGCAATAAAAAATAAATTTAGAAATCGTCTTTCGGTTCTTTCACTCCTCCGACTTAGCTTGACAAATTTAGAACTCACACGATTAAAAAGTTGATTGAACAAGAGCAGCCGCAATGTTACCATTAACAATACATGGCAATACAAAAATTATACCTGTTTAAATATTAGTGATAATCGTAAGATTATGTTGTTGTGTTCGTGTGCAATGGTTCTGTGATTTTTTTTATAATTTTCTGTAATTTTTGTTAAAAATTTTATATGCTTAATTTTTATATGTATATATAATGATACTACATTTAAATATTATTGTAAGTAAATGAAATAAAAATGTTACAGTTAACTTATGTAGTAGTAGTTCTTTAATACCTAGTAAAATTTTGTTTTTAAAAAAATATCAGTGGTCCACGAATTTTTTTTATAAATTTTACTGGTCCGCGGGCCAAAAAAGGTTGAGAAACGCTGATGTAGAGTATCATTGCTGACATAATAAGGAGCGTCACATATTGCTCTTAGAGCTTTCGACTGAAATTGTTGTATACGTTATATCCGCCATATTTTTATAATATATTTTTGTTCCTTATTGCGGGGTCGATTGCTGATATGCTCCAAGTTTCTGATCAGATTAGCTTACTGATTATATTATTTCTCGCACGACTTCACGCCGCGAGCGACAAAGTATTGTTCGGAATAATATTTTTTTTTCTTCACATCTAGAACTGACTAATAATAGTCATTTACTAGATAGTAGTGATGACAGGATCATGATTATCAAGATCAGCCCATCAGCACGATCTCGATTTGATTAATTGAATCATTTACACCAGATCAACAACGTTCTCCTTTTCAATCTCTTGCGTCCTACTGGTTGATGTAAAAGGTTTAGTGCAAGAACGTTTTCGTGTCCTTCCAGTCTCGACAAATGATTGGCGGCAGCTAATTTTATTTCTTCTGTAACGTACTTGATTTGTAAATCTTAATGTAACGTATAATTGGATACATACCAAGATGTTCCCACCAGCGACCTCAGCGTCTTGTTTTGGTAGCGTTGAATTCTACTAATATTACTTTTGGACGCACATCCCCAAAGTTCGGCTGCGTACAACCATATTGGTTTTAGTACCGTGCGATATACCAACACTTTGTTTGCAACCTGTAATTGAGAGCGCGGTCCAAACAGCCAATGGAGTTGCTTTGTTTTTTAGATTGAGTTCTGTTAATTTGGTTTTAATATGCTGCATGTAAGTGTTTCATCTAGGTGTACTCCAAGATATTTAACAGATGAACATGTGTTTATTTGTTTGCTATTTATAGTTATATGGTAATTATTACGTTCAATTTTCTTCTTTGTGAAAATGATGTGACTGCTTTTATTTTCATTTATTGAAATTTTCCACTTATTCAACCATGTCAGGATATTATTTAAATTATTTTGTAGATTTTCTGTGGATTTTTGTGGGTTCGCATGTGTTGACGTAATTGCCATATCATCAGCAAACGTTGCTGTTAGTGCATCATCAGCATCTGGCATATCACAGGTAAACAGTAGATACAATAGTGGACCGTGTACACTTCCCTGCGGTACACCGGCCTCGATTTTTTGTATTTGTGATTCAGTTCCGTTTACTACCACTCGGAAATACCTGTCTGTTAAATAAGATTTCAAGATATTGAAATACTGAGTCGGCAATAGTTTTTTACACTTGTAAAGAATTCCTGGATGCCAAACTTTGTCAAAAGCCTGATGCACATCGAGGAAGGCAGCCGAGGTTACTGTTTTATTTGAATAATATTAAAGAATTAAATATTCATCATTTCCGATATCTTATTAAATCGGTATATTTAAATGTAGTTTTAAACAACGGATTGATATTCGACAAGTGTATGAGTTCAGAATTTAGCCTCTTGTCCGTATTCGATCTCAGCTATATTAACTATACTATATTTTTAGATTATTTTACGATTGCCTGCAATTGTCTTCGATCAGTGTCACCGCTGATTATTACCAGGCTGTACTCCTCGAATACGATCTATTAAACTTTTTTCATATTTAGTATCGAAAATTTATAACCTATCCATTAGGAAAATTAATTTGAATAATTTTATGAACTATATGTGCGCGCGTTAAACGCCGGTCTTAGACTATATACTATTAACGGGGTTCTATATGAGCTATGCGTATTTACGAACGTGTACGATGTGTTTTTGTTGTATATATTATTGTACTCGTTTTGTTACGCTAATGCGCGACCTTTCGATTTATCCGCAATGTTTGCTCGGTAAAATAAGATGTAAAATTATATCGAACCGGCGACAAGATAACGTCAAAAAGAGGAAATTCAATTAAGTAATTAAACGATAGGCTATCCGTCGAAAGAAGAAATATAATTGAACACCCTTTCGAAAAGCTTAGGTTACATTCGTTTAGGTTCGAATCGGAGGTTTGTTTCGGCCAGTTAGAAGTAGAATTAAAGGAAAAAACTAGAGTAACAAAATACCCCTACTAGGTTAGGTTAGATTCAGTTAGATTAGAACCGGTCAGGTTTATTTCGGATAGTTAGAAATAGAATATTAGAATTAAAGGAAAAAACGAGAATTACCCGCGGATGACTGATAAATCGAAATTTACAGAAAAATAAATTTTTTCAAAATTTTGATTTCTCGAAAAATATTGCTTTCCGCAAAAAAAATGTACTCCCGGTTATTTTTATCGAAATGTGGTTTTTGAAAAAAAATTGTTTTTTTTTTTTTGGAAAATCTCGGAGAATCTAGAAAAAAAAACTGCTAACATGACAGAAATAAAACCACCATAAAAATACGTAAGTTAACCTTTTTTTTTAAATCTATAGAACGGCCTTCTTTATTTAAAAAAAAATATTCCGCCTAGCTGATTTTCCTACACGCTCATAATGCGTTCTTTAATACGTGTGTTAACAGGTATTCCAGAGTTTTCCAAACTTCTACCGTATGACTCTATTCGGTATTTCGTCCTCATTATTATTTATATCTTCTATGTTCCGAATACAAAACGATTTTGAGTGAAAAATCGAATCAAGAATTTTAAACGACAAGTCGACACAAATTATTCCGCTATAAACTATTTCATTATTCGGACTTTAATTATACATCGTTCGTTATGACTACCTGGCGATCGCAAATGCGTAATTGAAATTGCGATCAAAAAATTACTATACCGTCCTGCACTTCACCACTACTGACACTATGTTTATCCGCGTATCCTATCTGGTTTCCTCTCCAACAGTCCTATTCCCTCAATTATACAATTCCTTTCCTCTTCTAACCTCATTTACTACATCCAACTGTTAAATTGCCAGTAGCGTCCGTAGTTACACACGGCACTATAAAAATATCAATAGAAAAAATATATCAGTCGGAATGTAGTAATTTTCACGGATTTACGTAGTCTTCTCGAAATTATTTTGAATTCCTTATTTAAAAGCCGCTGTTTCCCATCAATATACGATATTCTAAGAAATATTTATTATTTTTCTTTTCAAAAGCGTCGATGTCAAATTTGTCTCAGCCACTCAGGTATCCCCTGGAACGATACCGTGGCCAATAGAAGCGCTCTCGAGAATGGCTGATTCTACTTCAATACACTTGTTAGGGATATTTTATCTGTGCTGTTCAAACAAACAATTCGGGAATATTCAACCTTCGATTCGAGTAATCCCTTCGTACTTTAATCTAGATCCTCTTTTACAACCCCGACTGGAATCATCAATGTCAATCTACGCACTCGAATAATAGTAAAAACTAAAATAAAAAAATCCCGCAAACTAGAGATAAATAAGTAACCACAAATAAGAAAAGAATTTTAAAAACGCGTGTCCGAATTTGTAAAGTACGCTAATTATTCGTGGTCTTTTTAGGATGGATTTTTTAAAAGAAGTTTTTACCTCCCAATATCACTGAATCTTATTCATTCAATGGACCAGGGTGTGATTTCGTCAATGAAAAAAAAAAGTACAGAACAAACTTACTCGAAAAAAGGATTGAATATTGAAATGATCTTCACAGGTTCTGGAATGATTACACGATTCTTGCTAGCATTTATGATATAAATTCTACTCGAGAGTCAATTTTGACAATCTACATGTATGTATGTACATATCATACATAAACTTTTTCCGTTGTTTTGTTGACCTTTTGAAAATCTTGCGGATTATTCGCGGAATTGGATCCGCAAACCCAATACCCACGGATAATCGGGTATCTCCTGTATTTATTAAATTTAAAGTTATAATTTTTACGAAATGCTAGTTGACCACAGATTTCCTGATAACGTAGATCCAATAACTGTAATAAAACTTCTTCATTGAAATTTATTACATGAATATGTATAATATATGGGGTATATACGCAGGCATTATATATAGTTGCGTTTGTATGAGTATATCTGTGTCTTTGTGTATATTATTGAGAATATACAAATTTAAGGTAAACACCCGCTACAGGCTAGAAAGAAATTAAAGTAAGCGATAAATTATTGAACGTATATATTGCACGTTTAATTTCGGTATAGCTCGCACTGACTAAGATGACATCTTCACCTACCCTACCATCATAATTTCAATACTGAGTGTAAGAACCTCCTAACTTCTTTGATGTATGTATTATTATCGTGAACTAACCTCAATATTTTAACCCACGCCTATACACATACACACACACACACAAAGTACCTACACCCACTATTGGTGTTGGGAGGATGCTTTAATATTATACGACAATTAGGTACTACAATTTATGATGGCAATTATAGCAGCCACCGTTAAGTCAGAAAAAGGACATCTAAAACAGTTTTTAGTAGTAATAAAAGATTCCTTAACCCGTATAAATATTTGTATATATATATAAATGTATATATATATATATATATATATATAAATGTATATATATAAATGTGTATATATAAATGTATATATATATATATATATATATATATATCTGTTTTGTCAACCACCTGATTTTTAATTAAATTCCGAACTCTAGGAGTACGGATTCAATATAAATTACATTTAAAACTGATTATCAGGTAGCCTAAAAATTTGCGTCGCTAACAAAAAATTATCATTATCTTTTTTTTTATTTCTTTTATTTACAGACGCTCGATTACTAAGATCATTTGCGTATAAGGTAGGGTTATATGGCGTTAATTAATCCGGTGTCTGCGAGGAATTTTAATATCTACTTTTTGATGGTCATCCTGTAGTACTTCAGATAAAGGTTTCGATGGTTTGCATATTTTGCACATTCCAGTAGTATGTAGTTTATTGTTATTGGAGTATAACATGTTGGGCATTTTGGAGCAATTGTTCAGTAGGTATTGCGATGTAAGTAGGGTGTGGCCTATTCGTAATGTAGTTATCGCTACTTCGTCGCGCCTTTTATTTTGTTCTGTGGTTTCCAATGCCCTATGATTGGTTTGATTTGAAAAAGATGTGTATGAGCGTACTGGGTCTCCCAGTATTCCTGATATAAAGCGTTGACTTTTTGTATTATGATTTGTGAGTGCAGATATTATCATTTTTGTTTTTTGATTTTGTTCTGGTAGCTTTATCAACTATTTCATTTCCTGTGATTTCCGAGTGCGCTGGGGTCCAAAGGAACACTATTTGATTTTTTTTTTCTGTACGAGTTTATGGATGATGAATTTTATGTTTACAATATCTAAGTTAATATTTTTAATCAGTTTCTGAATCTGTCGTAAAGCGGATATCGAGTCGGAACATATTATAAAGTTATTTTCGTGTTTCTCTTTGTCTATATTTTTTAACGCTTTATATATAGCTATTAATTCACTTGCGTACACAGATGACCCAGCAGGTAAGTATTATGCTTGTGTTCTGCCCTTTATAAGGTAAGTAGAAGTGGTTTGGTTTAGCGTCTTATAGGCGTCGGTGTATATTTGAATGTCCGTAGTTTCTGCAGACAAATTCGTTAAATTTAGTTTTCAATATGTCAGGTGATGTTGAATTTTTACTATATTTGTTTAGGTCCATATTTATCGTTGCAGTAACTTCGGTCCATAATTTAGGTAGGTTACTTTTTTTAATTTTGGTTAAGATGTATTGAAGTCTATCTAAGAAGTTATTGAATACGGACGGTTGTAGATTTAGAAAAGCGTTAGGTTTATTTTGATACGGGTGGTGTAATTTATTTTATATTATTGTGAACATGATTTATCGGTTGGTAAAATATACGAGTGACAGAAGTCCATCTTAGTAGCGTCTGTTCTCGAATTACCGTTTTCTATTTGCGTCTCTATTCAAATATGTTATCGATAACATCTCTAAGTTAGCGAATAATTTTGTTCCGAACATTGGCCAGTCGTCATCATTATTATACCATAACACGTTTTTAGTAATAGGGAGTAATTAGCTTATGGCACATACCTGCCTGAATAATCAGAAAATACACTGGATCATTCGATCTATTTCTGCAACCCAAGTTTTATATCATTTGTGTAGTCTTCTGTAGATTGTAAACCCAAACTGGACACTCGTATGTTAACCTCGGTCGAATCGTAGTAATGTAAATTATTATTATTTTTTTTTTTTTTGAAGTATACACGACCCTCGATGATTTATGGGATAAAGCATCCGGATGCTTTTGTATGCACTATCTACAGCTTGGTTTATGTAGCCGGTGTGAAGTTTAATCCAACAATTCGAAGTAACCTCTAAGTATTTTAAAGACCAAGGAATATATGCGTCATTAAAAAACAGCATTACCGATTTTGGAAATCTCATTTTAAATAGTATAGCTTCAGTCTTGCGTGTGTTGAATGGCACATTCTAACTTCTGCAATTACGTTAATCGAACTTAATGCACGGTAGATTTACCGGATCTAAAATATTTAATTAATGCGTTTAATAAACTAACGGGATAAATGTTCCTAATACTGGCGCGGGATCTTTTACAGATTTTTGCAAGATAATTGATTTTGGCTATTTTCCACTGAACGCGTGTAAAATACGATTGAACCGCTGCTGAATTTTCGGAAACAATGCTATACTCCTAATTTTTTTTAACCACTCGGCGAGCCTATGTGGCATGCTGAGTTGGAGAGTCCGGGTTAATTCATCTATATCAATTATTTTTATAATATTTTTTTTTTTTAGATTTTTAAAAACAAAAATTGAATTTCTTCAAAAGTTTTTTGTATTCGCAACATGGAGCGCTCGGTTACGATTTTTTAAGTAATTCTTTTAGAATTCGACTGGTAATTTAAGGCTGTTTTAATTGCAGATTTAACTTTCTCGGAAGGAAATAATTTCATTACATAAATTTCGGACATTAGTTCCTCGATTTGTTTTTATTCGATCGCGAAAGTGTATAGAAAATTTTAACGTAATTTTTAATCAACCGTTTCTTGAATTTTTTAAACTATCGCATCGGCTGTCTTTTAAGCTGTCTTTTTATTTTTAATTATTCGCGTACCTAATCCGGTTGAAATCGCAATTTGATTTATTACGTTGCTTGATTAAACGAGTACTTTCACAAGCTGCATTTACGAGTTGATTAATAAAAAAGTTGACACACGTGTTATTCTTAATCAAAATGGAAAGAATTCATGATTCTCCTATGAAATATTTCAACATTTTCCGCTTGGTAAATATATATTACATAACGTACGTTTTCGTTCATTAACCTTTTCATTCGCGATGTCCACAATGCGGTACGTGAAATTTTTATGCTAACGAATATTTCTACTTTTCGGTCGACGTGAAATTTGTCAATTTTTAAATTACATTTGAAAATTATCTCTACAGTTCACCTAAGAAACGGTATTGTATAATATAAACACGTCCGTATTAAATTCGTAATGTCGCAAAATTTTATGATATGCATCTAAAACGGTTAATCCTCACATCTGTTTACCGACATTAAGTATAGCACGATTAAACGGACAGAGTCACAACGTTCACGTGTTACATATTCAAAGAAATATAACAAATATAGAATTAATATACGAACAAGTCCTTCGATGTTATATCGTACTCGATTTAGTCGGTAGAACAGATTTTTAAGATCATGCCGTGCGCAAATAATTAAGTTATCCTTTTTTGCTGTTTTTGAAAATATTGTTGCACAATACACTGTACCATTTAATGTTGATATAATAATTTAAAAATTTATCCGTGTTCAATCGGATCATTTAAATGATTATCTATATAACTAAAAATATTAATACCGGTAATTATCGTTAGCGGTGACATTAAAAAAAAGTACTAACTCAACGACAAATTTTATACGTAAATGCCGCGGTAAATGTTACCACTACCGTCGTAGATTCAACGCTATCACGTAAGCGACGAGTGAAGTACGTCACACTAAATCCACTAACAGTCGTCGGTAAATAAAGAAAAATGAGATGATATCAAGAGACAAAAAGCGAAGGAAATAAAATGAAAGGAAGAGCGAAAAGAAATGAATAAGAGAAGATAAGGATGTGTAGTTTTTACGAGCACGCGAATAAATCGTAAGAACGACATAAAATAAATGAGTCCACCACGTAATAAACACAAATAACCCTCCCCAGAAAGTGTCCAGCTTTTGCCTTTCAACATGATGAATATGTACATATGGATATGTTTTCCACTTGAATTCTGCGAGAGTTTATCTTGAATTAGTAAATGTAATTTAACCATGAATCCATTATCTTAAACATCTATATTACATTAGTAATCATTATTAATTCCAATAAACATTTAATGTATATATATATTTGTGATGGAATAGGTTGCTACAGTACTCGACGGTCCAGGGTTCGAAACCAACTTGCGACGTAGAAAGTTTTTCACGATTACATAATTCTTAATTATCACGGAAAAGGCAATGGTAGCCCACTTTATATAACATCATATGCGCGCGCATCTACACTAGTCCAATTTGTATGTAAAAATAAACGTACAACCGTTAGTCACGACGTTCAGCAACGAACAATACAAGATGATGAATATATATATATATATATATATATATATATATATATCATCATCGTTATATATATCGACATATTTTGCCACAAATAGCTTATTACACTGAAATAAAATTCGGTGAAATTAGTATTTAAAGAAAATGATAATTACTACTTAAAAATAATGTAAAAACTTAAATAAGATTAAAACAGCCCCCTGTTGCTGATCTCCTCGAATAAGTGGTCACTCGGTTCCATATGATGCTAGTCCCACCAGCAGAAAAACGAAGCGACGACCATGCGTGTTCTACGTGTTCACATCATGCGGGGTTATAGCTTCCTTTTCAGAAGGTTTAGCGCTGGTAGTAAAACGTATTACGTTCGCTTTACGGAACGATTCCTACCGTAAATAACAATAATTTACATTTATAACTAGTAGGTTACCAGCAACTTTCTCTCGTGACAACACGTCCCAGTCGGATTGATAAATATCAGTCGGGAAAAGGTAAGGCGCGTATTCAGCGCCTTAAAATTAATCATAATTAACGTTATTGACGTGAAGACTACCATACATTAAGTCTCATATTTCGAAATGTGTATATGGTGCAAGAGAAGCAATATGACTCAACGATGCTCTGTAATGCCAGGCATGAACTCTACTGTTGTTTCAACATCATTTGACCGCGTTAAATATGACAAGTTGATACAATCACTAAAAGAAATTGATATTGGTTTAGAAATCCGAAGATTTATAGCCAGTCTATTCTGGAACCAGATCGCTTTTATAGGAAGTGAAAATGGAGATTCAGAAGAAATCTCGACTATTAATGTCGTCCGCTAAGACTAAATATTATTTTCAATTCTATTTCACATCAACTTTGAGTCGATCTAGTCGTGAATAGTGGTGGAGACAATGTCAAACATCCGATATGCAGATGATTCCGTTTTGAATGGAGGCAATATCGTGAAGTTACAGGACATTCCGAGTGGCATATCGTAGATTGGTGCAACGTAATGGACTCGATATAAACATTAGTACAACCTAAAGACCGGGAATCATAATTTATAATAATGACTAGGAGCAACCTTTTGGGGGGGTTCAATTTTTAATGAAATAAAAAAGCGATTTATCGAAATAACATTGTTTATACCGTCGCTGATGCATATTCACTTGTTCGCAGCGATTCAAAATAGACCAGATATAGTTCCAAATGCATGTGTATAATGTCGCAACAACGAAGACACGACTACTTTATTGAAGACGTAGCGTACAAAATTAATTAAATATAACCACAACAAAAAATCACAAGAAAGGTGAAGCCATCAAGCAGTTGATATTTTATTGATAGATGACATGTGAAGGAAAAGAACTCGAAAGTAGTTTCACCGTTTATTTATCCTAAACAGTTAAAATATAATTCGGTTTAACACGATCTAACATCCGCAACTCTTCCGAGTTATCGAGCCAGTTTATGGAGAACGGATTTTGATGATTTTTCAACCTTATTAAATAGCGTTGGGCACTTTTCTAGACCTCCTCGAGAGCAATACTTACACGTAAGTCGCGGTGTATCGAAACGTTTGAGACATACCAAAGTGCTGATATTATTTGTCTTAGAGCTCAACTCTGAAATCTTTGTATTTATGTGTGCTAAGTTTCGCACACCAAAAGAGCTGAATACCGTACGTCCACACAGGCTTTAAAATTAGCAATTTATTATCGAGGCTTAGGTTTTCTACTAGTTAACAAATACAATTCTCTCAGTTTTAACTGAAGTTCATTTCGTTCGGTTATTAAGTGTTTTCTCCGAGACAATCGCTTATCCAAATTCATGCCTAAATATTTTACTAACTTCCTTTGAGCAAGAGTTTCGCCACCAAATGTTTTAATAAGGAACAGGATGCAAATCTATTTGTAAAGATCGTATGAAATGTTTTATTTTTATTTATTTTTATACGCCACTTGTTTTATTACTTTTCTACAATATTTAGAGCATGCTGTGATACTATAGCCTCATCATGATGTGATGCTAAAACAGCAGTGCCATTAGTATACATCGCAACTTCCACTTCAGGGGTCAACGAAAAATCTGCAGTGTACAACAAATACAACGTACGTCCTATAAGAGTACCCTATGGCAGTCGCGTCCTCACTGGGTAAACATCGGATAGTGCATTTTGATATTTAACCTGAAAGTATCGGTCCTCGGTATACGATTTTAACAAACTGTAAATTGGGTGAGGCGGTACAGATTTAATCTTATACAACAGACCAGACAACCAAACCCTATCGAACGCCTCTAGAACACCGACGAAGACACCAGCACATATCCTTTTCTCCTCCAAGCTATCCTCAATTAGCTCCAGCATTCCGTGCTCAGCAATGAACGCAAACTGATAACTAGGAATTAAATTCTAGAAAGGTGAATCTGAAACTCAAAATATTACATTCTAGTCGAGAAAATTGTAATTGAAAATTTTTTCGAAATCAAGATGTATATTTGAATTAGTTAATTTCTATGTCTTTCGACACAGGAATGCCACAAAATAGCTAAAATAGAAACATAATAATAATAATAATAAATTTAACTAACATTCAGGATATTTTTTTCGATCTAAATCACGTCAATTTTTGCAATAAAAAAAAAATAAAGCATTGTCTACCACGAAAAAAATTGCGAACGTATGGAAATCAATCGTGGAAATTTAAATATGTACTTAAATATAACTAAATAAAATTTACAGGCATGTGGGTGTACTTTAAAAATTTTGTGTTCACCCGAATAAAATATTTTACAAAATGCTCTGTACTACTTTAACGATAAGCTGTATATATATATATATATATATATATATATATCACATTTACGCCATTTCATACACCAACACTTTTGTAAATTACTATGTAAATTTAAAAAAAATACTGGATTTCTATACTTTGATATATCGATCAAAATATCGCAAATATATAAGATGGCGATAAAAAAAAAATGAGGAAACTGAGTCAATTTTTCTCGGTTGTTTACTGCGTAAACTTCTTATATAGCGTGTAGAGTCATCAAATGTAGAATGATTATATAGTTCTATCACGTACTATCGATACATATAAATCACAACTTAAAAAATAAATAAATAAATAAATGAATAAACAGCGAATGATTCGTAATTGTATATATATATATATTACATATATATATAGTGTATGTGTGCATGTGTAAAAAAGTAAGTAGTATACATCATTTTGTCTTCGAATTGTTTATGTATTCGAAGCAAGTATTCAAGACACCTAGCCTAGTATGTAATTTTGTAAAATTCAAGAATAGCATAACTATTTCTTTTCGATTATATATATATATATATATATATATATATATATACTGTAGAGATACGTACCAAGGATTTTCTTACCATGTAAATGAGTTTCCAATTTCAAACGTCACCCGCCCAGCATCGGTGCAACTATTACCACCGTCAGAGACCACCTTTTTCGGTGTTTCATCTCGCAAAAGCTGTATAAAAAATCTGAAGTGGTTGTATGAAGAAGGAATGTGTAATAAATTATTTCCCAACCAACCACGGCGTTGTAATTTTCCCGGTATTTTATAACAATCCAATTTTTTTCCGTCTTCCACCTTATGGTGAACGAATTACCTCCTGTCGTCCTTTTGCTCGTTGCGATATGTTTGTATTTTTTTTTAAAAAAAAAACAAAGGTCACATTTTTTTTGGAACCGTGGTCCGTCAAAATAAAAAAATTAAAATAGGAACAACCATTTTTTTCTGGAATACCCGACGAAAGATACACACACATATGTATTATAAAACTGATAATTTTACGAGCTGTAGTTCGTTTCCACGAAAGTCTGCTTTTCATGATTATTTGGAAGTTTTGACAGTCAGTACAGTCTTTTATTGGCGAATCTGAGATGATGGTAAATTACGGTCGCGGTTCATGAACGGGTTCTCTATTCCTATAAATGTTTCCACTTTGAAAAGTAACTTGGAGTAAGTCTAATAATTACTAATCGAAAAAGTTTAAAAAAAAACTATAAAACTCAGCATATAAGCGTAAATGCGTGATAAAATTATATTTTCATTATTTTAAGGGTTTATTGATGGAATTTACTGAAAGAAACTTGAAGTGCCGAATATGAAATATTGAAAATTACTTCATGCATTTATGTTTTTAAGGATTAATAACAACTACTAATATTTATAATCGTAATATCATACACGATAGAACGATGAGATAATTTATTTTATGATGTCATTAATAAACGCGAAATGAAGGTAATCATGCGCATTAAAGCGAATGTAGTGCGACTTACTTAAGATGACTCTTTTAAAGCGATAATTTTGTATTCGCGCTAGAGTTTTATTAAATTGGTACGGCTGGTCGAACACAAAAATTGGAATATAACATAAATTTATTTGTTAGCGCTTAATATCGATATAACGCTTTGCTTGATAATATTGTAGCCGGTTCGAACGGTTTAGTATAACTAAGATTTGATAGTTGATTATATAGTATCGCAATAATACGAATAACGATTAAAAAAAGAAAATCCAATTTTCAACGATCGTGTTTCCGTTTCTCGGAATTGTAAGCGTATAACGTAGAAAGAGGAACGCTTATCCGGATTGTAAACTGGCGGCCATATCTCGATCTTAATCCGCGATTAGAGTACTGAACTATTTGGTATTTACCAACCATTTTCTTAGTGGTAATTAAAGTTTACAATATAGCGATATCGTTTACATCAACCGGAGCAGCTTAGTTTGGCGGTACCCTTACAATAAATAACGTCGATCTGATAGGCCGGTATTTTATTTAAAAGGCGCGAAAAATTGCGTTGGGCATACCAGTAATGCATATATATATATATATAAACATATATATTCGTATCAAATGTATGTAACAATGTATAGAAGGATAATTGCATATATCCCTAATCCAAAGCAAGCAAATAAGTTATCTGTATTTATATAGACGTTTGTTTGTGTATGTATTAATGGCTTTATTTTTTTTATATTCGTTAGTTGTCTTGTTAATACAAAAACCATTACATATGTAATATATGTATGTGCGTACTCGACCGAATACAATTCTTGATACATTATCTTAATTTTCGAAACTACTAGAAAAGGTCGATTTTTTAATTCCGACTAAACGATATACGACTAATTTTTTTTTTTTTTTTTTTTTTTTGTACAGTTTTATTTGGATTTTCAGCAGTTTTCCGCTTATATTTCAACAACTACATCTTCATCTACACCGATCCGCACGCAATAAATCACCGCGCAACACGCAATTAACCGCATCGGCCGACTTACCTATCCAAAGACTAAAGTTTCGTCTGGCGTTGAAATATTATATTTTAAAATTTTTAACACCCGCGTAGGCACGATTAATACGAGACCGTCCACTAAACCGATATATTTCGATCTACTTGGACGTTATAAACTATTTGTAGTTTATACGCACATTTAATAACGTATTATAGAATCGCTTCTGAGCTGTTCTTTCAAACACACCGGACAAGATGGTTAATTGGCGTCTTTTATTTTTCATTGAAAATAGCAATCTCCTTTCTCCTCTGCAAGCTGGTGGTCGAAAGACGAGATCGGCTATATCTGCTCGCTTTATAGAGGCAGATATTAACGTCGCAATAAACGATTTTTTTGATTTAGAAAAAGCGTTTGATCCGCTTGTGGCGATATGGACTATTAATAAGAATAAAGTCTGCCGATATATCCCGTAATTTAGGCAACTATTTATATAGTGTTAAACAACCGAACACATCAAGTTAAGATTGGTTTGTCAAAATCAACACCAAAATTTAAATATGTCAAAATCGAAATATACGTTATTCAATACGAAATTCGAAAGCAATAAATTAAATTTAATAAACGACAATATCGATATGCAGTTTTTGACGAGTATAAAATATTTGGGGGTAGGTACCAATTAAAAAAAAAAAACTAAAATTTTATTGAGCATATCCGTATAATGTAAGGAATAAAATTAGTGAGTTTTTCAATAAACTATATAACAATAACAACAAATTGAATTATAAAAAAAGGCTTTGTATAAGTCGATAATATTACCGAAATTAATTTACAACAGTAGCATTTATTATTAAACGTTAAAAATTAATAGATTCATATCATTAATAAGATCTTTTCAAAGAACAATTGCAATTAAAGTGATTAAATCATATAAAACCACTATAGAGCTACTGAGAATCAATTATAGAAATTCGTAAACATATCAATATATTTTTAATCGAGAATTAATATAAATCATGAATTTTTTCAAATAAAAATATTTAAATGGAAAATTCTTATACGAAAAAAAAAATAATAATAAACGCAAAACAGTTTAAAGTGTTATACTAAAGCGATATTATATCGAGAAATATCAAGGCATATAATGGATCAACTTATCAATATTTCCCGAATTTAAATGATAGATTCGATAATAATCATTTTATTCCTAACTTTTATAATGTTCAATTTATCACCGATCATGGTAGTTCTAAAAAACATTTAAAACATTTCGAAATAGACTGAAAATTGTAGAGCATGTAACTTTGAGGATACGGTTTACCATATCCTGCAACGTTTTAATTGCAAACAAATAGTTTTAGATTGTAATACGATAGAATTAGTAAATAATAAAGATAATGATTTTAATCATTTAGCTATTCGAGAAATAATAAATAGAAATATAACTTAGTATATTAATAAGATCGTTACTCAATTATTAAAAAATATAATTAAAAGATTGTAAACGGATCTTATGTAACATATATACCCCTGTAAATAAATATAATATTTTGAAAAAAAAAAACAACAGTGCACTCAGTGCAACCTTGTTCATGTTATATTAGCAAATTATATCTCCTAGTCTGTAACAGCAAGACTTTACATTGACGACCTTAATATGTCCTTGCCATCCAGTATTCATTCTAATGCATAAAAATCCTACAAAAAAACATTAACCGTTTGCAATAATGGTCTTATAAGAAAGGTTTATATTTTTCTACATCTACATCATCGTACATTATTTTCCATAAGAGGCTTCTACCATCCTCCAATCCTCCAGTTTTTCCTTAAGTATAAATAACCTTCCCTTAACAGCCAAAACAAGAGTGAAATTCCTCAATTCCTCGGTTTATTGTTCGACTCCAAATTAACCTGACATTATCATATAACTGAAGTCAAGAGTAGACGCTTAAAACTGCTCCCAATTCTGAAATATTTGTCCAGCCCAAAATATAATATAAATATCCAAATCCTCTTAAATATCTATAAATCTATAATCCTATATTACGAATCAACTATGGGTGTCAGGTATATTCAAGAACATTAGATAACATCATGCTGAACTTCGATCCATCCCTACATCCCTCATCACTATCAAAGAGCTAGTGTGGTGTGTGGCGCGTATACTTGTGTGTTTGGAAATTGACCGACGCTGTAATAGCAATGACAAGAGAACGGGCTCTATATAGGGGTTGAATTATCAGCTGTTAGTAATAACGGGACGGACAAATTGGGAATACTACTTGTCATATCGACGGCGATAGCGACGTCAGAAGATAGATACGCATTGAATGTAGCACGGATTAGTGGAGGAGAAAGGAGGACGATTCGCATAGTCTGTGCCTGAAATTCTTTCAATCTAGGTATGAATAAGAGCACATGCATCTTGTTATTTGAATACCGCCAGTTATAGTAAATTTTATGGAATGAATAATGTAGGGGAAGGGATCTATGTTCATTCTACTAATCAAGAGTTTTAGATAACCCCGTCGAAATTGTAAAGGAGACTGTTAAGGACGGTATCCATTTATTTCTAACCTCATCTAACACAGAGCCCTGGTTTCGTACACGATTAAGCTTATTTAATAATGACGCAGATGCCGATTCCTAAAACATATAGCGATACGTCATTTTGGTCCTAATAAATAATCCATAATAGTTTAAGTGTACGAAAGGTTCATCATCCGAAGGAGTGTTGTGAAGATTACGTAAACTATTAATGGGGCGTGATTAGTAGTTGTTAGAAGATTATCGATATGCGGACGTCATCCTGACCGTGGATTCGAAGTAACACCTAAATAACTGATTTGGAAAAGGGAATAACGCCTTTTTCTGCCGTAATAGAAAAGTTGATGTACATATTTATATATACATAATGTATACACTCACGTACAAAAGCGCGTAAGAGTGAATGCGCACACCGTTAAGTAATATTATTAGAATTTTATTAAATTTTAACCAAACGCAACACACTCATCATACGTATATACATATATATAAATTACATATATTAATTTTAAATATACGTACCTGTATACCCAATTTATAGTGGTTGATCAGCACACCACGTACTCACATGTGTATATACATATACAAACTTTTGCCGTTCATGCTGATATACAAATATATGCGCACAATGCCTGAAGGATAGTTTAAATGAACGGTTGAAAGATAAACAAACACTTTGTTTGCATTATTATGTTATTAAATGTTAACAAAAAAACAATATGTGCCTATATATCAACTTAAAGACATAAAGTGCAAAATATAGACACCAAATTAAAAGCTACAACATTGGACAGTATTTCGGATTATTGAACAACTTGTTATTATAATTCGTGTATATAAATGTACATGTGTCTATGCATAAAAGCGCGCATATATACACGTAACAGACACGATCCTATACACACACACACATATATATGTGTGTGTACGTACATATATATATAGTAGCCTAACTAATTTTAAAAGACAGTAACTTTGCTGCGCAACTTTTATTAGTATTAAGTAGAGGTAACGCCTTCATAGTTCAAGGTTTACCCTGTATATATATTATATATATATAATATATATATATTATATTTATATATATATATATGTATATATAATGAGTATATGAGTGTGTGTATGCATGTATAAAAACAGTAGTTAAGTGTACATCAGATATTATTCCGGTTGTTTCATCGAAGGAACACGTTACAAGGCACATGTCTTTTGTAAAAAAAAAAAACAATTTCAATTTTTTTCTCATTCACGACTTTCAGGCAACGAATTGTCGAAGCTTTAATATCATAAACGGCTGTTTTATTTTTCAGCAAGAAAAATAGGAATTGAGGAAAAACGATACGCTTACGTGGGAAAAATAACGGAAAATTCGGTGACGTTAAGGTTCCCTGTTTTATATATATATGTGTGTGTGTCAAACGACCACGAACACACGAACATATATATATATATATATAACTGCATTTTTCGATAGGTATTGTTGTTTCTTACTAAACGTTAGAATATTTTCGAGCGTAAAAAAATTATCAAGGCATTTTACATTTTCTTGTCGATAAACGAAATGAACAGTTTAATTTTTCGTCAAATATTTCTGTTTTTTTTTTCACACAAAAATGAAACATTTTCAACCTCGTATTTTCTACTTTTTTAAAAATATGGTCGGTTCCTTTCATCCCCTCGATCGCTATCACGACCGTTGAAAACGAAGCTCATAGTCAACTATACAAATATTATAATAAATGGAAAATCAAAATTAACAACCAAAAAACGGAGACCATACTTTTTACTAAACGTAGACCTCAAACAGAACATTCTATAAAAATATCCAATGAACAGCTATACTGGAAATCATACGTTAAATATCTCGGTCTTATACTTGATAAAAACCTGACATTTTCAAAGCACATTAATCACACTATTGAAAAAGCCCGTACGAGACTATATAAATTATTTCCTATATTCAATAAGAAATCAAAAATGAGTACAGCCAACAAATATTTAATTTATAAAACTTATTTTTTGCCATTACTATTATATTCCTGTCCAACCAGGTGTAGCGTAAGCGAGACAACTTTGAACAAATTACAAGCATTCCAAAATAAGTGTCTACGAATTATGCTCCAATTTACACGAGAGTATCAGAAATGCACACTAAATTAAAGCATCCATACATATCTGAAGCTGTAAGTAGCCAGTCCAACAAATTCTATGTAAAGTGTAGTACTAACCCGCATGCCATAATAAGGAAAATCGGCAATTACACACGACCCAACTACAATACAAAAAATATAAACATAAAAGAATTAAGCATGCGCTTTTCTAAACTGCATGGTTACCTAGCTCGAAACCACGCTATACATTAAATTTTGTTTATTATCTTAAGCTATATAATAAGAATTATGTACATGAAAATATGGATATGTATAAGAAAATGTGTTATGTGTTTCACTATATATATATATATATCTCACTATACATTAAATAGATAAATTAGTAAAGTTAAGCAGGGTTTTTATTTGTATTTTTTCTCTGCGGTTGATTTTATTTTCTTATTCCTATATTAGTATTAATATTAAATCAAATATCGCGCAGTATGAGCAATTATGTAAGCTCGGTATGTGTACATAAATGGGAATTGTAATTTATTTATTAAGCTGAAATATACTTGTTATTATTATTATTATTATTATATTTTATTTATAAATACATATATATATATTATTATTATTATCATGCCCTAGACGATTGGAAACCGATTTGTAAAACAAACATAACGAATAAAATAAGATGAAATCTAACCGATGTCTAAGCATCTACCAATTTTTCGGCTTCGTCAAACTATGGGTCTGATGGCTAGAGGCGATAATACTGAAAATAAAATATTTTTAGTTGCTCCCTTCGCCACATTTGCATTTATCTTATTCACGTCCGAACCCCATTTTAGTATGTTCACTGCGGTTCGAACGTAACCGAAGCGAATATCGTAGTACTAAAAATAGCGTATAACAATTTTCACCCAGCTGTAAATAATAATAAAGAATCAACTTCCTCGTACAAAGCGAGCCCCTGGGTGAAAGGCAAAGTGAACCTTAGTTCATAGTATTCATATATCTCGAAGTCCGGTAAAAAACGAACTCCGAAGTCGGAAGATGTTGCTTCAGCTGTAACGAATAAATTCGACATAAGGGTATTCAATAGCAAACGCATTCTATTGCAAACAAAACCGATAACTTGTAAATCCGTCGTTTTCTCATTCATGACTCGGAAACGTGTGTTTTCCATGAAATGCACGCTTACTGGAAAATCTCCACTAGAGAGCGCTATACATAATACCGCGTTTTCGCTTACATATCCTAGTGGTTCATATGTATATAACCAACTGCAAATCTATTCGGAACGCAGCTCCATCGCAATTTTTTAAATTGGACGGAAGAAATTAATCGTAGAAGGTGAAAAATATGAAGTAATATTTTGCGTATAGCATCGTTTCTAATATGACTCAAAGTAATTTTGTATTTGCACCCTACCGCTAATAATTTGAATGTTTTTTTTTGAACTGAAAGTTTATGTACCTTATAGAAAATAGTTTAACTTAAACAGTTATTAACGTTAAAAAAAGAAATATTGTATTTTATAATACTTAGAATGCACCATTTTAAAATCACAATTCATTATACACTATAAAGCCGTATAAAGATAACTTTGAAACAGACGTAAATTATTCGTAGAAATAAATAAAATGAAAAAAATTATTCACGTTGACTTCGGTGCTTTCACCTAAATAATGCAGAAAAAATTGATTTTGAAATAAGCGATCAATCCTGTTAAGTAATTGTCTAAATAATACAAACGTCATTCCAATATCGTTTTGTATATGTGTAAATGTATGTATGTATTATATATATATACACGAGTATATATATATATGTGCATGTATTTGTATTACGTGCATATGTGCTCTTTAATGAATATAAAGATGAATTTGAAATTGTCGTAAATTCTCCGCTTGTTATAAATAATATATATATATATATATATATATATATATATATATATATAAATGCACTTTGACTTCAATGCTTTTACATTATATGTATAAATGTTTATATTATGTATATGTACGCATTTTCTACTAATATTAATACTAATGATAACAATAGTAGTAATAATGCTAACGATGGTAATGCCGGTAATAATAATAATTGCTACAGTCGTTATTATAAATAGTTTGCAATAATGATAATACTATATAATTTCAATTTCAATTTCAATTTATTTGATTTTTGTTCAGTACATTTGAATATTATAATAATAATAATAATAATAATAAATAATAATAATAATAATAATAATAATGAAATCGATGAAAATATCAAATCTTATTCGTTTATAGCGATAAAAGTGTCACACCCTCTAAATCATAATAATAATAATAATTACAATAATAAGAGAAAGGTAGCAAAAGAAATCATAATAAATAAACGATACACTGTTCTGTATTTCCGAACCTTTTCAAGAATCCATAAATGCGTGTATTCGCATGTGTGTAAAATAATACATAAATATTAATAATAATAATTCATGAATAATAATAATAATAATAATAATTAGCATTATTACAGTTGATATACAATTAATTATTATTTTTTTAAAATATAAACTAAATTATAACATTCTTAAATTTTAAGCTTGTGTATAATGACCGTTTTCCTTAAATATATGCTCAGGACTTTCTACAGGCAAGCTTGGAATATACATTTATTTATTATCTCGTTAATATTTCGATATTATTAAATAATCAAAAATAGCCGAATGGAAATTCAGAATTTTGATAGTTTGGGTCTAGACCACGAATAGTCCTCCCTATTAAATTTTCGAAATTAAAACTTTTTTTTTCATCTTTTATCGAAATATGCTTGTATATAACGATAAAAATTTCAATTCGATCAGTGAAATTTTGCCCGCTTATCAATATATAAATAATTAAATATATATATATATATATTATTTTGTGTATATATATTATACATCTATATTTATAATATACATATTTATATTTTTTATATATGAATATATATATATATATATATATAGGTGCTCTCAAGGAGCTAAACGGGGTGCGTCCTTAGGTGGCGGATAGTGGAACGGCCTACAAACATGTAGGTTAGCTGCGAATAAGACGTCAGTCGAATAAGCAGTCGCAGACCAATAGCGGCTACTGGTGGAAAGCCTCATGCAGGTAATTCCAGTAGTGACAGGATAAGAAGACACGAGGATGCAGATGGACAGCTTCAGGAACTGTCTAATAAAAGTCTGCATAAATCCTATGACTGTCTCCTCCTCGGCGATTTCGGGTCGGGGTAAAAACCCTACACCATTACCTCCTCAGTAACAAATCGCTGCCTTGCCGTTAGGATATTTATCTAAAGGCTAGGGTGCCACCCCCAAATAGTGGTATTTCCTTTCTTTTTCCTTCCTTTCTTTTATCCCCTTTCCTCTTAATTTCCTCTCCTTTACTTCTCAGCATAAGCCGCATTATGTTTCTGGTCGTCTTCCTCTGGTTTCCACTGGATAAAAACATATGTGGTTGCTGAAATGTGGCTGCATTGTTTTGTGTTCCTGCTCATACATTATTAATATTCACTCACAACTTTCTGCATATTTCTATTCTTTCCTTTCACTTCTATTACCTCCTTCCCTTTTCTTTAATCAATTTCCTCCTCCTATCATTATTTTTCTTATTGCAGGCGACATAACTCGGACACGAGTGTCGGTATTATTATATATATATATATATTCTTCTTCTTCTTCTTGAGCCATCTTCGTTATCGAAAGTTGGCGTCCGCATCCTTTATAGCTTTGATCCATATATATATATATATATATATATAATTTAGAAAAATAATAACAGGTATCTCAATTTTGATTAGGCTCAAGTATAATAGTTGAGGTAAAATTCGAACCGTGCGAACTTACATTAATTGTGTAAATATTTTCATAAAACGATTAAATAAACCGTCACGTACATAGTATAACACCATCGTCGATGTAACGGGTATTAAATAATTTATAAACACACACATATATATATAATATAGGTAATTATAACACGCGGATATGCGTCAAAGTCGGTGTTGTTAATTTAAAATGAAAAAATAAAGAAATTACGGGAGAATACCGAGCCGTAATCTGCCGTGGCGTCATGGGTCATGCCTGTGCAGTAGAGTACGAACCGAGCTTTGAATTAAACCGTTATTCGGTCGAACATTAAATTTCATACAGAGCCCTACGCCTTTAGGAAGGAGTTTCAACCATTCGTGAAAAGGAATCTTTCGCAGCTTAAATGAATCTTCGTGGTTTATTGTCGCCGTGGATACACGGGCAAAGCGAAGAAAATTCGACGATAACCTCTAGTATTACGAACGATTTTCCCAGTATTAACAACATCCGCTGTTCCTTATTTAGTCGTAATTTCCATACCGCGTCCGGTGTTTCCAACCGGTCGAATTACTTCTAATTCAAATTTCGCTCGTTTTCCGTCAAAATGTAATCCTACTCTCTACTTCGCGTCGTAGTCTTAAGTATTTTCATCCCTAATTTTAAGTCACGGATAAAATGATCTATTTTTTCTCGTAAACAAGATCGTAGAAATATTGTATAGCTTTCGTACGTTTATTTTATATATATAAGTATATGCGCTCTGATATATATATATATATATATATATATATATATATATATATATATATATATATATGACAAAAAAAGAACAGTTAAAATCACGATATTTTTAAATATTCGTGTTGTTTAACGCATTCTACCAATCGTGGGGTAATTTATGGGGGGGGGCTCAATAGGAGTACAAAAAAAAAAAGTTTGTCCAAATCTGACTAAAATTCGCGAAGTTATCCACGAATATCCATCGATGCGTTACTTCTTCTGCTAAAAAGCGGGGCAAAGGTTTTTACCCAAAACATTGCAGGGGCTGCCTATAAGCAGTGACCTTCGCAAGTGGGGGGTCTACTTTAAAAAAAAGGTTGTTAATTTATATATATATTTTAAAAAAAGATCGAGTTTATTTGTCTTACCAACCAAACGTTCGTCTGCAATTATTCCTTTTTTTTTCACTCTGCTAACTTGTTGTAAATCTAAATTAAATATTATCTAAAGTTTCATTTCATTTTTCCCTTTATTTCTATTTTTTATCAATTTTATACATTATTTTTATAGATATATTTTTAATATTTTATTTTTTCATGTCCACTTTTTTTTCTTTTACTTTTTACAATCTGACCCCCTAGGTCATTTAGAAAAATAGAAGCTACCCAGTGGTGCTCACCTATCTGCTGCTACATTAAACAAGGTCTAGAGGTTTATTACGCTTCAGCCTCCTGGTGTCACTGGAGGTGTTCAGCAATCTTCGAACCAGGGTATTAAGATGACCTTCCAGTCTAAGTACATGTCTTTGAGCGTACTGTTTTATAACATCGGACACATATGGAATATTCAAGTCTCGATGTAGAGTTGTGTTGGTTATGTACCAGGGTGCACCTGTCATTGTTCTTAATATTTTATTTTGAAACGTCTGTAGCACCTTTATATTTGTTTTTTTTTTGCACAACCCCATACCTCTGTTCCGTAGGTCGAGACTAGCTTTATAACTGCTGCGTATACCAAACACTTATTGGTTAATGAGAGAACACTATTTCCGCCTAAGAGCCAGTTCATTTTTCTAACCCGGATGTTAAGTTCCTTCTTTTTTTTTCTCTATATGATACCGCCATGTCAATCGACTGTCCAGATGCACACCTATATATCTAACACTCGGCTGAATAGGCATTGTGAGGTTATTGATTCTAACAGGTGGAACTATAACCTTCCTATTTGTGAACTGAACGTTAACGGATTTTCTCTCATTAACACCTATGTTTCATTTTTTAATGCTTCCTGTAGGTTATTACTGGCAATGTTCGGATCTGCAAAAGTAGCTGCATGTACATTCCTAGTAACGGGGAGGTTGGTAGTGTAAAACAAATACATCGTAGGCCCCAGGGCCGAACTCTGCGGTACACCTTTGCTAGAACAGGATGAATCTCAGAGAGCGCGTGTTCATAACGTACCTGGAAATACCGATCTTGCATATAAGAAGTAATCGGAAGATGTAAATTTGGCGGAAGTAATGATTTTAGCTTTAACAATAGGCCTTCATGCTACAAAAGCCTGAGCAACATCGATAAACGCCGCCGTACAAACCTGTCTCGTTTCTAGACTGTTTTCAATTATATTTTCTACCATGTGTCCACTGTGGAGTGTTAAAACTAAACTGATGATTCGGTATTACGTTATTAAAATCCAAATAGGGGCGTAGCCTTTTTAATATTTATTTTTCCATTACTTTTGATAATACGGGTAATAGAGATATAGGCCGATAAGAGGACACACAATGCGGGTCCTTCCCTGGTTCCGGAACTATGACGACTTGAGCAAACTTCCAATACATCGGGGAGTGGTTTAAGCGAATTATGGCATCACGTATATATGTAAGAAACACTAGAACTTTTCGAGGCAGCAAGCAACTTCGGAGTTATCAAGTCAAAACCTGGACTTTTGTCGAGCTTTAAAGACTTTATGGTGCTGTTCACCTTTTAAAGTGACGTAAACTTATTCGTATAGTTAAGAGGACAGCTTCGTAGCCTTTTCGTATATAAAAATCTATTGATTCTAACTAATTGTCTTTCGTTGTTAATTTTTTAAAATTCCACGCTGTTCAAATTATGTTACACGCACGTATGTATAATTTCTAGTAGGCGTTGTTCATCGTAGACGAAAACAAAGAACGTGCTCACCGGCCCCGTTGATGTAGTCCGGTGAAATAACCGATTGTAGAAAGGAAAAAAAATGTTCTACGTCACAGTTTCATTATTTAAAAAAATAGAATTGAAGGAAAATAAAAAAAAATACTACATACACGCATCGTACATATGTGTATATTTAACGCTTAAACTTAGGAACGCTTTCCGACGTCCACACACTCGTCTAGATGTTAAAATTAAATAAAAATAATAACGCGGATATAAATAATAAATAACCTATTTCTTATTACAAACAACTTAACTATAACGAATGAACAAAACTTCA
This sequence comes from Coronaproctus castanopsis, assembly GCA_032883995.1. NCBI lineage: Eukaryota > Metazoa > Arthropoda > Insecta > Hemiptera > Monophlebidae > Coronaproctus > Coronaproctus castanopsis. Next base: position 185,346,471 of record CM065052.1, on the reverse strand, counting down.
ACGAACATTTAATCGCATCACGAAGTAAACAGCAACGTGTGAAAGATTAAAACAAAATCTATCCACGTGCGACTTACGCTACAAGTACGATCGATACGCAGCACAAAGTATAAAACAATCGAAGCACAGTCAGATACCTCGGAACGTATTGCCTTACTTAGGAAATCGGCATTCGAATTAATATCGAACAAATCGAGATAAAAACCCGTTCATAAATAACGGATTCATCGATCGGAACTCTCCGTTAGACCTAACGTGTAACCGGATGTCAACAAATAATAAAGCCAATCCGTACGTACGACAATGTGCTACGGGTGTACATTATAAGCTGCAAGACAAAATATCATCTGGCGTACAATAGTGGATGCATATTTCACGTAATGCCGCGACATCCACAGTGATCTATCGGATGATGCTTGTCGACGATGCCTTCAAAGAGTTCGAAATAAAGCGGGAGCAGTTAATATATGTATAAAAAGTCAATTGAAAAATTAGTTAAATCACTAATATTTATTTTCTTGTGAAAAACACAAAGCTTTTCGGCATTTACGCCATTAATAAAAAAAAAAAATTTTTTAAATCATAATTTTAAAAGTATAAATTAAAAATAATTACATAAAAATATTTGATGGTGATGGTGAAACTATATTCCATAAAAATTTTTTCTGCTTGTCTGTTCTGTTTACTTTTTTTTAATTGTTGAAATTGAATATATTAACATCGATATATATACATATGTATGTATATATATATATATATATATATATATATATATATATAATACTAGCAAACCCGGCGAACTCCGTTTCGCCACCAGATGGCTTCGTTTTATGTAACATTTCGTTTGGTGATTAAAAGATAAAAAAAAATTTAAAGGAAAATTTTATTTCATTTTACAACAGTAATGAATTCATTTCGATTACAAAAATGAAGTGTTATTTAGTTGAACTTCTCTAAGTAAATGAAAGTGAATCCAAAGTAAATACTGAATCGAAGCGTTATACATGTCCGCAATTTTCGGTTTGGGTTTGAAATTTTTTTCGCGTTTTTTTCATTTTATCCTATAAATCTTATATAGTAACGACAAATTATAAAATCGGAATCGTTTAAAAATGTTTATGTCGCTCGCTATGCCTTGCCAAAGATGGCAGATCATCGATTTTCGAAAATTCGTAGCTCGACAACTATCGATCGTAACGAAAAACGGTTTTCTGTTTCGAATTCGTCATTTTAATATCTATCGTATCCGTATCGATTTTAACGGAATTTTTCCAAAATCGAAATTTTAATGAGTCACCCCCATACACCTCTATTTTTTTTTTTTTTAATTTCGACGATGACTCCGTTCAATAGGTTTCTTTACGACGATCGAATTAGGTAATAACAATTTTTTTCGTATCTCTAAACGTTAGCGATTTATAGTCGATAACAAATTCGCTATATAAATATATATATATATATAACGATATATAGATATATAATTAACATTGGCCCATGCTAAATGCATTGTAGATTCGGTCGTTCAAAAATCGCCGGCAAAATTTTTAAAAATCGAAAATGAAATTTTCAACTCGCGATTTCTCGTTACCGGTTAATTTTTAAAACATTCACGTAATTACATAAATTATATATCTCTACGTCTACTTTTTATTGAGCTCAACCCGAACCCCCCATCTATCATGGGGGCCGCAAAAATGGCCCAAAACCCCAAAACCCATTAAGCCCAATTTTCTCGGCGACTATTCGATATAAAAATACGGCGATACCATCGTTAGACGCGTATTTTAATGATAAATAACTTTCGTTTAAATAAATTTTCTAAATTTCGAATCGTTCTCGAATTATTGCGAAAAAATCGAAATTTTGAAAAAATTGCTAGGTACCCCTTTCGAAATGTTCGGTTTGGGTTTGAAATTTTTTTCGCTTGATCCTATAGATCCTGTATATAAATGACAAATTATAAAATCGGAATCGTTTAAAAATGTTTACGCCGCTCGCTATGCCTTGCCAAAGGTGGCAGGTCATCGATTTTCGAAAATTCGTAGCTCGACACCGAACGCTGTCGAACGGGATAAAAAGTATCTTATGTCCGTCTCCTGGCTCTAAGCTACCTCCCTACCAATTTTCAGCCAAATCTGTTCTGCCGTTCTTGAGTTTGTAACTAACACGACTTTCTTTTATATATATATATATATATATATATATATATACATATGTATGTATATATACATCAATATCGCCTTAATTATGAACTTTTTTATAAATATTTCCGCACTCAGAACATTCAGTACACCTATCACCAGTAAGATGAATTTTTACTTTCCCTTAACAAATTTTTAGGTCATTTTGTATAAAAATGTTATATAATACGATTATTTATATAACTCATGTTCTTCTTCTTTTGCGGCGGTAATTTCCCCTTAGGAATGTCGGGACCATTATACTACAGCTTCTTCAATTACTTTCCGCCACTCTGTCCAATTTGCAGCCGTCCGTCCGCAGTCTGATGTTTATGATGGGGTCTATCCATTTGATGTTTACTCTGCCACCTATTCATATATATATATATATATGTATAGAAATTTCCCACTTATACACCGCCTTAATGTTTTAATAAAAATCTACAGTTTTGCTCCCTCGAGGTTCGTTCGATTCGTATCGATCGCTCACATATATGTCCCCCCACAAAAATAGTTAATTTCGTCAATTACACAAGACGACGCAACATTTGTCACTACCGCTTTAGTCTGTTGCAAAGACGACGAACGTGTGCCTCAAAATAATTATTTCGATCGAATGCCACGAATTTACAGGGTTGTGTCATTTGAAACACTCGCACTCACAAATCGTACGTACAATAAGCTAATCTCCAACTCCGGAGCGCGAAGTTTATTCAAATCCTCGAAGTATTTAATCGTTTATTCTATTTATATCCGCACGATAACGGTTTAATTGGCCGAAAAAATGTCGCGGTCTTTTTACATATACAAATTTAGGAATTTTAAATTAATTTTTAATTGTATTCTGGCGTGCGTGTAAAAATGTGGGAAACGGTATTAAGCTACTATATAATGAAAAATATTTCGAAATATCTTCGCAAGAAAAACTATTCGAATAGGCTGTATTTATACTTTCATGTTTTCATGTTTTCATAGGTATATAAATAAATATCTATTCATGCCCTATATGTGTGTGTGTACGTTTATGATTATGTGTTTATTTATCTATGTACGTGTGTACAGGTTGAAGAACTTTACCATTTTTAAAAGTTAATAAACTTTTCTAGACTTCATTATATGTATATATATATATATATATATATATATATATATATATATATATATATATATATAAGGAACTATGTTAAAGAACTTTAGAGGTTTAAAAAGTTAACCAGCAACTTTTCTAGTCACCGTGTTCGCGATCGTGTAAACCGTTAGGAAATAATTAATGACTACAATTTAAGTTGGCTTGCGCACAATTACAACAATGTAACGAAAACATGTAGTTCGATCAATGAACGTGAAAAATTCTTAAAAAATCTTCTTTATTCTTTCCCAACGACCTAAAATAAAATCGCCGGTTAGGTTAAAAAGGAAAATTGAAACTAGCAGAGAAACGCACGTCAGTTTTTAGACAGGTATATAAGTTAAATGGTATATAGTCGAATGTCCGTCGTCTTGACAAGACTTTAGGTCATTAATACGACTCATTACCGTTACACAACTAATCATCTCTGACCACTAGCGTACTATCTTTTTGGCCTATTTTATTCTTATACCATATATAATATATATATATATATATATATATATATATTCTTTCTTACAGGCCATTTCTGAGGTAGGCGATAATCCTAGTGTACATTGGCCTTTAATTAATAGCTCGAAATGGTAACTGCCGGTAAAGTAATTAATCTTGGTAAATGTGTCCAACATTTAAATGCAACGAGGCGTATATCATCAAAAGACGAGCTTTTGTGTACTGTCCGATGTTGTTTCCAAATATTTTTTTTTTCTTCATATTCTTGTCATATTTTTCAACATTAGCCGTTCTCTTAAACGAAAATAAATCAAAAGCCGTTGTCCTGTTCGAAAAAACTGACGATGTCATTATATATATAATATACAATATACATTTTATATATATATATATATAATGTATATAGGCGTAAGTACATCTGAATAAAAAGCCATCGTAACTCAGTTTTTTTCAAAACTTCTTTATTTCGCTTAAACAAAACCGACAACGAGTAATTACTTCTTTAATTATCGAAGTAACAAAATAATAAAAACAGTTTCTCCACATTGAAGACACTCGATACCATAAGCAATACACCTATTCGAATAATCATCGATGCTTTTCGAACCGGCTCAATTAACAGCCTTTATCGCGAATCTGAAGAATGGCCTCCATTTTTAAGAACAAAATACCTTGTTGAAAAATTTTATATGCATCTTCAATTTCTGATTTCCTATTCCAGAAATTTCCCGTATAATTTATAAAAATCACGCGCGCAATATCCTCTTTGTAATTCCTTCTCCATCTAACTCGACACGTCTCTAACACCGTCCAGAAAACATCCAATTTCCACAATTCAAATAAATAATCACATCGAACGAACTATAAACAACTGATAATGACTGCACAAAAATCTACACAGACGCATCCAAATCTAACCAACTTTGTGGTTGTGCTGTAGATCCAGAGGATGATCTGCTACATTATATCCTGCTACCTCAATACTCGGTATTTCCTGTTGATCTAAAAGTAGTATACCTCACTATATCCACTGCACTGGAAACCACAAAAATCTTCTATGTCTCGACTCTCTTCTATCATGCGTTTCTCAACTGTATATACCAAATTACACCCTGTTGTCGTAGAAATTCTGAATATCTTACTCTGTAAGCCTACTCTTAATATAATCTTATTATGTATCCCAAGTAATACAGGTTTCCCACCGAATGAATTAGCAAAAAAAATAGCTAAAGAAGCAGCCACTATTCAACTATATCCATACAAATAAAATCTTTAGTAATCTACGGAATGTTATTCCTACAATAAATCACTTTAGCGCTATCCGTTCTCATCCCTTTCCTCGGAGATATTATTTACACAGTACAAGGGAACGGGTAGTTCTAACTCGCATTAACGCATGGCTAGACTATAAATAAAACAGATCCACCATTGTGCGCCCGCTGAGTTCAGACACCCTTAACACTTCGGTATCCACAATACACCACATACCGATCTCAAAATGTCAGTTGCAATTCATTGCGAGAAATTCTAACCATTGACCCAATTGCATTACAAACAGTTTTTCAATTTCTCCGAAATATAGATATGATTAACTTTATATAATAATTACCTTCGGGTGATCCTGGCCATAGCAGCAGTACATGGTACTCGACAAGAAAAAAAAACAAAACAGTTCCTTTTGTTTTCTTTCGTGAAAATATCGAGAAGTCCGATGTGCTAACTACGAACTTTACAGAATAAAACAATGGAGATAAGAATAAATGAGAAGATGATTAACCTCTTCCAACTGATATATTTATAGCAAAATTGTTAGAAAATCGTGAAGGTCAATAAAAGGATAATTATGATGGAAGTAGTTCGCGTATTTATAAATTCCAATATAGGCTCGATTGTATTAAAAAATGGACTCCGGAATGGAAGATTGAACTAAATTAATAGGAGACTGTCTATGGTTTACATTCGTGCTGAAAATATCTATCAATTGTACTTAGGAAACCAACTCATTCCACAGGCTATAAAGTACCAAGTCGTACATTCGGATTCACGATTTATTTGGAAAGTTCACGTTAAAATAAAGTCCCAGAAGATCGAGAATGAAACATGTAAATTATATTGTTTAATAGGCAGACAATCAGAGTTGGATGTTTCCTGCACGCTTCTCCTATACATGCAAATTATTAAACCTATTTCGACTTATGACCTTGCTCTGTGGGGTTGTATGGCCAAGTCGAGTTGGGATATCATACAACGTCGTGAAAATATAGTGGATGCTTATCGTCGCTCGCCTAACGATGACGTTTATTTTGATCTCAGTATGATGTTCATTAATGATGTCATCCAGCAATTCGTTGAATTGCAACAGCAGCGTCTCCACATATCAATGCAGAGACAACTGCTTAATATCCAGCGTGGAATTAGACGACTCGTCCGTGGCCACCCCGTAGATTTAGTCATGTAAAGAAGTAAATGTATGTGTACTTAACAGTTAGCAATCATGTAACGTTAATGATGATAATTACTTAACCGAGATTGTAGCTTAGTAATAGACTATTAAGGAGTGTTAAAAAAAAAAATCTAGCATGAATATTTCATACAAACTATATGACCAATATGATCGATTAAAACTGTTTATATAAATAATTAAGACTGGACTCACTACGGTCGTTTTTCGGATTAATAATAACAGACGATTTACAAGAATGTTGGCGAATTTGTAAAATCAGTGGGTCAGACAATAAATATTACCAAGAGTACTTAGATCGATTAGTGTGACGAAAAATAATAAATGAATATCCCTCTTATGGATTTCAGTTAGAAGACTCGGCAATATTATAATGAATAAACGGATTTATATTTATTTAAGAAGGAACGTATACAATTAATACATTCTAACGATGTTGACGTATGATGCGGAAATGTGGATTCTACCCAAAAACCGTGTACTGAGAAAGATGTATTACGACGCAACGTGAACAAGAACGGTTGACAAGTCTAACCACCTAATTACACTGAGGAGCTAGGAGAAAGCTGAAATGCAACATTGGATCGACGCAAGCGATTAGTTTAGACATACACTCAGAACCGAAGCAAACTTCAATAATATCTTTAAATGTAATATATGTAGAAAGGACTATGCTACAACAATTGTGCTAATTAAGCTTCAATAGTGGACTACTCCATACTCGGACAACGAGTGGGCAAATTATCATGTTGATATATATATATATATATAAAAATGGCTACTAGAATTTCGTTAACTGTAGAATTAAGTGATACAACGCATTTCAATCCGTCTTTAACGACTGAAAACCGAAATTTCTAATCTTATATATTTAAACGAGCAATTTACATATATATATATATATATATGTGTGTGTGTGTGTGAAATTCGTTTTTATCCAGTTTCAGTTATCACGGTATCCTATAACGTGAAGGAGCGCGCGTTTTGCGTGAAACGTTAATTTCGACGTGAATCGATCATGACAATGCAAAGAGAGTTTCAAAAAGGATTCAAGGTTGTACATCTCTCGAATCAAAATTCTGCAATGGTGGACAAACAGAACAAATAGGTTCGTACCCCCACAAACATCAATCGAGTTCAGACAGCGATCATTCGGAGTCCCGGACCCCTCTGCTCATCGTATGCCCGAAAAAGTGTTGGAAAATTTTGTAAAAAACTGTTTGAATGTATATTTGTTGCAAATAGCGGTGATCTGAAGAATATTCTGTTCCACAAATAATGGCAAGCTAGTCTACCGTTTACTCATTTTTAAATAAAATTCATTAAAAACTTCAAGTAAAGTAGTTTTTGAGTTATTTAAAAAACAACAAAATCGTCCGTCTTCTCTGGGTCTCTCTCTCTCTCTCTCTCTCTCTCTCTTATCCGGGAAATGGTTCTTACCATTCGGACGAAATTTTCTTTATAATATAATGTATTAAATAATTGACAATGCGACTACAACTCTTGTAAAATTTCGGAAAGTTCAACATTTTTTCCACTTGACTTTTTCTCGTTATTGACAAAATATGCGTTGAAAATTTCAACTAGATCCTGTTAACCGTCCGAATGATAATATATATATATATATATATATATATATATATATGTAGTCTTAGAAATTTGTTTTTTACAGTACACCCGAGTCGCTAAATATAATTAAAATTTTATTTCTCGCATGTCCGATTTATATCTTCCAAAAATCCTTTTTAATGTACGAAACGGTAATTTGTGGAAAAAATCTCCGATCGAAAAATTCATTTTAAAAAAAATCCTTACGATATTGTTCAAAATTAAGATTTTCCATTATAACTCGGGAAATTTATAAAAAGAATTTTACGCGATTAAAACAGTTATTAAGACTAATTTATTTCCCGAATAAATACGATTTTACAGGCAAACAAGAAAAAAATACCGAGCAGAACTCGATAGCTGGGATAATTTTGGTTAAACCGACGAACAATCTTCAAGCCTAATCTGGAAATGAATAATACAGTAATAGCGTACGCTGAAAGTTAAAACTTAAGTTACCTCCATTTCGTACGAACTCCCTAAAATCGCTATAGCGCCTCCGGTAACAGTCCAAATTCTCGTCGTGTTTTACTAGCTGTTATTTAATGGCGCCGTTGGCGAACTTAGTTAACGACAACGTACCATCCTTTATTATTATTATTATTATTATTATTATTATTATTACTGTTCATCTGCGGCCTATTTGCCACTTACTAATGCCTGGTTCGATTAAGGAATTTTTAACCGTCTTAATCTCTCGTTTACAACCAACGTTTGTGTCGAATTTTTTCTATCGCATCTTGCGGTCTCCGTTATAATATATCATCGTTATCATTCTTTTTTTCACTTCCAGGAAGGTTTACGAAATTTTCTATTTTGTTTTTTTTTATGTCCTACTCTACGAAGAACGTTGGCGATCATGTATGTAGGGCAATTAAAAACTTCCGTTCTTCGGCTTCTTGCTGAGTTTTTGTATCGAGCACGTGTTCGTCAATCCTTCCATGTTATCCGACCAGCGTGTTTTTCGTCTTTCTCGAATATATACTTGCTGTCGCAAAATTAGTTGCACTAGTTTATATTTATCTCCTCTAATTACACGGCCGAACTACATTAGACCCTACGATCTGATATGTTGGTTACCCACGCTTTTTTCAACATCTATGTATCCACATCACTACAGATTCTCTAATCGATTTATTTACCTTTTGTTTCATGTTTTTGCCTCGACTCTAATAGCGCTGTACAATATTTTGACGTATATTTAAACGTAACGATCACAAAGGAAACTCCGCATACACTGGTAAACTCCGAGTCTAGTTAGATCGCATTTTTATTTCTGTTTCTAGGTCTAGATTCTCCGTTAACTGCCCGAGTATTTAAATTTCTGAACTCTTTCAATCTTCCTTGTTATTTGTTTTATCAGTTAGTGAGTTTGTTGTGTGATTTATGCTTTGACTTGATACGACATTGGTAAATGGTTCACTGATTGAGCCGATTTGGTTTTATCTTCATTTTCATCGTGTCCGTTACGCGCCTGTTTACCCGAAGTTAACAGTTATGAATACGAAGACCTCGAAGTCCACTTTTCAATTTGGAATAAAGAATTTTATTCCGACCGTCGGTTGAAAAAAATCCAAAAGGAATTAAAAAGGACACATTTTTTTATAATATGAAAAGGAATGAGAAAAGTTACAAAAGTCTACATCGTGAATATATCGATTGAAAACATATTGTGTTGTTGGCGATATTTGATGTTTAAAAGACTCGAACCAAATTTTTTTTATTCAAATAAACAAGGAAAACGAAGTTAAAATTCATATTTTCTCTTCCTTTATGAAAAATCACAAAGCTTTTCGGCTGTTAGACCATTACCCGAGGAAAATATAAAATTAAAATTATATTAATTTAAATTAACAAAAAACATCAAAATGAATAAGATATTAAAAAAAAAAATCTTCATTTCGCTAATTTTTATGAAAATCTTAACATTTTTTCATTTTATATTTTTCTCGATGGCCGCTTGAACTGGAATCATTATGTCAAAACCAAATGCCAGGCACTTCGCCTTGGATTACTTAAGCTGTACTGGCTGCTCGGATACTACTCACCTGTTAGTTTAGGTAATAAACGACTTATTTACGGTAGTACCTCCATTAGATGTTGAATCGGTAACCGAATTAGTAACGAATGGATAACGAATGCGTATTAAATGAATAATGAATGAGTAATAACGAATGGGCAGAGTAATTAACTAATAATGATAGCTAATGAATGAGTAATGAGCGAGTAATATGACTTTAGAGTGAAATTGGTTTGACGACTTTAAACGAAAAACAAAATAAAAATCCTTGTATAAAACGTCAGCTGAATAGTCCGGAAAATATAATATTATAACTTTCACTCGTTACTTTAGAACATTTCGATAAGAAATTGTACATTTTTTTTACAAATTATACAATATCGCTTCTTGGATGAGCTGTAGATAATTTCCGATATGTTTATATGAATATTTTTAAAATTTTACACATTTCGCATCGACCAGCAAATAAACAATTTTTCGTTAGCATTAAAATTTCACGTACCGGGTTAAATTATCGGTGTGTCTGTAACATAATATTATACACGCAGATCGATTTAAAATCGAAATACTATATTATAGTCAGTAAAGAATTGTGAAAGTAGCGAACATCGTCAGATGATCACTATGCTCATTTGCACTTGCAATGGCTGAAACCAGCACCTGCCCTCACCCGGACAATACCGATATGATTCCGGATTCGAATCATTTGTTTTTTAACTCTCGTATTCTGCAGAACAATCGCGTTTATTTTCCGTGCTTATATCTTTAGGCCATTGACCTCCTTATATCTTACATTACTTTCCTCGGATATGTGTCTTTATTTAAATTTATTTTAGAATGTTAATTTTATTTTTTTGTTTCTCCACGAACAGATTGGTTAATTCCAAAGTCCGGAGTTTAAAAATTCAAATAATAAATAATAATCACCATTACGGAAGATAAGCGCAATATTATCTGACTAAATAGAGACGTATTACGAACGGGTTTGGTAACGTTCTACCTTTTTGCCGGCAAACCTAAACATTAGGAGAATCGTTTATATTCCCGGAATTTTCGAAATATGTTAACGAAAAAGAACGTGTCCAATTAAGACTCTTTTCGGGTAAAACCAGACAACGGTTTCCTTCTTAATATTCGGAAGCGATTCCTTCCAACTTACTTTCCATCCTTATCCAACTTTATTATTATTATTATTATTACCTTAAAAATTACAAACGTCGACATAAGCCCTTAACTAGTTTTGTTATTAACAGTATCATACTAGAACGATTTAAAGAATAGAAGTAGTTTATTACACGATAGAAATACTAACACGAGTACTTTATAATGTTAACAATTGTTGCCTCTTTGGTTTTGAAACATTTATTTGAAATACAATGCCTGAAAACTGTGCAAACAAGAGAGTACATGATAAATGTGCCGCTATATCCCCTTCCTACCCCCTCTTTATCTAACAGATCTACTCCTTGATTTATTCCTTTCCTCTTTAAATGTAGCGATTCACTGCATGGAAGATTTGTAGAAGTTTTAAATTTTTTGTTTTTCGGAGTATATATTTATTTTATATTTTATATTTAAACCTTGGCATGCGTGAGGTGCGAAACATATTTATATGCTATAAGCTCCACTAAATATTTATTATATGTATGTATGAAGTATATTTTCTTGTGTACAGTGTCGAGACCAAATGTGTCTATTTAAAATTATAGTAGTAGTAACATTTGATTTAGTGTAGACATTTAAAATAAATTTTGATTATACTAATCTGTGTGTATACTTATGGTCATTGGGACATGTGTGCAGCTATGCTCACGGTATTGGGTTATACTGTGTCTGTTCATGTACATATTTATAACGGTTCATGTATCGATATTTGTGTATATGAATGTATACATCATATTCATGTACACGTGAATTGTTATGTGTGTATTTGGGTGTGCATGTATGCTTATGTTAAGGTGTGACTTGAAGTCTGTGCATATGTTAGCAACAATATAATCTTTATAAAATACTTGTATTCGCGCAGTGTTGCGCATGAGTATTTTGTTTATTTCATTAATTTATTGTAATTGTAAAACAGATGAAATATATATTATTTGATTTGATTTGATTTGATTATTATTATTATTATAAGTATTTATTAGTTTGTTTTAAGGTTGTTTCAGCGTGCTTATCCGTAGCGACATTACTGAACGCGCTATAATTATCAAATTATACCGTTACTAAAAGTACAATAAATTCGTCTAATAAGATGAATAAAAATATTTTGGAAGAAAACAATTTGAAATAGTTATCATCGCTACCAAAATGATCTTATTTATATCGATTTTTTATCATTCGCGTCATTATGAATCTTTTTAACGTTTGATACGAACTTTCTCCGAAAAATAATATATTTTATTTAAATTCGAGGTCAAAATATAAATATTCGAACGCGTTATATAAATAAATATTTCCCGAATATATCAACCAAAAATGTCCCTTATTATAAAAAATACATACGCTAAAATTGTCTGTACCGTATAGAGGACATGAGCGACTGAAATGGTTAATGCAGCCGTTGATGATGGTTAGGTTATATTTATATCGCGAGAACTATCACCGATGTCGACGAATCGTACGGAATGTTGTTTTTTTTTAAATTAATTATTATTTTTTTAATCGTAATTATCGCCATCAACATCGTATAAACTGTGTATGTCGGAAGATTGTTGTTAAATTTCAAATTTTTATAACATACTCGCCTATCGAAGCGTATAATGTTACCGATAGCCAAAGATTAATTAATTCGTATTTCGTTGTGCATTATTTGACGGCAAGAAAAATGATCCCTCCGAATTATACATAAATATATATATATATATATATATATACATATGATGCATAATGAGAATAGACAGCGTCAGAAAGAAAGAATAGATGAAAACAAACGTTCAAATTTTAAAGTTCTCTCATTAATCAAGCTTAATCTAATCGACCTTCTTTATGACGAATAAATCAATAGAACGATATTTAGAGTAGAACAAAGAAATGTTTAGGAAAAGGAAAAACAAGAAATGAGCGTAATAATTAAAAAAACAAATCGAGCGATAAGTAACCTGCGTAACGATTAATAGCGGAAAATATGAATAAAATTCAAATTCATTCACTAAAAAACTCGGAAAAGATCGCTAAATTTTTATACGTGTTAAGTGACTACAAAGCTTTTCGACTATTAAGCCATTATCAAGTACTCGGATTACTTTATACATAATCTATTTTTTTCTTCTTTGTGCCACTTTTTTTTTCTTGCAATGTACATCTAAATTAAGAATTTTTTAACGTTTTATTTAATTTTTCGTTTTTAATTGTATATTTTTTTTATAAAAAACCTAAAAGAACGCTTGTTCGAAATGTTGGGTTGGCGCCGCATTATGAAGATATCGCAGACGCTGAAGAAAAGGAATTCAGAGGTTTCATATTGCGACATAACGCAAGGAAAATTGGAAAGAAGAAAAAGTGGAAGACCTACGATAGCACGGATGGATCAAGTAAAATAATGTAAATGACATATAAAAAGACGAAGAACAGAACAAGATACTTTAAATATTGATGATGATGATGATAATAATAATAATTATTATATATATATAGCTCTCTCGAAGTTCTTTCCATTTTTCACTTGCCCAATCTTTTCCGACTTCATTTATATCGTCAATCCAACGTGTCAGTGGTCTGCCTATTCTGCGGGTTCCGTCTGGAGTCCACGTTGTCGTTTTATTTGCAAGGAGTTCCTGGTGTCTTACCAGATGGACCAGCCCATCTCCGTTTTGATTATACTTAGTATTATATCGTTTATTTTTGTTGTTTCTCTAAGCCATTTATTTTCTTTTTTATTGTTATGCCAATCGATTTCCTTTCGATTCCGATAGCCGTGCGCGTATCCGCAAGAGAAAGTATACTGTGTATAATCATTCAGCTTTTACGATTTAACTACCCATTTAAAACGCGCCAATAGAAGTTTCACTTCAACAATAAAAGATGTCATAAATGAAAAATATATGCTTAACAAACAACCGACAATGCATCTTCTACTGCAACATTGAGACGTTTGCCAATGGGTACTTTCTTCATTGTAACCTAAAATTATGCTACATGCAGCAGTGGATTGAAAATAGCTGATGAAGAAGAAGAAGAAGATACGCATCGATTCGTAAATTAGAAAAATAAATTTTATTGTCATCATCATCATTTATCCTCAAGCGCTAGATTGTTGGTGGGCAGTTTCTTTACCTATACGTGTTTTGTTGCGTAGTGTAAATAGCGTACAAAGCAATTATAATAAGATAGCTCAATTAAACACACATACACACACACCCGGGAGAACTGACTGTAATCGCTTTGTTGTCACGATACGATGCAATCCGCGTGTTTTCGTAGTGTAGTATATTGTTACTAGCGGCCATAATACGGTGTTGTGCGTGGTAATTAATGGATAATATCAGAATTATCTGCATATATTTTTTCTAATGATGATATTTTTTTTCAGTATATAAGTCCGTTCTCTTATTCGGACAATTCAAATTTAATTAATAAAATAATAATAAAACATTTAATTATCGGTTTTTACGTCTTGCACTGTATTGAAAGAAAAACTTTGTAGCAAATTTTGGAAAAACGACTTCCAGTTACACTTCTTCCCCGAGACGCAAAAATTTTTATAGTCAATTCGACGGTCGAGGGTTCGAAACCAGTACGCGACGCAGAAAACTATTCGTCGTTATTTAATTCTTAATTATCACCGAAAAGCTGGTGGCAACCCACTCCATATAACATCATATGCGCGGTGCCTCGAATGCTAGTCCATTTTGCATGTAAAACGTAAAAGTCACGAAGTTCAGCATACGACGATAACGAATTTATTTATTATTATTTATTTTTGTCCGAATACGAAAATGGCATAATTGCTTTCGTTATTTTAATGAATCGTATTAGCAATTTTCACTGATAGCTGTGTATTGTATCTTTTCGTTTCAGACTATATCCACGTCTGTAGTTTCTAAGTCTAATTTATTTAATTATTTATTTATGTATTTATTCTGCACGTCCTAAATATATGTTCACATTCGCACAAACACGCGCACACATAACACACTTATATACATTACGCATATATATATATATATATTTGGCGTACAATATGCGCGAATAAACACATACGCAAAGCGGAATCGAATATCTTTTGACATTTCGCGTATTTTTCGCAGATGACAAAACGAAACTGAAAATAAAAATGAAAGCGAAAATGAAAATATTTTATTTTCAACGGATTGTCGAGAAAATTCGATTTGTCCCGCGAAAATAGTTGAAAGAAATAATTTTCGATTTTCATCTCAACGCTGTTGGAGGTTTTCCCCCTATCGCCGGTTAAAAAAAAAGATAAAGTAAATAAATCGGAATAAGGAAAA
The DNA here is from genome assembly GCA_032883995.1 of Coronaproctus castanopsis. Classification (NCBI taxonomy): domain Eukaryota; kingdom Metazoa; phylum Arthropoda; class Insecta; order Hemiptera; family Monophlebidae; genus Coronaproctus; species Coronaproctus castanopsis. The sequence goes on along the minus strand of CM065052.1, from coordinate 185,331,173 downwards.
CAAAACCTCGAGATCAACCCTTAACACGAAGCTTATCGAAATTTTCTTATGAATACCTAACAACAGTAATCATATACGATCATCTTGTAGTGCTGGTTTATAGTTTTTCATTCATTATATATATATATATACATAGTAACCAACAATTATTAATACTGTTAGCACGTTTTCAACGACATAAAACTTCAATATCCATCCAGGCGTGAAATTACCAACTGTCGGGGAAATACAATCTAGGTCAATGATAACTTGAAACTAACGAACTGAAACACAGTTTTTTTTTATATTTTGCGGTTCTATGTTCGGAATTTAGATAAATTCGTGAATTAATTTAATGCGTAAATACATTTATAAAACAGTTCGTCCTCAATCTATACACGTATACATTTTCCATCCACGCGATACTCTTGTGATAAGCTGGACAATGAGCGGTCACTTGCAGCAATAACAGTGCCCTCGATGGCACCGGCTTTAAAGGAATAAAGATGCTACGTGTTGTGAAAAAAAGTTAAAATACGGTTGAAGATCAAAACGAAAATAGTCGAAAATACGAAAATATTGAATGTAAAAACACTGTAACGAACGATCAAATCGGTAAATGTAGTACTTGAAGCGGAACTTCAAGCGGGGGGGAAATTGGAAATTTATGTCCGGGAAATAAATGAAACTAAGCGAATTGAAAGCGAAAGAATTAACTTTACCGAAAATTTATATACTGCGGAAAAACGAATTACATCGAGTAGAAATTCTAAGTAAGAGAACTATATACTTCGTTAGCGTTTAATCAGATAAGAATACACAGATGGAGGCCGATTGTAATAATGCAATTCTCTCTGCTTCTAGCGTGATGAGAGTAGGGGAATTAGAAAGATTCTACAGTGAAATGAAATGTACAGTGTAAAACAAAACGAAATCAGAGTACACGTAACGGAAGATTTTAACGCCAATGTAGGACAATATCAAAATGACAGCAGCCGTCGGAAAATACGGATTAATTAAAGAAGACAACCGCTAATTAAGTTTGCAAACGCGTACAAAGTGAGTAATTTCCGAAAAATGATAAAGTTATATACACGGATATTGCCCAAGGGGAAAATATACCAATCGCATATTAATAAATGTGGAAGGTACAGAAATGTAATTGAGAATTGTCACACATAAAGGTAGACTGCAATACAGATCACAAATTACTGGAGTCAAGATTTTTAAAGTTGTATCGAAAATTATTAATAAAAATAGAAACGGTAAAAAGAAACTTTGGCAGTCTGAAAAACTGGATCGTAGTGGAAAAACTTTAAAACGAACTAGACACGAAGCTGAACGACGTAGACTCTGGTAATACAGAGCACGTACTACCGGAACCAGACAGTCGCAAATGTAACGGATCAAGTAATAATAAAGAATGTGCACTGAAAAAAAAACAAAGTGTATATATATATATATATATATAGGAAACAGAAGAAGCAAAAAATAGATGGTACGAAAAGAAATGTAAATGGAAGATTAGAATAACAGGGAAATGGCACGCTAGAATTAAATTCACGAATAAACGGCGTAATAATAAAATGAATGATTGAAATGTGCAAACTAGAGCAGGCACTATGAAAATCGAGTTTCAACAATTTTGCCTACCCACACTGCTGCAGTCGATGCTTCCTCTATACGGCTCGTAAATAAAAATATACGCTATATCGAAGAAAGGCAATTAAAAAAACTTAAAGAACAGAAAATGAAGGTCGTTTGACGAATGAAGGGGTCGCAAATAGAGTAATAAATAAGACACGGAGAAAAAGTACTATTGTAAATAGAAAAAAAAAAACTGTTTATTCAAATGTAAGTATATGTGTAATAGATACTGACGTGTACACGTGTACATATGTATTAGCACAAATGTATAATATATATATATATATATATATATATATATATATATATATATATATAGGGTAAGCCAGAGAAGACGGACGATTTTGTAATTTTTTTAATAACTCGAAAACTACTTGAAAAAAATTGTCGAATGGAATTTTATTTAAAAATACGAAATTTATGTCGTTCAGATGAGTGCCTTTGCAACAATACGCTCATTCAGACAAAATTTTCGAACACTTTTTCGAGCATATTGCACTTTTGAAATTTCTACGTAAATTTCGTATTGCGTAAACGCGGCCATCAAGGTATCTCTGCATAAAAAATAACTGCGTAACTTTGAATTATTTTCGAAACTCTCTTTGCACTGTCGTTATCGATAAAACAAAACTGTCCCTCTACTCTGGGTCACCCTATATATGTGTAAAGATACTGACGTGTACATATTATGTATTTATAAAATTCAAAAGTTACATTAATACTGGAGCAAATGCATGATACATGTTATATATATATATATATATATATATATATATATATAAATGAGTAAAGTAAAATAATGGTATAATAAGCAAATTAAAATTAAGAATTAAATGCGATTGAAAATGTAGAATTTGAGAAAATGATGTATCGGTATTAGCGTAAGTGTATTTCACTAGAGCTAAGTAATACATAATTGTATTCGAAAGTATATCTTATTATATTTAGACATTCTTCTGTATATATATTATTACATGTTTAGACTAGTAGGATGCGTTAGAAATTGTAAATAAATTAAAATATAAAAGTTAAAATTAAGAATTAATAATAAGAGAAAAAAATATTTAGATTACAATATATGTATATAAGTTTGTGTTGTAACGATTTTCGACGTTTAGCCAAAACTGGGATATTTCCGAATAGAGAATAGAAACAAGAATAATCATAATGATATATATATATTATTGTAATTGTTAATATAATACAATCTTATCTATGGGATAAATAAGTATTAATTATAAAATAGAACCCACAACTTTAGATATTTATATATATGTACAGTTACATACATACGAACTATAAACTAATAAGTCGTGCGATATTATTCGCTAAAGGCGTATTAAATCTAACTATTATAAATCATGTGGTTTTGTTCGCTGAAGGCGATTCACAATTCCGATTGATTAAATCTGATGCTTCAGGATTTGGATGTTGGTGAAGTCGGTTTGTATGTTTCTTTGCGAAGCAGCGAATTACATCGTCGACCCACGGAATGTTTAAGTCCGAATGTATGTCACGATTTCGTTGGTACCAGTGAGCCGCTGTGATAGTCCGCAAACAGCTGTTTTGAGGTCGTCGAATAATCAAATGATTGCTCTGCTTTGTACAGCCCCATAGCTGGATGCTGTATGTCCAGATCGACTTAATCAGCTGGGTTATATATTAAAACTTGGTTAAATAAACTGAGTTTTGAATACCGCCCTAACACCCAGTCTATTTCCCGTAACTTATGAGAAATTTGTTTTCTTTTCATCTTGACATGCACCTTCCAGTTCAGACGCGAGTCTAGATGCATGCCAAGGTACTTGGCTGAATCTGCCTTGGGGACTCAATGCCATCAATATGTACTGGTAAATAGGTATATCGTCTGAGAGTGAATATGACATGAGTTGATTTCTGGTGATTAACTAAGATTTTCCAAACACGCATCCATTTACTAATTTTGTGTATGGCTCGTTGCAGGTTAGTTGTTGTACTTTCTATTGTATCACCAACTGACAGAATAGCAGTATCATCAGCAAATGTGGCAATACAGGTTTCTGTAGTTGGCGGTATGTCTGCTGTGTATAACAGGTACAAGGTAGGTCCAAGGACGCTACCTTGTGGCACTCCTGCCTTTATTACGGTAACGATATAGCCTCTGCCAGAGAGACCTGAAAGCTTCTCCCTGCAAGGTAGGATTCGAGTAATAGATATTTGTAAATACATTAGCGCACAACTTGTTCATTCATTACTGAGAAATTTAGTACATTATACGCGAACAGATAGATAAAATATGTCTGAACGGCTGAATTGTACGTTATTTATTCTATTATTATAAATAATAATTTGTTCCGAATCCAATCCATCTATTGTCACGATTTGATCGATATCGTCGATCGGTCTACTTTTTCTCGTTATTGTATTCATATTTCCTTCCGGTACGATTTTCTACAGCCCGTTTACACGTATTGTATGATTTGAAGAATAATAACACGCCTCTTTTAATAGTTGTTGGTAAAAAAATATTCATCATTTTCGGATGTGCAAATAGCCAAATAGATTAATTTTAAATTTCTACATCTTGCAATAGAGGCAACGGCTGTTGTATTCTGTTTTCTTTATCAATGATCAGCATCGAAGTTTGTGCACGTGTTAAACCTGTTTCATCGCCCACTGGCTCCATTCTTGATGTTAGTTGAAGCATTTCTTATTGTACTAAATACCGTGTCATTCGCAAATCTGTTATTAGTAATTTTTCTTACATATATGTCCCTTCTTACCAGCCGTCCACTGTTTGTCTTATAATCAATTTTCCGTAGATGCTTGAAAAGAATCGATGATATACAACAGCTTCGTCGAATTCTGTATTTTCGTACATATACTGACAGTTGTCAGTTTCCCATATTTTCCGACTGATCTTGTGCAATATGTTTATACCGGGTTCTTTCATCGCTTCCAACATTTCTGCAGATATACCACCTACACCTGCTGATTGAGTTTTTCAAGTGCACTTCTACTTCATCCCTTATAATTGCAGAGCTCGAAGTTCTGTATTCTTATTCAAGAGATTTTGATCGTTACTTTCATTACAAGTTCTTCTTTTATTGGTAACATTCTTAATTTGCAAATTTAGCGTCAAAGGGTTTTCATTTTTTTGCAAATGCTGTTCTCATCACGAATTCTTATTATATAATTATTTTTATCCTTTTGCATTCCTTCATTTATTCAATGGTTCAGATTCTCATTTGTCTTTACATCTACCGTATTACTAATTTCCCCTTTCTTTGTTCGGTCACTTGTACTAATGTATATACGGGCATCTCGGAAACGGCTCTAACAACTTCGATGTAATTTTGTACGTACCCGTAACTTATTATATAATTAAAAATTACCCGTATGGAAATTACGAATTTTGAAATTTTGGCCTCAACTCCGAGTACAACACCTTCATGAAATTTTGGAAATTTAGACTTTTTCGGACGTCATTTTTTAAATACTTGTCTAAATGTGCGTTAAAAAATTTTAGCCCGATCGCATTAATCGTTCGAATGTTGTTATAAGCTTAGAAACTTGTTTTTTTACTGCTTATATGTTCGTGAATATAATTAAAATTTTATGCCCCCTGTGTACCGTTTCGATTTTTACGGAAATATTTTAAAATTTACGAAAGAATTATTAAAAAACAAAATTCAAAATTCATTTCCGCAAAAAAAAAAAAACATCTAGGGTGCTGCAAATGTGTTATATTATTTGTAAATTTAAACGAAGATTTTTCACCCAAAAATAACGTAATAGTATTAATAATACTAATGTTATTATTAATAATAATAATGCTCATAATGGCGATAATAGTAGTAATATTACAGTAGCGATAACACCGGTATCAGCGATATTGAAAATTATTATATAGTGTCGCCTGAAGACGAAATAAAAATTATTTGAAAAATTCAACGATCTCTATATATATGCTTATATGTATATACATATATGTCTGGTACGGATGAATACGAATTTCCACATACTTATAATAGGCCCAATTCGTGAAATGAAAAATAACGCCTACGGAAAAATGGCGAAAAGAAGAAATACCGCAAATTCCGCCTTCTTGTCGTGGATAACACTTGTGAGAAAATTGTACTATTCTCGAAAAACAATCCAATCGGGACTACAGAAAAGATCTCGTCCGGGAAGACGTTAGTCGGTGATGTGGAAAATATTATCGGGATCGGTGGTGCTAATAGTAGACGGTTGTTTGTACTATCACATATATAACATAACTAAAACTTCAAAATATTCAAAAAAATAAGTAAAGTATATGAATAAAATAGCGGGATATTATTTGTAAAATTATTTTATTCGCGCTGAAAATGACAGTAATAAATGACAGTCGAATATAATTCACCTTGGGTATATTATAAATGTGCGAGTATTATACGCGCGTACGCAGACATTTTCAGCGTCCAAAATTTGACCTAACATCTCGCGAAGAAATCTACGAAAAATGTATGTTCCTACAACTTACTCAATTATACTAGCTACTATCAATTGCAACCGTTTCTTCCTAGATTTTCATCGTTATACTTTTTGTTTTTTTAAAACATTAAGCGGAAAGGAATTATACTTATCAGCAGATTGCGATTCGGGCATTACTTGTTGCCCGGACTGCCTAAACTCCTGACTACTCTCTACATGCTGGACGTGCAATTTGCAATCCTGATCTCTTTAATAACATGAAGCTCTAAACTATGTCTTAAATTACTTCTCGTAAAGGCCCTGCGTATAATGTATTGTCCCTTCTTCACATTGAGAATTTATATCTATTTCCGGACATAGCGATATTTCTAAGAGAAGTTGTCCGAGTTTATAAGAATATGAGGTTTTTTATCCCCCCCCCAAAAAAAAAAAAACAGTTATCAGTTGGCTTAACTCGATCTAATGTCCGCGCAACTCTTCCGAATTATCGAGCAAGTTTGTGGCCAAAGGATTTTAATGATTGTCCAATCTTATTAAGTAGCGTTAGGCGCATTTCTCGACCTCCTCCAGAACAGTATTTGCACGTAAGTCACGATCTATCGAAACGTTTGATACATACCAAGGTGCTGATGTTATTTGTCTTAGAGCTCGATTCTGAAATCTTCGTACTATATCTATATTGCTAGGTTTCGCACACCCAAAGAGCTGAATTTCGTACGTCCACACAGGCTTTAAAACTGCGTTCTACACCAGCAATTTATGATTGAGGCTTAGGCTTTCTACTAACTAACCAATACAATGCTCTCTCAGTTTTAATTGAAGCTCATTTCGTTTGGCTATTAAGTGTTTTCTCCAAGTCAATCGCTTATCCAAATGCATGCCCAAATATTAGACTAGCTCACTTTGAACAATAGTTTCATCACCGAAGGTTAATAAGGGCAAGATACAAATCTATTTGCAAAGTTTTATCTTTATTTATTTACTTGTTACACCGCTTTTCGACAATATTTAGCGTATACTGTAACCTGTTTGATACGTCTCATCATGATTTGATGTTAAAACAATCGCAACTTCCACTTCAGCGGTCAAAGGAAAGATCACCGTTGGGTAGGCTGTAAAGATATCCTCATTAATATATATATATATATTTTTTTTTCAAAATTCCAATCGTCACCGTAGTTTGTAAAACGTGCACGGTCACATCCATACAAAAAAAAAAAAGTTGTCCAAATTAAACACAAGTTCAAACTTTCACCGGTTGAAATTAGTTTTTTGCTTTTTTTTTCCTAGTGTTTTATGATCGATGAAAATATGATAAATTTGAAATTAATTATTAATGTTATTTATTAATAATAACTTTATTTTTAATTAGACGTTATTATAATTTGTTAATATCGTTACTTAATTTTATCGTTATTATTAATAATTATTTCGTTTATTTTTTACTATTATCAATTGCCTTCCCGTTGAATTTAACGACGATACATATTCGATAACTGTATGAAGTGAAATCGTTGTTAGTTTTCGTTTCCCAGTTACATTTTAGGTTTTCCAACGTTGTCGAAAGAGCTAATACTAGGACGTGTTCAGTTAAACTCGTTAATGTTCCAACATTCACAAAACGTCATCTTCAAATACAGTCGTCATATATAGGAGAGGGGTCGTTACTATCTAAATTTTTATTGAAAATTTATGGGAAAAACTGTCAACAACTTCGACAGCATTTAATATGTTTCGTCATTAGTAGGAGATATCTGTGAAAATTACATTTTACGAATGAGTAAGGTTTACCTGTTGATACGGTCTTTTTGATGGAGTTATATGCGGATGTACTGGAAAATATAATATCGCATATATGTACACAGAATGTGCATATGTAAATACTTGTATGGATGTGCAAAACATAAAACTTTGTTAGCAAAGCAAAATTCGAGTATCACGCAGAGTCATTGTAAATTATTAAAAAATTACCGGTCGCTTAGAATTTAAAAAATTATAAACTAATGATGATGTAATCAACACTGATTGAAATGAAATATTTGTTTCTAAATGTTTTGATAAATAGTGTAAATAGAATAATGAATAGTAACGGAGGTAGTCATGGTGAAGTTGTAACCTTTCTGCCGAGAAATAATGTTTCTGTTTTGTGTACGCTATGCCAGACTTGGCTGAAACCAAGTTACCATTTCAAAGTACCTGGCTTTATTATATCGACAGCATAGGAAAGAAGTAGGTAGCGATTATAAATTACTGAACTTCGAGAAAAATGATATTAATACAACACACACTCATGAAAGAATTCAAAGTTTGGGAATTAGAGTTCACACTCGATACTTCAGATTTGAGGTGGTGACTGTTTGTGTGGCGCCTCATCGTAAAGTCATTTCTGCGGAGCGGGAACACACTTTAGTCCACCACAAAGTAAATAAATATCCGTTTTTAAGAGACATTATCTTCATTCACAGCTTGACGAGCCATACAAGCTAGATACCCAACTATGACAATTCCTGAATGACTACATTCTACAAAATTTTAAGTACTGAACAAGCTGCGTAGAGCTGGCTTTGTGCAAAACTCTAGTAACTCGTAGAACTAAGGTTAAATTTGAGGTTCACTGTATGTTCCGTCGTGGAAAGATGCAATTTTTCGATCGGACCTAACTCCGGCCATTGAGAAGTATGTTAAACTACAATAGGGACAGTTAATAGCAAAGCTTAAGGAAATATTTTATCGCTTCTTTTAGTTATATTTCGAATGGAAAAGCTTGTTAAAAGGTAAAAAAAAGTACGCTATTATTAAAAAGAAAATTGCAAACCTAGCTGAAACATGAGGATCTCTTCCATAAAGATTTTGTCTCTGTATTTGTTTAAGAAGTGGTCGCAACTGTATATATCAAACGATCTTGGCAAGTTACGAGAGTGTGCGGGTATATAATATTGAAGATAATATCGAACATCCTGCCCCAAATAAAAAGATAGGGATAGCTTTCTCTGTTCTACTGATAAAGAATACGCTACCAATACAACTTGAAAAGCTTAAAATCCTACCTCGTCGGATGCATGTAAATTACACAATTTCATTAAAGTCAATAATATAAATCCATAATCTGGACAATCCACTTAGACTGGTCGAGAAAAAAAAAAGTAGATAGTACGAATTCATCAGTTCATCTTCGATTAGCAGTTCATTTGCTTTTTCGAGCTTTACAACTGAACACGTTCGAAAAGCTATACTTTCATTATTCACTAAATCGTCCTTTAGTCACGATAAGATGTTATCAACGGCAATGAAAGACATTATTAATTTCTTTGCAAAACCTTTATTTATTTGACGAATAATCCGTTAATATTGGCAAGTTTTCAAAATTTGATAAACCACCCGTTCATAAAAACGACGACAAACTAACGTAGCTAATAATACGGGGGGTTTTCGAAAATCTTTGAAATGTTAAGGAAATTATTTTAAATTATTTCAAAAAGATATATCGTCAACATTAATCAGTACGGGCTTTCAGGTAAAAGTACAGATGGTGCTTTATTTGATCATGCAGAAGAAAGTAGATGAGTTATTTCGGTTTATTTTGATTTTATATAAAGCATTTGACACAATTAACCGCTCGATTTAAGTCGCGTGATTATGGGTTCAGAAGAAACGCGTATGAATGGTTTATAAATAGAAAATAAGCTGTTAAAATAAACGATGTATGTTGGGATTATTCGAGTGCTCGCTATACTTGGATCTTCTTTATATATATATATATATATATATATATATATATATATATATATATATATATAAACGACTTGTGCAATTTAAGGGTAAGTAAGAGATTATTTAGTTGTGTAAATGACGTAATAGCTGATTCTCGTTAATCGGAGTTGCTTGAGAAATTAGCGCAAAACGATGTAACTCCTATTCTTGAATGGGGTGTAAACAGGTCTATAAAACTAAATTTCTGATTTATACAAATATTCTAGTATCAAAGTGTACAGGTAAAGTTATAAAATTTGTATTAAGTTAGATGAGATGAATTAAGTTAAATATCTAGGGATTCAAGTAGACTTTAAGCTAGTTTTGAATAAGACATTCGTTTATCAAAAAAAAGAAAAAAAAGTTAAGAAAAGCAAATTATCTGTTTCACTACTTAAAACAATATTTCTCTTCTGAACATTTACAACGTTTATATTTAGTACCGTACCAACTAGTCTGTATAGAATTATACATTGGGGCGGAACGGCAAAATGTTATATTACACCTACTCAACG